>VZTZ01051319.1:1057279-1375146 GCA_013400955.1 Drymodes brunneopygia | reverse complement strand
AGGAAGGAAGGAAGGAAGGAAGGAAGGAAGGAAGGAAGGAAGGAAGGAAGGAAGGAAGGAAGGAAGGAAGGAAGGTTGGTTCATGAATAACTATATGAAATAGGTATAAATTGTAGTGGAAATCTGACTGGACAATTATAGGTTTTTAGTGGTCAATGGTGAGGAGCTGCTGCTGCTTCTAAAAGTCTGGTTTTGGGCTTCTCTAATGACAGACCCCATAAAAGATGGCTAATAATGCCCAGCATATTAATACTGTCATGAAGAATGAGCTGGAAGCACCCTCAGTTAAAGGTTCCATATCACTTGCAAGAAAGAGATCTATTTTTTGAATGCTTCAAGTTTTTAATCTTGGGCTACAGTTTTTCATAACAGCTGTTTGTTTGTGGTTAAACTCTTCGTGATTTCTGCCAAAGCACTGTGGTTGCAGAAACCAGGCAATGGAAAATGCCTCCCACCCTACCCTGCTTTTGAATTATGAATACCAGCTACCTTAAGATTTACTTAAGACTTGGTAGGAAGGGAGCTTTCTTTCAAAGGTAAGCCTTCGCAATGGTATGGAAACCTGCATGATTTTAACTGTATTATCGACCTCTGGAAAGTAAGTACCTTTCACATAGACATCAGAAAATTGTTAAGAGCTTCACAGCTAGCTTCCCCTGAGCATCTGTCCATAGAGGCACTTGTCCATTTGGGCAGCATGACTTCCAGTGTAATTCCTGTATAATAAGTTCCTCAGGAGGACCAAATGGATTATCCTGTTCAAAAGCCATGCTCTTCTTCAAAACCTGAAAGAGGATCTTAGGCTTCCTCTATCTCCCCCCATGCTCAGCAAATAGTAAGTATGTGAGAAAACTAATAGTAGTGTATTACACTGTATCATGATGAGTCTGTATTACTTAAAACCCAAGTTGGAACACTTCCAGTGCTGCTCCTGACCCATGCATTTGTCAGTATGATACCACATGACAGTATGTTTTCCAACTGCTTGTTTGTTTTACCTAGGGAAGTATACCTTAAAGTTTTATGTTTAAGAAAACTTCATTAGGGTTGCAGTTAAGAAAATAGGAAATGCAAGAGTTAAGGTTGCCTGTGAAACCTTAATTTGTCTCCTTTCTGCATATGTATTATGTTGCAGTCTTTAATTATGTGATCACATGCTGTTTTTCAGTGGTATGTGATCATATAATTAAAGAGTTTATTATAATACATACTGTATTGTAATAATATAAGGGAGCCAAATTAAGATTTCATTGAAATTCCTAATCCTGGCATTTTCTGTTTTCTGAGTAAAAGTCTTTGTCACTTTAATACTGTTTTTAATGAGGCAGGTAGAGAGGCATGATAAAGTTGTACAGTCAAAGGCTAAAACTTTCAAAGTGTTAATTACCTAAACTTGTTGGCACTCAGATTTCAGAAGTCTCTGTGCTTCTTTGTCTGTCAGGGCACTCACTGGGATTCAGAGATGTTCCGGGTGTCTGTCTGTTACATGCTATAGCTTACAGTCTAAATATGTGTTTAGGACATCCAAATTGGAAGATTTGGTCACTGACTATAAGGAATATTTCTGAAGTAAGAGTGTGTGCTGTATTTAAAAATGATGGCCTTGTGGTTAAGACACAAGTATTAATCATAGAACTGGCAAAGTGAAAAACCAAGGCTGCAGACTTCCTGTGTTAATCGTGAGTAAGTCACTTACACTGTCCTTACGACAAACCTTTACTGCTGCTGCAAGGGGCCTTAGGCTACTACAGTTTAAAGTTAGGTTAACTAACATATTCTACCACATGTTAAGTTTAGGTCTAGCTCTGCCAGATAGCATATTAAAAATATACAGTGCCTTGTCTGCACTACAGTTTTATAATGTGGCATTTTGAACGAGTTAGGTAACACAGTCAGAAGCACATTTAACTCCTTGTCTCGACATGCCCTTCATTACTCCATAACTCGTGATCCTTCATGTACAGAACTCAGATAACAACACTGAAAAATTCTAGAACTAAATCAGTTCTTGTAAAACTTATTAATATAGTGGAAGAAGCATCATAAGATTATCAACTTGCAATAATGGCTAAGGCTTTTCTCCTTTTTAAAAAAATGTAATAATTTCTTGGTGTTTTTTTCTCTTCTGTCATGTTCCCATCATGACAGGTGCCTGCACATGAATTAGAATGGAACTTCAATATAATAAAAAAAGCTTTTAGCATTTGTATAAGATGAGGATACAGAAACTGAGTGTAATTTGTGTGTTAATAATAAATATTGGGGTCTGTGATTGAAACACGATGGTCTTTCAAGTGATGGTTTATGAATCTAAAACACTCCAGATTTAGATTTTCTTTTTCTTTTTTTTTCCAGTAAAGACTTTGTTTAATCCAGCTCCAGCCCTTGCTGACCTAGATCCACAGTTTTATACCTATTCTGATATCTTCTGCTGCAATGAAACTGAGGTAATGGTCATATGTCATGTTAAAGAAGGAGTCTTAAGCAGGAAAATTTCAGAAGGTTACTCTTCTCAGAAAAGCAGCATAGGGAGCACGAAAATTGAGCCATGCTCCTCTTACATAGGACTTTATGAGGTGACAGGTTTGATTCCTGACCTAACCAGCAAAGAGGAGTATTCTAAAATAACTTTAGCTTGCACTTGGAATTAAATTAGCTGTTTGCAGCAGGAAAGTTGGGTCCAGCCTTCCTTACAAGTATATCAGCAAAACACATCCATAAAAGGACACTTGTTAAATGTTATCACTGAGTAGTAAATATTAAAGTAGTTCCTTGTCCTTGTTCTGTGGTTCCTTGATATGATTAGCAGGAATGCATTAGCCATAGTGTTCTGACAGTTTTAAACTCTTTTGCCAGGAGGTGATGCACGCTTACTGCACTTGATGGTAAATAGCAGCTTCAAATGCCTCTTCCTGTCAGATCTGTTCTCTGTGAATTTTCTCTGGCCTTCAACTATGTATTTTCCTTTTTTCTTCCCCCCCAGTCCCTTTCACTCTCTTTTTTAATTCAAGTGTTGTTTCTCCCAAAGGAAATTGGTTTTGTCACAAGATACAAATTAATCTCATCTCACAAGACTTTTGTTTAAATTTGCTATTTATTAGCATTAGGAACGCTGTGTTCCTTCCCCTCACCCTCTCTTCGTATGAACAGGAATGTAGGAGAAGTAACCTAGTGGATAGGAACCATGCCTTGATCAGAGTTAAAGTTATCTCTAAGAAACATGATTTCTGCAATGAACATGATCCCTTTGGGTGGAGAGGAGGGGGAAGCGCTAAGAGAAGAGCATGGCCCTGCTTACTTGTAGCATGTTTTGTCCCATGACAGTGTCTGTCAGTGTAAATTTTTGAAGACTCAGTTACTCTCTTTTGAAATTTCTGTTGAACTCCAAACTACATCAGAAGTTCCCAGTCCGTGAGTCTTCTAGCATTTAAGGTCAGCCTAAGTGACCAAAAAGGAGATCTAAATTTTATTCTGGGATGTCTCATTATGTGTCCGCCAAGTTCACATATTCCAGAGAATTCAGGAATTAGCAAAACAGCAAGGTGGGAGATGCCATGGCTCTTCAGGTCTCTAGAAGCCAGAGTTTCCAGGATAACTGGCAGTGATAAAATTAGTGGCTCAGACCCTGCCCAACAGAGATCAGAATTCAATTCTATGTGATGAAGAGAATGCTAAGGCAAAGTTTTTATTCTTGTTCAGGGGACTTGTGGAACACCAGTATCGTGTTTTCTTAATGCTGTCGGAAAGATCTTATGCCTGGACTATGCCTCTGGATTGGCTAAATGGTGCAATGGCTCACATTTTGGGCTGAGAATATCCATGCTTTCCCACTATTTAGTAAATATCATTCATTGTTTGCTTTTTTCATAATGCCACTTGTTTATTTTTTCCCCCTGCAAAAACTCATCCCCCATATGTTAAAAACAAAACTTTGTTTTTCATTACTTGTCTATTCCTGACTTTTCTCTCTTTGCATCACACGTTAAAGTTTTCCTTTTGTTGTTTTTTATTGCTAGGGGACAGTCTTGAAAGAGACATTCGTTGAGAAGTGTGGCTTTCTGGAGCCAGGGGTATTATTATTACCACCACATGGAGAAAAGAAAATTACTTCTATTTAGAGAACAAGAAATACAGGTGTATAATTATAACAGATCCCTGCTCACTCATCTACCTTCTCCTGCAGAGCTGGGGGTACAGTTTGCATTCTTTTCTGCTGTTTTCTTTTAAAAAGTAATTACCATGTGAAGATAGCTAGGATCAATGTATGCAAGGTCAGGCACAGAAATATGCTCTCTGCTGTTGAGGAAGCTCATCTATTCTGAATTTATGGAAATGCTAGACATATGGAGGTTCCTGCCAGCCATATCATGGGAGCATAAATCCAAGTGTAGGACTCCTACAGCATATTCTGAGAGCAACAATGGCACATAAATACCTTTGTTTTTAAAAACAACCTTTTGAAACTTCGCAGTGAAATTGATTATGTTAGCACAAATGTAATATTCAATTTTGCTTGATTTTGTTCTCTCTGTGTGTCTGATTTGAATTGATTTTCAGGGATGAATTATTGTTCCTTTCTTTTTTCTGAGAAAAAAGGAAAAATCAAGCATTTGGTTTTTTTATGTCACAAGTTTGAAAGTTTTTTTTTCGGGAGTTGTTATATGTTCATATACCATCTGTTTTCTGGGTTTTTTCATGACTTTCTTTAATTTCAGATCTCTGTAATGAATACATTTGGGAAGTTTAATATACAGATAAATGTTTACATACCCAAATAAAGGTTAGCAGTCACATCTCTGTATGGCACTTAAAAGCAACAAGTTACTTCTACAAATCTTAAAGATAATTCTAATTTTTTAAAACTTTATCCATTCAACCAACTATATATGCATTTCCACCATCATCTTAAATCGGGAAGTACCTAAGACTTTGGTGATCCTGATATATATCTGGGAAAAGATCTTTTGATCCTATTTTTTTTTATTTCCCTCAGTATTTACTGTGGTCACAGTTAGAAAAGAGCATTTGCATAAGATGGACTTTTTCTGTAAGCCACTATGGTCATTCTTTTGTATTTTTAAAAATTATTATTCTCTATGGCCAAATTTATTGAATGTCCTGCTTACAACTGCCTTCCTGAGATGTTCTGTCCCAGCTCCATTGCCTCTCCTATTTGGTATTTCTAAGTTTCACATGTCTTTCTTCTGGCCAAAATCCTTTTTATGATCCAGCTTTACCCTTTCTGGAATAGGTTTTTTTTTTTAATCTGGTATTTTTAGCTACTTCCAGGAAAAAAAAAGTTTCTGCTTTATCTTTACTAAGTCTTTTAAATAGTTAATAAATCACCTTGGGTTTGAAGATGAATTCTTTAGAGCTACCCAGTTCAACTGCTTCTAAAACATTTTTTTAACACAGATATGTGTTCTAAGACAAGATTAAATTTACACAGATTTTTAATTGCTTGGTTTGCCTTTCTTAGTCATTTTCATTTACAAGTATTTATCACAATTTTGTCATAATGTCCCTCCCTTTCTTGCTCACCAAGAAATACTTTTAAATATAAAATCCTGTGGTTTGCAGATGATATGTGAACAGTAAGTTCGTAATAGAAAATTATGTTGGCTGTCAAACAGAACACCAGCCATACAGTTTAAGACATCTCATAGACTGTGTAAAGTGTTTGTATTATTAAAGATGAGAAAAAGGGGATGGTTCTTGTGTTTAGCTGAACTATTACTGAGTCAGAAGTTTCTGTTATTTACAGCACTAAAGGTCAGGGTTTTGATCTGCAATGCCTTTGTCACAGAATAGAAGTTTAAAGATGTCAGCTATAGTGTCAGCCATGGGATGTTGGCTCTCAGACATGCAAATATCAAATACAACATCAACACTTTATATTCCATTCTTTATTAAATGCTTTAGGATTTTATGAAATCACATGCAGTATCTGCTATAACAGCACAGCTTGTTCTTATGGATTTATGTGCTAGAGAGAAGAAAACAAAATTACACTATCAGTGAATTATCTACCATTAGTTTGTCTAGAAGGCTCTTCACAAGCTGTTCTTTTCACTCTTGCTTGTTGCAATAACAGGGGTTTTTATGTCTGACATTACTTTCTTTTTATGTGGTTCATGAACAAAAAAAGAACGAATCTTGCAAGGTTATCAGTTCTTTCTTTGCTTAGCCTGTAGTTCAGTTTTATCTTTTCCCAGAAAGATCAAACTTGTTGAGACTAGTTTGTTAATTCCCAGATGTAGCACAGCCTAATCCCTGAGGTTTGTGCAGGAATGTGCTAGTTCTCCATTCCCTTAATTCTTCAAATGAAAAATAAATGTATCCAATGTCATCCCGGTGAAAACTAATGGTTGTTCTTTTCAGTCATCTACAAATGTTGAAAAGGAGACAACCCTATACAAGACAAGCCCTTTGGAATACTTACCATTTTTTTCCCACGTATTTGTGTGATTCCTTGCTGCAGATGGCTCTAGGCATAACCACAATGTCAATACAGTTCATGTGTTGTTTTTCTTTTTTAGCGTGTGCATGCAGTTACACAGCCCTGCAGGTTAGGAACCAAAATATATTGCAGATCAGCAATTTCAATTTGATCCCAAACGTTTTGAAGAACAGCTGCTTCTCTGTTCAAAGAATACTGAGGAGCCCTTCAGGAGAAGAAAAACTCCTGAATGGTTACAGCAAATGATTAAGTTTGACAAGCTGTTTTTAATGCAAAATTGGGAACTACTTTCTCCCTAATGTAAAATGGGTATCAGACTTCTGATCTAAAGAAAGCCTTGCAACGATTTAATTAAATGCTAGCAGAATACTTTGGAGCTTCAATAGTAGAAAGCAGTAAAAGTTAATTGCTAATTTTGTTAAAGCTGTAAGACGTATAAAAATAACACAGAAAAACAGATACATTTCCTTTTAAGTGTTACTGTCTATTAACAGAGGATAGATAATTTTTTTGAATAAATATTTGTTACTATGTCCAGAATCAAGATTCATTATTGCCTTTTGCAAGATTCAGAGAATATCAAGTTTATAAAACTTTATCTGTAGTCTGGGATAAGGGCGTTTAAGATACTGCTTATTAATATACAGAGATTAATACTAAGGATAATTTTTCTTAAGAAAATATAATTGATCACTCTAGGAGTCAAAACAAAACCAGGTCCTTCAGAAATACATTATTTCAGAACATCTCTTGAATTTGCCTTTTGTGTTTTAAGTAATGGAAACCTATTATTCTGCTGTTACATAGAAGTTGCCAGCCATTCACAGTATATTTTATTTCCATCTTTGTTCTAAACCCCATTTTATCAGTTGCTGGAATTTTCCCATATTTAGTCTAAAATGAAAGATATTACCTTTGGGAGGGAAATGAATAGCTTCAGGCCAATTCATTTCAATCAGTTTTTAATTATTCTAGCATGATAAGTATTTCTGCCTGTATGTATGTAAAAATTTTATAATTTGAAACAACTGGAACTAGCTTGGCTTGTGGCCTGACCTTGCAATTTCTTATACACTAAATCTGTTGTACTACTTCTTGGGGACTGTTCACATGTGTTAGAATTAATGCGATTGAGTTCTTGTTCTGTCATTCTCAAAAGAAATCTCCTAAGGTACAGGCCAAGTTTGTAGCCACCTGACTTACTGTGTTTAAATATTTGAAATTCAAAGTACTTTAAATAATCATATGTAGTTTGAGATGCATTAGCCTTAAAACTGGGACAGTTTCCCTGTTATTATTTAATATTTCTCTTCCAGCAGTATCTGGCAACATTTGCAAAGCTGTTGTTGTGCTAGGTGCACAAAACCGGGTCCAAATGATAGACTGCTGCCCAAAGAATTAATACTTCTTGTTATTTCACCAGTTTGTATTTGCTGAGGATCAGAGGATTGTGGAAGTTAGGAACAGACCTCAGGAGGTTCAACTAGTCCAACACCCTGGTGAAACCTGTCCAGTTTAGTATGGATTGCTCAGGGCTTTGTCCAGTCAAGTTCTGAATCTCCTAAGGCTGGAGACTGCGTGACCTCTGGGCATGTGTTCCACTGCTTCATCACCCTTGTGGTGAAAAATCTTGTCCTAATATTGGAATTTCCCATGTTCTAGTTTGTGCTTGTTGTCTCTAGCCCTATCCCTGTGCACCTTCAAGAAGACTCTGGCTGCGTCTTCTCTATACCCACCTACTAAATTGCCCTAGACAGCAATTAGATTTTCCCCTTAGCCAGGCGTTCTTAAGGCTGAACAAGCCTGCTTCTCCCAGCCTCCTCTTGTATGTCCTGCTCTCTGCTCCTCTGACCGTCCTGATGGCCTTCCACTGCAGTGTGCTGTGGTAGGTCAGTGTCTCATGCCACAGGTCCCGAAACTAGATGCAATGCTCCAGATTTGGTCTTACAAATGCCAAGCAGAGGATCCAGAACATCTCCCTGGAAGTGGCTGCCCCAAATGCACCACAGCTAGGAACAATTGGCAAATGTTTATATGCTAAGATCATTCTCAGTTTTAGCCAGTGTAAATAACTATTGCTGTTGAAAGAAGTTAATTGTTTTGGATTGACTTCTGGGGGTAATGTGAGACTGGGGGTGGTATTAATTTCAACACAGATCTGCCTTGCAATCCAGTTTGTTTCCAGGCCACACAAATGGCTGTTCTGGCACAAGAGAATGGGCCATGTGAACAAGAGTGGCAGGGAAAAAGCAGGGACATTTTCTTTTCTATAGCACTTCTGGTTTGTGTCATCTCACCATGACTAGACTCCACAGTCTAAAGATGGAGACTTGACGAAGATTAGTGAGTACTATGGCCAAGAACCTTCATATCAATGAAATGAAAAGCTTTAGTTAATTTTTCCTACCACTCTTGTAAACAAAATTATGAAAATAGTATGTAGATTAATTATATAATATCCATCATAGGTTTATTCTGACAGCAGCTGTGTGGAATGTCATCTTGCTTTAATAGGTCCATTTAACTGAGTAGTTTTATGAGACTAGCTGCATAAAAATAAAATTCTTCATTTGCTGCTCCTTTGTACAGTACTATGGCAAATGTCCACATTGGGCTTTTAGTATTGTTATTTAATTTTTTCTTTACATAACCATTAGTTATTTCCCTCAATTGTACCACAGTTTGTTTTTTAAATAAGATTCTACTGAAGGGAGGAACTTAAAATCTCACCACAGTATTTAACATCAGTTGACATTTACCGCAATCTCTAATCATTGGCACGGAATCTGTCTGGCTTCTGCTGCTTTTATGGTTCTTCCAGCTTGTTCCAGTGTTTTTTAGTTGTACCATCCTGCTGTAGATGAGTTAGATGATAGTTGTTTGAAGAAGCTGAAGATCTACTTTTATACAGACTCTGTTCAAAATAATTTTGTTTGTTGGTATAAGCAGAGTAAAGATGAAAAAGATTTCTACAAATATCTGTCCCAAAACAATTCTCCTACTACTAAAGAAAAAAATCCTGTTGATTTGGGACATGGGAAGCACAAAGTCTTAATGCTAAGCATACAGGATGTGCATTTCATTAGGAAGAATATTATATTTAAATACTTCATTTACCTTGCTCATAAGCTTACAGAAGTATAAATACCAGGTAAATAAGCCAATATTATATTTACTGTTACTCTACCAAAACCAAATCCACTTTCTTCCTGGAGACTTTGCAACAGAGGCAGAATGTTTGGAATTATTGCCCCTCATAAAGTACACTGAAAATTCAGTTTGCCTGTTTCATTCAAGGATTTCTGTTAGATTATTTTTATTCTTATAACACAGTGTACCAGGGGTTCTGAATACAGAATACATAGTTCCTGCTCCAGAGATCTTAAAATTCATGAAGAGACATGGACTCTTTAGACACTTGAATAGAGTGTACATATTTATTTTAATATTATATGTCATCTATCTGTAATTACTCCAAAACCATTATGAGTGTATTGGTTCCCTGGAAACCTTGCAAGAAGATACATTCAAAAGGTTTTGTGAGATACTTTTTGAAGCTAATTTTCCTACTTGAAAATACTTTTATAACCTTTTAAAAACTGAAATATGTTTAATATGCTTAAATAGTTTATACTGCAAAAGAAGTTCGAGCAGCATGATGGCATGCCAGAGAGAAAATTGGATGGATTTAGTTGCCTTCTTATAATTTTGATTTTACTATATTCTTGTCTGGGATCAGCGTGGTTAAAAAAAGTAATTTTAATTTGCGTGTGCGTGTTGACCACGCCTTGGCCCTGCAGTGCACAAGTTTTACAACCAAGTCCTGCCACACCAGGCTCTGCCTCATAGTGATCAGATCAACAATACTTGAAATAATTTGTGCATCTGTCTGAGTAGGGACTGCAGAACTTGGGCATGCAAGTTGGGCATTTAAAAATGAAAACCGGTGAGTGCTCTGCTAGTGCTGCTATAAACTCTGGGGAGTGTGTTGGCAGAATGTGGCCCTTCAGAGCCCAAGGGTGGCTGCTCTGGCCTGGGTCAGGCTGAAATTCAGGAAATGACAGTGGCGAGCAGCGGGCGCTGACTCACGGCTGGGGGCGGTGTGCTCGGAGGTGGCTGTAGCAGTTCCCGTCCCCAGCTGCCTGCCCGCCCTCTCTTTACTACGGGTATGGCCTGCGCTCCGTGAAGCACTGGTTTAATCACTGTAATTTACAGGTCGTTGCATCAAGAACTGCGAGCACTGAATTCAAGTTGCAGTCATGCTGAGGAAGGTAGTTTGAAATATTTCAACAGCTGTTTCCCAAGAAGCTGAGCTGCCCATGCAGCAAAGGTCAAGAGAGTAGCTGCTGAATAGGTTCCAGAGAAAGTTTTCCACTGAAAATAAGCCCTAGGAGTGTGGAAGTTATGCTCAGCTATGAAGCACTTATCTGCAAATGCTTCAGACTGCATTTTTCAAGATCCAGCAGCAACCTTGTAATGCGAGTTACAGTAAGGCTTCCCTTTTCTCAGGCAAGCAGGACAGAATTTAGTAAAGACAGCACCATGTAATATGTCTGTTTACTTAAAGTGGAAGGCATACAGTATTATGCAGGAGTACTGCCTGGTACTGTTTCAGAGGAAAGACAATTCCTCTTCCTTTTCTTCTGTTTCATTCTTGTCCTCTTCCCTGCCAAAGAGAAGAGAAAAAGTACATTACACTTGACAATACAATGCCATCAAGAAAGCGTATGAAGTGGTGAAACTGTTGTTTGATTATGAAGTCTTCATTGCAGATTTTGGGGAAATTTTGCTCTTAGTTGGGTGGAACTTGAAGAGATTAATTTTAAGACCCATCTGGGAGAAGTTTACTTAAGCTCACCATCAGTTAGAAGAAGAGTTTAACTGTGTTTGTACAGAGCCAGCACAGTTGACAGAGGCGTATGGACATAGCCATAACACAAATATATAATAATCTTTTAATAGGCCTTTGTCCAAAGAGGGCTTCAGATAAATTTTAGGTATGCTCATCCAAAAGTATACATTCAACTGAACAGAGTGGTCAAAGTTGAGCAATTTTTTTTTCCTGGAAAAGATTTGCCCTTGTGATGTCCCTCTAACTGAACACTGAGAATTTTAAAAAGCGTTTAAAAAGTTTCTCAGTTAGTGATAAATATCCCTCAAGAATAGTGACCAAGTTGACTTGTAGCATTTTTTCACATTAAACCACAAAATGCTTTTGCCAAGACTGTGTCATTGTGTCCATTTCACAGATGAAAAAACCGAGGCATGTGGGAGAAATGTGATTTTACTAAGGGTTGTATGCCAGGTAAGTTGTAGAAGCTGGAACAGAACCCACACCTCCTGTGTCTCTCTGCCTAGGCTGCTCTCTGTTAGTCTGCTGTGCCTGAAGTACACACTGATTTCAAGCAAGGAACAAGACATAGCTGAGTATCAGCGTAGGAAGTGATTTCATGATCATCCTACAATGCACATTTTAAAAAGATACTAAATACTGTTTTCAAATGCAACTGTTGTCCAAAAATGAATGCTGTCAGATTATGATTTTCATTTGTGTGGGTTGTTTTCCAGGCAGAAATTTTAACGGGCATCCCAGTTGGCAACCTTGAAGATGCTGAAAAGGTGGGACGCATGCTGTTAGAAAGAGGGTGTAAGCTCGTAATTGTTACTCTTGGAGCAGAAGGCTGCATGATGATATCAGGAGACGAACCCATTCCAAAGCACGTTCCTGCTGGGAAGGTCAGGGCTGTGGACACTACGGTACGTTTTTGTGGTTTAACTGTCTTGCTTTGGAAAAGACTGCTGAAGCATTAGGGAAAAGCAGTGAGTAATCAGCCAAATCTTTGGGCACTAGCACAAAGACTAATTTATGATGTGAAATTGGTATCTTGCTTCTAGTGTCTCATATATTAAATGTCAGTTCACCTGAATTTTATAGTCTGTATTGTGGATGAGCTAGAATTATTATACATACTAAAGGTGTCCTCATGTTCCTCTTTTACTGAAGTACCTGTCTCTGACTGTGGTGTGTGATGCCACTGGCTTGAGCTGCAGTCTTGTTTTTTCACCTTTGCCCTTTCATTTAAATCATCTTGTCCAGAACTCAAACACTGTGAGAGAACAGAGATACTACTCACAGTCTGAAACTCAATGTTTGATTCTTCTGACAAAGTATGAATTACTTACCAAGTCTAGCATAAGATGATCAAAGATGTAATTTTTACAGAATACACTGGAAAAACTCCCTAAAAGTTCTTTCTGCTTCATGATGACTGTTTTATGATGCTAGGTAAGGGATGCTTGATCAAGCGCATTTTAATCTTTGCTTCCTGCTCAGAACCAAGTGCAGAAAACATACTATGTGAAACCACAAAATAGAATACCCCCAGCAAAAGATAAAAACAGGACAGGCAATAGTTAAGATAGCATTGCTATGAAAACCTTACCACATTGCACATATGGGGCTATTTTGTGTTCCTAGTATTATCTGACATAAATCCAAAATAATTCCAGTGGAGTTACTGAGAGCAGAGCAGGTCGCGTTATATGTACTAACTATACATTTAAATGCCTGTTATAATAACGTCATATTACATATGTTCTGTTACAATAGTTCATTAAAATCCTGGAGATTTTACCATCTGGTACATTCCATATCTGAATTGCATTAATAACAACTAGTTCTTGTAGCATGTTTTTTATCCATGGACCTCATACTGATTCACAAAGAGGAAAGGCAACTGCTCCAAGGATGAGGAAACAGAGGCACAGGGAGCTGAAATTACCTAGGTCAGTGGCATGCAGTAGCAGAGCTAAGATTAAAGTCACTTAATCAGAACGTTGCTCATAGGTTTGGACTGTGATACTCTGATACTGTGGAAAGTGTTGTTTTATTGTTCAATATAATCTTTTTCTATATAACTCTGAAATAGAGATACTTTGGTTTTATTTTCCTCTTTTGCCCCTTTGTTGTTTAGAAGTTTGACTTTGGGTCAATACTGGAATTTTTGGAATGTCTTAAATTTCTAGTTAGGGGAAGGAGGTGTCACTGGACTCTGCATAAGGTTCTTGGTAGGGCACTACAGACACCAAATTGCCTCTGCTTGCTTTTAGCCCAGAATTAGAAGTGTTAAGGAAGTGAAAGGCAGAGCTCCCAAAGCTGCCCAGAAACAGGATTTATTAGCTTGGGAGCAACACCTCCTGAACCTGGCAGCACGGCTTCTTGCTCTGAGCTGGTAAATCCATTGCTGCTATCAAAGCTTACTGTTAGAGCTTTTTCACTATCATACAGAAGTGATGTTGAAGAAATATGTGTGATCTGCTTCTTCAAAAGAAGAAAATTGCTTCCAGATCAGCTATTGTTTGATATCTTAAAGATTTGCTGCTCTTGGAATAAAACAGCAATACTGAAACCACACACTGTGGATGAAAAATGCTTTTTATCTTGCCTTGCAGTTCAGAGTTTCATGTCTGAAGTAAAGTAATGCTCCTCTTTCTTTTAAAATTCTTTTTATTTTAAATCAAAACAGTTTCTTTTAATTTACTAAATCCTTGCCCTGCCTCCTTGTGGCCAACAGGTTATTGGCTTCCACATAGCCGAGGATTTTCACAGTTAATTCTGTTAATCTACTTAAATATCAGTGGGTTGTTTTCAGTAAAACAGCTGTGCTTGGTTTATTCTTGCACCCTGAATGAAAAAAATATGTGTTGGCCTTCCATTATAAAAGTCTTACAGTGCTTAGCCCCATTATCACTTTGCCTGAAAGCAAGTGGTTTTAAAGCAACCCTTACAAACACTAAGCAAAATAATGTCATCCTCAGCTTACCTGGATTGCTCTATTATTAAAATTAGCATTACACATTCTAGTAGGACATTTTACTTTCTTCAAGTAGTAGATCCTTCCCCAGGGGAAGGATCAAGCTGTAAGGTGGCTTACCAAGTTGCCATCTACCCACAGGGTATTCAGAGTTGTTCATGTGTGTGCTCTTAACCTGCCATTTGATACTTAAAAAAAAGGTTGCTACCTTAAACTGCCCTGACTTCAGCATCTCGAGGGACCAGGCACAATTTCATTGGGTTATGTGCCTGTCTCTGCATTGATACTGTTCAGATCTGCAGAAGGTAAAGTTACTGCCAGACAAAGAGTTAAATGACATGTGTACCCTATGACAGAAATTGCAAAAGGCTACAGAGTCCTTATTAAAAAACAGTTTTCCATTTAGAAGATACACATATAAGATACAAAATTAGCTTCAAAGTCCCCTTTCACTGTAGAAATTTTCCATAGCTGCTGCCACTGCCCAGAGTCCTCTCGGCAGCACTGCAACTTCAGTACTGACCCCTGGTAATTTCTGCTGTCCACAGCAATTCTAGGAATTTTTGAACAACAAAATACTTGAGAAGGTACAGCCACAAAGATTAAGAATTTGAGTTCCTTGTCCCAGTTTGTGTGCTTCCTATTCTCCTTGTTCACAAGTTCATCGGAGACACTAAGGGTTGATAGTGTGTGGAGCCTGGCTCTTCCTCCCTGCCCTTGAGGTGGTTAATCTAAGCGTTTATTGGCAGAACACTGGAAAAAGCTGGCTCCATGTCCCACTCTGTGGTGGAACATGAATCTTCAAGATTGAAAATCTGGCATTTTTCACCCACACTAAATAAATACTATAAAGAGGGGAAAAAAGTCCTGTTGATTTTTTTTTTAGAACTAATTATCTTAGTGTGGGCTTTAGTAATGTATGCAATGCTTCTCATGACTGTTAGCAGAGCTCTCCATACACAGTCCAAAACATGTAGAGCACGAATAGTCATTCAGAGGGAAGTTTTGCAAGACATGGTATTGTAAAGCTGAAACATCTGTTTCTCCTGTTATAGCTAAATAATCCAATAAGCTTTTGTTAAGAAAATTAATTTTCCCTTCATTTTACTGGTTCCTGCTATCTATTTTCTATATGCAAATTTTGAATAAACAGAAAAATAAGTGGATTATTGGAAAATCATCCTCGAATTTTCTGTATGACAGAAAGATCTGATTAAGCCCACTAGCTATATCAGTTTGTATTTGAAACAGTTGATGTACATGAGACATTCAACACATAATAAAGTACTAATATAGGTATACATTATATTCTATTTTCGTTACTTTAAATACTTGCTTTTAAATTTACTTGACTACATTAAGTTAAATATACTCATTTACTTTATTTTTGGAAGAAGCTATTTCCACTCTAGGTGAAACTAGTACATGAAGCTACATTAAAATAGCTGTGAAGGATAATTATATCATTCCATTTATATGACACTTCTTCTGTTGGTAGCAGAAGGTTTCACAAATCATTCACAAACCATTTCACAAATCATATCACATTGATAAGCATTTCATAGAAAACAATAATATCATATACACAGACTTTGCAGTTGTGTGTGTGTGAAGCAGTTTGCCTGCTGCTGAAGCGGAAGCACAGCTGAGGTGGAGCACGGCAGCTGCTCACAAACAGCTGTGGGACATGACCAAACACCACCATGTCAGAATTGTACTTGAGGTGAAGGGGATGATCTGTGTGAGGAACCACACGATGATCCTGCATTTTGACATCTGCTGCTGCAGTAGCCCTGAACGAGCTGCCTTGGCAGAGACATACGTAGTCTCGTGAGATAGAAGGCCACAACATGCTGGAGAATGAAGCTCTGCTCTTTTTGCCCATTTACCCTCGCTCTCCCCCTCTGCTTCTGACAATCAGGCAAAGTGTAATTTACAGCACTATTTACATGTATTTACATTTACTAATTATATTCCATTGAAAATGCCAAGGAAAATTTGTCATAAGAATGTAATTACTCAAAAGCTGGAATCTGGCCAGCAGTGAGATTAGTTCTCTTCCATTTTGAAAAAAGGCACTATGGGATAGTATGGAGCTGAGCGCTTCAAGTGACAGCTGGGAGCCAAGTCAAGTCCTTGAGGTACTGCCTGGGGTTTGGTATGTGCAGGTGGACTTTGCAGAGGCATTCAGGCTCTGAAGCTCCAGGTTACTCAGGATCTGGGCTTCAGAGCCATGCCAGGCCTCCTCTGGAGGTGGGGCAGTCTGGTGGTCAGTGGCTATGGCAGGCTGGAATGTGTCTGCTGGCTCTGGGATTTGCTCTGTGGTTGCTCCTGGCAGTTGAAGGTGGAGTGTCCTGTCTAGGGTCCATGATTGGAATCAGAGGGCTGGCACTGGCAGGATCTCTCCTGTGCAGCAGCATTAGTGGAAAATGGGGGGCTCTCTAAGTAAGCTGGAGCTGCCCCTCTGTTGACTCCCCATTTCTAGGTTACAGCACCCAGATCACTTTGGGGAGGAGGTCATCCACAGTTAGTTTTTATAACCTCCAGTTTGCTCCATAGCCCAGTTTGCATCAAGATGATGAATATATGCTTGCACCAGTTAGGGTGACTTTCTAATTTTTGTCTCATCTGGTCTTCTAAATGCATGGTATAGTTGCACTGTTTAAGATCTCTTCATCAGTTGATCCCTAGGTTTACAAATACCACTGTTGTGTGCAAAAAGTCCTTCATTAGCACATTCACAGCCTGGAGATCAGGCATCTGCAGGTCTGGCTTAGGCATGGATGTATTTTCTTGAAAAGCAAATGATGTACTTGGGCACACAATATTTAAATGAAAATTTGGAATCACTTTTCACAATGGTGCCCCTAGTAATCCCAGCAAGTCAATGAACCCTCTTTTAAATGTCATGGGGAGCCTAGGATGTTTAACTTCACCGTATTTCTAAGTACAACCATTACATTTACCATGTAATTTCTTATATTACCAGCATTTTCCCTGTCTGGTTGTGCTTTTTGTATACAGAGGTTGCACAACCTGCTAGGAGAAGCTCACAGGTTGAAGTTGCCATGCTTGTAAACATGAAAGTAATTTAGGAGACAGGATAAAATCCAACATTTAATCTACTCTGCCTGAAATTTGACATGAGCCTATGATTTATTCTATATAGTCCTTTTCAGTGCAATATTCTCAAAGATATGATACATACTATTTGTCATAATCATAAATGTTACCATTATTTTTTCATGTCAGTTCTGCAAAAGAAAGGCTCATTGCTACAATATGAATTGTCATCAGATGTTTTGTGTTCAAATCCTGTTGTTTCCCTCAGATTTCTTATTACAATTTATTAGATCTGTCTCTTCTACTTGGAGAGTTATGAAGGCTGTCTTTAAACAGTAGATTGCTCACTGAGCAGTTTTGTATTGAACTCTGAAGATGTTACACAGCCTTTATTTTAATAAAGCCTCATATAATTGTATAGCTATATAATTTTAGATATGTCACAGTATTCAGGCCTGTGCAGCAATTGTGGTCTAAAGAAGGCAGTGTGGTTAAGCAATTTGAACAAAGGACTGATTAAGAGTTCCAGGGCTCTGCAGAAGACTTGCTGTAAATCCTTGGAAGAGTTACGTGTCTTCTTTGTATCCCAATTTATCTGTCCATAAATTGGAGCTGCTATTAATGTGTTGCATGTAAGCCATGAGAAGTCTGTTAGAGATCAGAACAGAACCTGGGAGGCCTTTTTCCCAGGCTTGTCATATAACCTCAGGCCAGTTGTGCTTCTTTGGGGGCTTTGCAAACTCATTGAAGTGCTTCTGCTTGAAGTTGAGAGGTCTTGTCTGTAAAAATATGGTTTACACTAAAATTCTCTAAATTAGCTGTATCTTCTGGTTTGGAGGAAGCCTGAGCCAGAGGAGTGAAGTGGACACTGAAATAAAGCCTTAGAATATAAATAAATCCAAAACAGTCCTCCTAATAACAGCAATTCTTTGTCTCCTGACTTTGTGGCCTAACGTCTGAGGCTCAAGGGGATATAAATACAACACTCTGTGCAATGACTAATTACTCAAAATTCTGTGCATCAGCAGAAGTGGGACTTGTGGTTGACTCTAATATTATCAAATGCCTTTGCTATTTAATAATCTTCTAGCCGTACATTATTTAGCATGCCGTTTGCACAAAGAACAGTGATTTTATTTCAGCTATCTCTCAACAAAGTAAAAATGCAGCTGGTAGTAAATGAAACATTTGGCAGACAATGTGTCTGATGTACAGTTCTCTAACTTGCTAAGAAAAGAAAAATGTTGAATGTTTAACCTTTACCTACCCAAGGATGTAGCAAGGAGTAAACCTTTGTGGTTTTTCTTTTATTCCTTAACCCTAAAATGTAGCCTTTTTTCTTTTTCTTTTTCTTTTCTTTTTCTTTTTTTTCTTTTTCTTTTTCTTTTTCTTTTTCTTTTTCTTTTTCTTTTTCTTTTTCTTTTTCTTTTTCTTTTTCTTTTTTCTTTTTTCTTTTTCAGTTCTTCTTTTTTTTTCTCATCTTCCCTTTCATATTCAAGGAAAGAGAAGTTACTACCGGGCAAACATCTTATTTATCAGTGGAGTTTATTCACACACACCAACACAGAGTAATTATGCCCAGAGCTCCCATTAACATCCCACAAAACGACAGCATAATAGCTTCCTTTCTTTAACATGCAACCCAAATAGGTTAATAAATAAGTTTAGTTCCAGTCATAGCCCACTTTCTGACTTAGCCTTTTGCATTCCCTCTTTCACAAATATGGAATCCATTGAATTTTGGAACAGAAAAACCATGAGGAATAAGTTAATCTGCCAGGCACTCCAATCAGGGATCTGTAAGTCTAAATAAAGCTGCATCTATTATGTTCTGAAGTTCAGCTGAACTGTGAAAGGGCACATGACTGAAATCACTGCATGTGAGTTGACTCACAGTTAATGGGATTTGCTTAGTTCCTCATGAATTTCTGCTTCTGATTCAGGCCTTCTAAAGACACTTCAGTCTGTTAGGGCTTGGCCAGTGGCCTGAGGGTACACAGGTATCCAGTGACAGGAGGGATTTCGAGAGTGGCATCTCTCTGCATTGGCAGTCAGCTGAGAAAATGTAGAGCAAGCTGGATGCACCTCTTTCCTCTTGAGAGCAGAAAGCTATATTATCCCCCTTTTACAAACTGGAAGAGTGGAACAAAAATGTTAGCGACTGGGTGCACTGAAGCACAAGCTAAAAATGTTCTGCTCCAAGTTATACAGGGAGTTGGAGTGATTCAGCCAAAAATGAAGCACAGGCATATATTGTCCCATGCTGCTCTCTTAACTTCTAGACAACATTGTCGTGGAAGGAAACACTGTTTATCTGCCTAGTAACTGTCTATTTTAATCTGTAAGAACAAACAATGTAAACAAAATGAGCAAACAGAAGCAGGCTTGTACAGAACAATTTGCAGTCTTGTTTTCCAGTGGAAGATTCCATGGACCACCCAGGCTTTGCTCTAGTCCTTTTCTCAACCACGGAGCATCTAATTAAATCCCTTTCCATTCCTGACTCTACGTGGAAGAGAGCCTACAGTCCTGTACAGTTTCTTTCCAGATGGAAATGCATAATTTAACAGAGATACAGCTGACAGGGAGAAGTGGGCCCAGAGCAGTATTAGCATTTGCCACAAATTGCATTAAATTACAAGGGGTACTTAATGAGGACATGTTATAAAAAGAAGATTAAATCCAATATTTAGTTTTTAAGCCCCTTCTAAGATTGTAGAGTGCCAGGCAACAAAAAACTCGTATTAAAACTACTTTAGTGATACCAAAAATTGTTTGGTTTTGCTGCACATGATCATTGTGCAACACAATGCACATGGCATTGTGTCCCATTGTGTCCTACAGCTTTATTCTATATAGATGTATACATATACAAAAAGTTGCTAAGTCCCTTACATTATTTACAACATGAGGGAAGTACTATTCAGAATGCTGTTTTGTAGACAGGGAACAAAACATGCAGACACTGACTTGTCAGTGGCAAGTGAATCTGTTTCCCTTGTTTAACCATGACTTGTTCTTTATGCTTCTCTAAAAAAAAAAAACTCTGGAGGAAAATTTTTGTCAGGCTACCAGCTATCTCATTTTTAGAACTGGACATCATTGTAAATATCCACATAAAGGAGAAGGTACATAGCAATGCAGAGTTGCTTTGCATTGGATGCTCCTTGAAGAGGCTGTAGGGAGTTTATGGAAATATGCTATAAGAGCAGGTGCTTTGGCTACACTACTGGCATACTGAGAAATATTCCAGTTTGGAAATTAACCCCATTGATTATTATTCTGGACATAGAAAGGTAGGGATGCTGGCAGCATATTTGTAGCAACTCAAATGTTTTGTCTATGGGCCAGAACACATGAATGATACCACATCCAACATGTGCACCTGAGAATACATTCTGATGAGGTCTAGAGAGGCTGAGTTCAGAAATATCTTTGTGCCATCTCACTTCTGGGATGCTTTAGTAAATGAAACAAGGATATAATTTATGCAGGTTGAGAGCAGAGCAGGAAATTACTTTTATTGCTTCTCTTGGGCTAACCATGGCATGCAACACAAGTCAAAATCATTACAGCAAAACATGCTGCATCCCTTCTTTTGATTTGCTCTCCTCCTCTTGACTTTATGATGAGTCCAGCTCAGGTTCTCCTCCAAGAGGATGCTCAGTCCTGGTATGTAGCTCACCTTGTGTTGGAGCAGATCCTGGGCTGCCAGTGCATGCACACGAGGCAGTGCCAATTGTAATGGTAGATAGCAGTCTGGGATATCTGAGTTGAAGAAAGGATGAAGAGGATGGAAGACCAACTGTGTGCAGCCATCCTTTCTAATGAAATTCCTGCAGTTAAAAATAGCTAGTGGAAGCTGGCACTTCTGGCACATCCAGAGCGTCACCTTCCCAAGTATCTTTTTCTGGCCTGAGCTGTAGGAAGTTGCAAATGCAATCCACTGTGTAATAGTGCAGCATATTCTTGGCTAAACTCCTCATCGTTTTTTTCCTCTTCATGGTTAGCTAACAAATGTTATATGCCTCCCTTTCTTCTTTAAAACTATTCTCTGCAGAACCAAGTATCAGCCAGGCTGTTGTGGAACATAACTTACTCTTCTCAGTTTCTTCACATCAGTTCTGGCTGCGGTGAGAAAGAAGGCAAACCTGGCTGTGGAGCCCCTCGCCTGCCTGGCTGCCCAGAAATGCCAATTGCACTAATGATGATACTGAACATTATCAGATTTCATTATTTCCCCCAACAGAGTTTTCAATGCCAAGTAATTTTGGTCACTACAGAAACCAGGAAGGTTTGAGTTGGATTGGTGATATTGCATAATTAGTTTTTCAAGAGAACAAGAACAGAGAAATGAGAATAGTGGGGAAATCAGGCTTCTTGCTTTTGCAAATTATAACTGCAAAAAATGCCAGAAATTGTATTTCTTTTCAAGAATAAAGGAGTTAATATTTAGTAGCCTGTCCCATGGACAGAATATATTTTATAACTTTCTTTAAAGATCTGGAAGGAAACTAAAACTCTAAGTTTTGGTGATTGATAGCAGTAACCTATAGGAATGTCTTTAGTAGCAAGTATACAGTTGAGTGTACTGATTTTCCCATTTTTCTCAGGGTTTCCTTTCGTATCTGTGTGTTTAAAGGTAGACATACAGACATAAACCCAGCTATCCTAGAGCAAGTCATCTGTAGAAAAGCAGATTCCCAAATTCTGGCCACAATGTTTGTCAGCTGCCCAAATGTCTATAAGGAGTATTTGTTTTATTCATTTCAAAGCACAAATAGATACAGAAATACAGGGAAAAGGTGAGGAAGTTCTCTGGAAGCTTGTGCCTCATTGCTGATATCTGTGATTTTGTTACTGAAATCATGAAGCAAGCAGTGTGTTCTTGGAAAGATCCATTTTACAGGGAATCTTACAGAGAATGCCCTTCTGTCAGAAGCAGTACCTAGGTGGTCACCTACTGCTGGAGACCATGAATGAGGTGTAGGAGCCCTGTTTTCTGCATTCCTGCCCCACAGGTTAAGGGCAAGAGAATGAGTGGGTAGCAGAGAGCAATACTGTTGTGCAGAACAGCAGTTCTGGCTTATAAGTCACATCTAACTGAAATTCAAAAGAGGAGATACAGCTTGAGTAGTCATCGAAACGATTACACAAACTCATTTGGAAAAGGAATTCAGGGAGCTGGCAAGGGGACAAAGCTGGGGAGAGCTCAGACAAAAAACCTCCCGAAGTTTGGTGATTTTTTTTCCTTTCCAGGATGTGTAGTTCAGAGGTAGGCAGAAGCAGTGGCCAGCCAACAAAGGCTAGATGCTGTGGTTTTGAAAGAGGCGCTCGAGCATATGGAGCTTTCGTGCAAAAAAAAGAATGTTTTTTTGATCAATTCCAGGCGAGATGGCAGTTGTGTCATTCTGAGTGCTTCTCGTCAGATTAGATGGGATCACTAAGAGTCCTTTGGCATTTTCAGTCTGAGAGAAAAAAACCACATGTGGCTAGTAAAATTGCCCAGCACAGAGATTCCCTTCTTCTTACTTAACTGTTAGATTATGGGATCCTGAAACCATGCCAGCCTTGTGTGTGATACTGGGTGACACGGTTAGTGACAATTTCACCAGTTCTCTCCTAGCTGGGGAGGGAAACCCACTGCCAGAATATCCAGTGTACTATCAGTGTACTATGATGTATTTTGGGCAGAGCTTTAGCTGTAGTTTTATTTAATCATTAAATGATATTTGTGAATCAACACCTAAGCATGAGCTTTGTTGGGGCAAAAGCACAATTTGGCACAAGTGTGACATGAATAACGAAAGGAGTGAAGTACTGCTCAAGAAAATGAGATAAGTGAAGCTTTTGATTAGAGTAGGAGAGTAGCTGCATGTTGTTGAGGCTTGATAAACCAGTATGAGAAGTACAAATCAACCTTCTGAGGAGCTGCTATATTTAGCACCTGGCTTCAACCACAACTCTTGATTCTGTGCAAGTTCATATTTTGGGAAAGGTGGATACAGCTCCTGTAGCATGTTCAATTGGAAGTCCATCTTCTGTCTATCAGTGGCGAGGTCTGCGTGCTTCCCTGTTGTTGATACATCGTGGTTTATAACTTTTCAAGAGTGCCACTGGTGAGTTTTGTGTTCAGATGAAGTGTAATGAGAATTTTCCAGTACTGCATTTTGTATGTCATAATTTTTTACATGCACTGCAGGAGGGGAAAAAAAATGGTGTGGAGAGTTTCTTTTGCTGTTTCTGAGTTTCTATGTGAGGTATGAACTTCCAGATCAAATGAAAGGAGGTCACAGATCAAAGCTCAAGTGTGAAACCAGGGCAGAAGCAGGTAACGAAGGCAAAAGCAAACTCAATCTTACACAGAAAATTTACACAGAAGTGTATCCCAAATTGAAAAATTCCATGCCAAAATATCTGTTGTTCTGGTGGTGTAGGAATCACAGTAGAGGTGAATTGTTAGGTTGATGGGAATCTCACAGGTTCAGCAACATGGATCAGTTGTTTTCAGAATGGTTCATGGAGTTCCTGGTTCAGTGCTCTTACTCCATTGTGTAAGAAAGAAATAAATTCATCACCTTTCATTAATGCTATCTGGAGTTGAAAGGAGTTTATATGAGCATCATCACACTGAATTGTTTTGATGATTCAGAAAACAGAGTGCTCCCTGTGGGTGAATACTTTGTTGGCTTTCTGGGGTTAGACTAACAGTCTACTACACAGAATAGCTTTGTTCCCTAGTGCTGAGCAGCATACTGGAATATTATTATCCAGGAGAATATAGCTCTCTGCAATTTTCCCCAGATTTCTTCAGTGTGCACTAAGAGAAAGCCATCACCTCACAGATAACCTTGCAGTATTTTTCTTGTAAACAGTGAGGTGGGAGCTCCTCTGTTCTGATCCTGACTGAGAGTCCAGCAGAGCTGTGGAGGTCTGCTTACTTACTTTGCATATCTCAGTTTTAAGGTTCCCAAGCTGTGCCTCACTTTCAAAGGATGAGTAGCTCATGTGACTCCTGTTAGCCCATGAAAGATCTGGAGCTTTGGATTCAGCCCACAGATGTCTCAAAGTGGGTGTTCTTAACATCTTGATCTTTAGTTGGGTTAATTTCCCATCATGTTAAATGAGAGCACTATTACCTGCCTTCAAAGTAGATGCTGTATATGGGCTTTGATATGTAAAGCACATACTTTCATCTGTGCTTTTTAGATGACATACAAATTAAAAATTGCAGAGTTGTGATGTTGTATGGTTTATTTCCAACATTCACCACAAACCAAACGTTTCAGGGGAATTCATGCATCTGTAATGCTTGTCACTGGTCTTTTTAGAAACAGTGCATAACTTAATGTAGTAGGATGTTTCAGAAAGGAAAGAAATTGCATGCAGGAGGCCTTGTATTGAGATTAATCTCTCAGGAATGCAGGGGGTTAACGGTCGGGCTGATTAATCACTGCTAATGACCCATCAGGAAATCTGTCAGGAAGTGGGTAAAAATTCCTGATGGCTGATGTGAAGCACTATGTGGTATGCTTTGGTTTTGATGTTTCCCAACTGATAGTCTACACTGGGTGTAGTTTAGTTACCTTTTAAGTTCTCAGAACATGTGAAGGACCAGATGATATGATGGTCTTGTTCAACTTGAGTAAGTGAGCAAGAAACTTTCCCATTCACAGCTGTGAAAGTACATCACAACATAAATGCAAGAAAGTCAGGGATTGCTCTTTCCCACAGCTTCCCAGAACAGTCTGGTAAAGATGCAGAAAGGAAGCGTGATCATTCCCTCATTCCTCCAGACCAAGCCACAGGGTATAGGGGGAAGAGTGGAACAGGCAGCTTTCCCTGTGTGAAGAAGGAGCCAGAGTATTAAGACTTGGATACACAACTGAGTTAATGAATTGCTTGGTGTTGACTGAGGGTGAGGTTTCACAGTTGGCTCAAGCAGATCCAAGATCATGCTGAAAGGAGTGTTTCTAACCTCTTTCTCCTTTGCTGTGGACTAGCTATCATGTGGTAATACAGTAACTTGCTGATCTGGGCGGAAACTATTGTTTCTTGGTCAGTGTTGGCTGGCCCGGTCATCAGAAGGATCAGAGAACTGATCTGCCTCACTGCTTGGCCACACAAGTACTAAATCTGATGTAGGGGAGGGCGTGGGAACATGAGACAAGGATAAAAACATGAGTGGGGACTGAGCCTTTCAGCAGTACCATAACCATGGATTGGCTTAAGCCTATTATGAAACTGCAGTCTGAATCACTGGAATTAAGAGTGCACTGTCAACCTACAGGGAATGCAAATTAAAATGTGTTAGCTTACACCTCCTGCCGTTGATAAACACTGGCTGAGCCCAGCCACTCTGCACATGGCTGGGAGGAAGGACCTGTGGTGGGGCAGCATCCTAACAGGTCCCCGTGACTTGGCCTGGAGTGTGCAAACCACATCAGACAGCAATGGGGGGTGTGTGGGGAAGGCAGAGGGGAAGAAGAAAGGAAGAGACAAGCACCACTACCATGATCCTCTCTATATATTTTCCTTTGGCTTAGGGTAACATCTACTTTTTCTTCGTGACAACACTGCAGAAACACTCAGTTACCAGAGGACAGATAAAGCACAGTAATAGAGTTGGGGATCCAGACCCTAAAGCTCTGGGGTACAGAGTGCTTTTCCTAGTTCTTCTCCTTTATTTTCAACTCAAGTAGCTTTGCAGTGCTGTCTAGTCAGTACCAAAACTTACCTAACTCAGACCTAGCAAGGCAAGCCCTGCTGTTTGATTCAGTTCATTTGGTTCTTATTGCTAAATTTGGTATTTCCCAGATAAGGACTTCTTACCATTTTGTTCTGGCTCAAAATTCTATGCAAATATACAGGGATAACTGTGTTAGTGGGAAATCTCTTTGTAATTTTCAAATATTTCATGTTTTAGAGGTTTGTAGCAATAGGTCTCCTCCTTTAAGCACAGCTGTGCAGAGCCACACCAGTATCTGCAGGGTGCCCTACAAAGATAGCAATGTTTCCACACAGGATCAGCAACCCCAGACACTGTGGGAGTAATCACCCTTGTTAGGCCTTGATTTTAGGAAACAGTTTGAAGATAGTCAAATTAGCTTAATTTCAGGAGAGTTTCAAGATAGTGGAGTTAGTTTAATTTAAAGATTGTCTTGATTTAAACTGCCAAAATATCTTTCCAGTGAAACATGAGGAAATATGTGGGGAGGAAAATATTAACCTCCCAGAAGATCATTTAAAAAACTATTCCACAGGCAAATAAATGCAGAAGTAAAAAAAAACAACAAAAAAACAAAACAAAAAAAAACCCAGCCAGGAACATTTCCAGAAATAAATCATTCTGCATCACATAGAGGATAAACATGGGTTCTTTCAGGAAGAAGGAAATCATAAAATACCAAAAGCTGCATAACTGATTCAACCACTGTGAGTGGGGTTTTCATGGCATGGTTTTGGTAGTGGGGGACTACAAGAATGGCTTCTGTGAGAAGCTGCTGGAAGCTTCCCCTGTGTCTCATAGAGCCAATACTCCAAGAGGGACCCACCACTGTCCAAGGCTGAGTCCTTCAGTGATGGTGGTAGCGCCTCCAGGATAATGTTGTTAAAAAGGGGTAAAATACTGCTGTGCAACAACAGCTGGAGAGTGCGAGAGAATATGTGACAGAAGCAATTGTGCAGATACCAAGGGCAGTGCAGAAGGAGAGGGAGGAGGTGCTCCAGGATCTGGAGCTGAGATTCCCCTGCAGCCCATGGTGCAGCCCATGGTGAGGCAGCTGTGCCCTGCAGCCCATGAAGGTCCATGGGGATGCAGAGATCACCTGCAGCCTGTGGAGAAGCCCCACACCAGAGCAGGTGGATGCCCAAAGGAGGCTGTGACCCCATGGGAAGCCCATGCTGGAGCAGGGTCCTGGCAAGACCTGTGGAGAGAGGACAGGAGCAGCCTGTTCCCAAAAGAACTGATTCACATGGAAGGGACCCACTCTGGAGCAGTTTGTGAAGAACTGTAGCCCATGGAAAGGACTCATGTTGGAGATTTTCATGGGAGGGCTGTTTCCTGCAGGGACCCCATGCAGGAGCAGAGAAAGAGTGTGAGGAGTCTTCCCCCTAAGGAAGAAGGAGCAGCAGAGAAAAGGTGTGGTAAACTGACCACAATCCTCATCTTCTGTCACCCTGCACTGCTGTGTGAGGAGGAGGTAGAGAAATTGGAAGTGAAATTAAGCTTGGGAAGAAGAGAGGGTGGGGGAAGGTGCTTTAAGATCTGCTTTTATTTCTCATCCTACTCTGATCTGATTGGTGATAAGTTAACCTCCCCAAGTCAGGTCTGTTTTGCCTGTGATGGTGATTACTCCCTGCCCTTATTCCAATCCGCAAGCCTTTTGTTCTAATTTGTCTCCCTTGTTCAGCTGAACAGGGAAGTGGCAGAGTAGCTTTGGTGGGCACCTGGTGTCCATCCAGGGTCACCCCACCACACACTGTCACTAAAGGATATTTTATTGCCTGAGCTTTTCAGCTGAAATTATCCCTTAGCTGAGACATAGACCCTAATGGCACAAGACTCTCTGAATATATCCAAAGGCTATAAATATTTCTCCAGTTCCACAAGTAACCTTTCATCAAAGCACAGCCCAGGGATTCTTGTAGGGAGACATAGGCTTTTCCCACTTGTGAGCAATGGATAGTGAGTGCCTTTGCTGACAGCTATTTTTGCGTTCCATAGGGCTAATTTGCAGTTCGGGTACAGAGTAGGCAGCGGTACAGCAAGGAATGTTGAGCAGATGTGACAGAGTGATAACATCCTTAGCATAATCCAGTATCACACAGTTGTGGAGCGCTATAAATACAACAGGAATTCTCCAAGGCCCAATTCCTTCAGCAGAGTTGGGCATCTCTGCATTGCCATGGATGTAGACTGCACTAAGTCACTGTAATCCTCAGGCTTCGTTCATTTGTGCACTTCTGGGAATGCTCCTTGGAACTATGAGCATCATTGCAAGCAGTGTTATTGGTTCTACATCATAAAGCAATTTTTGACAGCTTTTGGATTGATGTTTTGATTTATTCACTGTATGAACAATTCATCATTACAGGCAAAACATTTCTCTTGAACTGCTGTACAACATCCTTTCCAGGTGTTTCTTTGGGCCCTAGTAACATGCTCTTACAATGTATTTAATGGAATGAATCCATGTTAATAGCCAGACTGCTCAAGGACTGTGACTTCTTAAAAACCACCTGAGAAAAGTTTTCTGATGTTCAGTAGCAATGTCAAGTTTCAGGAGCCAGCCATGTTCTTCCATGGTTGCTGGTGCTCTTGCCCAGGAGGACAGGCTGGGAGGGCAAAGGCTGACCAAAAGATTGCCCTAGAACAAGGCAGTGCAACTGCTGCCACTCTGTGAACTGTGGCTTTTGGCCTCTTGGCCTCCAAATTCTTTTGGTGAGCAAGTCATCTTACTGTATAAGTGAAATGTATCCTAATAGTCTGTGCATGATGGATTGAAAAAGGCTTTACATGCTGGAAAGGCTGTTGAACAATATAGTTTCCACTTACAAAGCACTTTCCTTAAAAAGCTTCTCAGGGCAGCATCATATAAAAATAGTTATACTAAAGTTGTGAACCAGCTTCTGACAAATCAGTACTAACAAAAGCTAAGGTATAAATAGAAGTGTTTTCATGGGTTTTCTCTTCTCTAGAGGCACAGAATCTCAATCAGTGCTGGATTGTAAGAAACAAAAATGCCATTTTCCAGACACACAGGAAAACAAGGACCGTACAGACTAGTGGCACAGAATATAAATAGGTTTTCAAAACTGCTTCAAAACCATAAAAATTAGTCAAAACCATGACATTTGTATTTAAGAATGAGCCACACCATATCAGACAATTTTAAAATCAAGTTCTTTATTTCATTTCAAACAAACTAGCATCTCCTGCTTTACAGAAAGGTTAAATAAGTTACACTTTCATAATTATGGAATGAATTGTCTCCAGGCACTCAAGGATATGAGGATTATCTCAAAGTCTGCAGTGTATTAGAATTCCCGGAAGACAACTGCTGAAGAATGTAAAATATTACATACTCTGTATTTATATTTTGTCAGTGGGCACTCTCAATGCACCTTACTGGTCATTTTCAAATTAATTTATTTTTGTGAAGTAGGTTAGAATTATTTTTATTAGAGCAGCTTTTGAAATAGCTAAATATGAATCTACTATTTGCTATTCCTGTGTTTGTGTAATCTGATTTTACTCTGAGCCTGTTCCTTCTAGTGCTCTGTGCCAACCTTTTCTGAATCTACCAAACCCAATGCAGTTTAATCCACAATA
Source organism: Drymodes brunneopygia (assembly GCA_013400955.1). NCBI lineage: Eukaryota > Metazoa > Chordata > Aves > Passeriformes > Petroicidae > Drymodes > Drymodes brunneopygia. Next base: position 1,345,475 of record VZTZ01051319.1, on the reverse strand, counting down.
CCAAAGAAGGAAGGTCTGTTTCTGTAAGCCAAAAATAGTTCTTACTGCAGTTAACCTTGCAGCTGAACCAGTTCTGCTGTTGCTCTTTTAGTCATGTTTGACCAGTCATGTCTGCACAGATCAGAATCAAGGCTGAGCAGGGTATCTACATAATCAATCTGATGCATGATGCTGTTCTTAGTGCAGCAGCTCCTGTATTGAAAACACCCCCCTCACAAAATGTTCGCTTACCAACAACTGAATTTATGATACCCTTCGGGTCTGTAAGAGCTGGGCTTTGCAGATACTGACTGCTTCAGTCCATACATGGGAAGTGAGGATTTCAGCAAAGGTTTACTGCCATCAAATCCTTCTGTATATCTCAAATCACCCTGTAATCTTTTCTCTTGCAAAAAAATGCTAGGGGCCCTTTTTCCGTTCTGGATGGGAGTCTGCTGTTCTCTCCCTTTTCTGCTTTCAGAGCCATTTATCACTGTTCAGCTACACTAAAAGGGAGATCTCCAGTCATCTCACAACCTCAGAGCATCACCCATGAGCAGAGAGCTACAGTAACATTGCAGGGAGAAGTTAAACTCTCACTGGCATACAGACTAAGACCTGGGTGACATGTGGCTAGTCCTTTTTTGTTCCTATAGCCAACAGTGCAATAATTATTAAAAAAAAATCAGACAGTATTCTGCTCCATGCTGCTGCCAGGTAATAGTTTATGCTATTTGCCACCAGATATTCTGAGTACTACTCATTAAAATATTTGGCTGCTTCCATTTCCCAGTGATCATTTTGTAAAAAATGTTCTTCCTGCTAGAACTACAGCAGAACAGATCTGCATGCTGAAATCCTACTCCTGTCTGTAACAACAGCACCGAAATAGCTTTAATAATTAATCATGCACTGATTAGATTACAAACTCTGAGATGGGATGGAGATTTTTGTATTATGCATCAGACAAAAGACACTGGCAATGCTTAACTAGCAGTCACCGACTCCTGCTCCACCTGCCATTGTGGGAACATTCCGGAAACCAGAAGGGAGACAAAGGCCCAACAGAAATTGATAAAGACCTTCACCTGCCCCTGGTATGTTCAGGAATACAGAGCTGTTGAAACAGGTGCTGCTACACCTGCACGCAGGGTACCGCTTCGCTTATTAACTTGTCATTTGCCAGGCCCTGCACTCCATTGTGTCCTGATGGAAGAGAGCATTCAAACTCCAGGCCAAGCAAGAGTTAAGCAGAGTTTTCTGACTGGAAACACCAGTGCAAACAGCCACGGTGGCAGGGCTGGGCAAGGAGGGGCCAGGCTTGGGGTAGGGCCCCTATCCTGTGCTCACCCCTGTTAGGGTCCCTTGCAGTGTCCATGCTGCTCTGCCCTGTCAGCTGCTTGCAACATTAGAAACAAATTTCTGTGGAAGTGGCTTTGTTTTGCTGGAATTACATTATATGCAGCTGATTTCAGGGCAAGTAAGAGTTTAAGACTGAGAAACACTAGAACTCAAAATTGGAAAATTACTTCCTAGTCTTAACTTCCATTAGAAATTTTGCTGAGCTGTTTTGACAAAGTTTTTCCAGGCCCTTTGCTCTTGTCTCATGACTCTTGGGGCCTATTTATTACAGCTGCAGAGGCAAAATCCCTCAGGGGAGATAGTCCATATGCTGGATCTGGAATGAAATAAGATAATACTAGTGTGTCTAGTTTAATGCCTTCACTGGTATAAAAGTATGATGAAAAGAAAAGGGACCTTAGGACCAGTTTTACAGTACCAACAAGAATTGGTATCAGTCTGGTCTTAGAAATCAAACCAGTTTTAGGAGAGGAGGGGGAAAGAACACTGGGGACTGAAATGAGCAAATCAAGTTAAAAACAACCATCCATCAAGTTAAATTTTGCCAGTTGTTGGGGACACTTCTTAGTACTGAACATGGCTAAACAACAGTTATTGTTCAAGAGCACTGGGAGGAAAACAGCTGTCACTCCCTGCTGACCAGAGCACAACCAGCGGTGTCTGGGCAAGAGGGTCAGAGCAAGCTGGGCTGTGGCTGGTGCCCATGTGGGACAGATGTACTCTGTGCCTTCCCAGGGCTCCCACGGGGCAGGCAGGGCACAGCCTGGAAACCATGGCTCAAGAGGGCCATGGCTGCCAGAGCTCCCAGTGAATGTCACTGTCCTCATCCTCCATGGTCAAACTCAGCGCAGGTGGCAAAGCTTGCCCCAGGCATAGGAGTGATTTATGTGATAGACACAATGGTAGTTTTTAATGACAGGGGGACCTTTTAATAAACAACAGCTAAGTTCTGGAAGTATAAAAATGTATCAGTCTGTTACTAGGAATTTACGGACACCACAAGCCACATGGTTTATTTTTTTCCCCTTTTCTCTGCCCCTTCTACCACTGACCTTTATGAAAAACAGAAGTTAAATAAGAGAAAAATAGCTTTAATGAAACATCTAGGTTGAGAAATCAAAATCAGACACTCCAACAACAGGAAGTTTCAAAAGCAGTGTTATAACAGCATCTTGCTGTACTGTGGCATGCTTGCTTTTCTTTAAGTTTTAAGCTATATTATAGTGTGCACCTTGACTCAGTGGCTGGGCACAAGGATAGTATTATGGCATTAGTTTAACTTTGCAAAATTTCCTAGGCACAGGAAAGTGTATTGAACTCAACCCTTGAACAATTTCCTGACCCCTGCAATCAGTGCTACAACTTGTGTCTTTCCGGTAAAGGCATCTGAATTGTTTCCCTGTGCAAATACACTTCAGCTTGTTTGTTATTTTATTCTAGGGCGCTGGAGACAGTTTTGTGGGAGCACTGGCCTTCTACCTGGCCTACTATCCCAAGTTATCCATGGAGGAAATGATCAGGAAGTCTAACTTCATCGCATCAGTGAGCGTCCAGGCACCGGGGACACAATCTTCATATCCTTACAGGAAGGACTTGCCGCAGGACCTTTTCTAATTGATTGTCTAGCTCACTGTACTGATTTTATCTCATACTAGACAGCATTATTCTCCTGACTGCACTGAGGTTCTCCTCTGCTAACTGGAAAGGCCAGGAGAGTCTCTTTGCTTCTTATTTCAGGAATCCTGTGTGTTCCTGTTCTGCAGCAGTACGATGGAGTGGGGGTGGTGGGTCTTTCCAACACAGCACAGCAGGTCTCTCTGGCCCCACACAGTCCTGGGCTTGTGGCTATCCCACATATGAACTAAATGAAGTTTACAGCAAAACACCTGGAGGGTATTGGGCTCCTGGCAGTATTTTTACTTGATTTTATCAGAACTTCTGATGTGAAACGGCAGCACACGAAGCAGAGCATTAGCTTTGAGACTGTAACTTCAGTGCTCAAACACCAGAGCCAGTGTTTGGCTCACAACATAGCCCCGTGTATCGAGGCTGGGCCTGCCTGTGCCCACGTGCCCCAGGTGTGGCACTTCCCCACAATCAGAAAGGTCCCTCCAACTGCAAATAGGACAGGACTGCTCCTGAGGTAGACTTGAAAAATGTTTCTAGCCCTATTGCTCGAAACACAGGCAAGCTAATTAAGGAAAAAAAGCTTACAAGAACATCAGACAACTGCCTTGTCTGTTTTCTTCATGTTTGACAAAAACCCAGGAGTGAAAAATCCATCCTCCTAAGCTGGCTGAAAATAATACAGGCCTTTTAACCATGGTAATAGCTTATCCAAAAACTCATCTAGGTTCCCATTCCTTCTTTCCTCAAAAGGAGCTGGTGCAACATTACCCCTTCAAGTAATGACACCAGCTTGTGGTCACTACTGTCGTATCTGTGGCTGGTAGGTTAGAAAAACTTGCAATCTTGCCATTGAATTCCCTGCTGTGGAAAATGTTAATTTTTATTGCTTTATAAAACAATAGTTCCTTTGAAGATTACAGCCTCTTTCACAATAGAAAACACAGACAATGGGATTTGCTATTTAATTTTTTTTAATTGAGCACTGTAAAAATAACTCAAAAGATAAATAAATGTTACTGTGATGATCTATGTCCAGACATTAAGAATTTTCTCTCTCTACATTGTTTTATTCACAATGGCCTTCAAATCACGGGAGACGGTGATCCCAGTTCATTTCCTCTCTTTTCAGCCCATGTTGCTGGATTTCTGAATCAGTGTTCACCCCATCCTCCCCCCAGACCATGCTCTTCTCATGTATAAATCAAGTCCAGTCATTGTTCACAGAGAGCGGATTTTTCTCTTCTCTGTGAAGAGGACACGTTGTTTTGCTAAAGGGGGAAAAAAAGAGAAAAAAGAATCCGTTGAAGTGTTAAAATTCAATTCAACCAGCCCACGTTCCTTTTCTCCTGGCTGCCTTCAANTGGTTCTACATCATAAAGCAATTTTTGACAGCTTTTGGATTGATGTTTTGATTTATTCACTGTATGAACAATTCATCATTACAGGCAAAACATTTCTCTTGAACTGCTGTACAACATCCTTTCCAGGTGTTTCTTTGGGCCCTAGTAACATGCTCTTACAATGTATTTAATGGAATGAATCCATGTTAATAGCCAGACTGCTCAAGGACTGTGACTTCTTAAAAACCACCTGAGAAAAGTTTTCTGATGTTCAGTAGCAATGTCAAGTTTCAGGAGCCAGCCATGTTCTTCCATGGTTGCTGGTGCTCTTGCCCAGGAGGACAGGCTGGGAGGGCAAAGGCTGACCAAAAGATTGCCCTAGAACAAGGCAGTGCAACTGCTGCCACTCTGTGAACTGTGGCTTTTGGCCTCTTGGCCTCCAAATTCTTTTGGTGAGCAAGTCATCTTACTGTATAAGTGAAATGTATCCTAATAGTCTGTGCATGATGGATTGAAAAAGGCTTTACATGCTGGAAAGGCTGTTGAACAATATAGTTTCCACTTACAAAGCACTTTCCTTAAAAAGCTTCTCAGGGCAGCATCATATAAAAATAGTTATACTAAAGTTGTGAACCAGCTTCTGACAAATCAGTACTAACAAAAGCTAAGGTATAAATAGAAGTGTTTTCATGGGTTTTCTCTTCTCTAGAGGCACAGAATCTCAATCAGTGCTGGATTGTAAGAAACAAAAATGCCATTTTCCAGACACACAGGAAAACAAGGACCGTACAGACTAGTGGCACAGAATATAAATAGGTTTTCAAAACTGCTTCAAAACCATAAAAATTAGTCAAAACCATGACATTTGTATTTAAGAATGAGCCACACCATATCAGACAATTTTAAAATCAAGTTCTTTATTTCATTTCAAACAAACTAGCATCTCCTGCTTTACAGAAAGGTTAAATAAGTTACACTTTCATAATTATGGAATGAATTGTCTCCAGGCACTCAAGGATATGAGGATTATCTCAAAGTCTGCAGTGTATTAGAATTCCCGGAAGACAACTGCTGAAGAATGTAAAATATTACATACTCTGTATTTATATTTTGTCAGTGGGCACTCTCAATGCACCTTACTGGTCATTTTCAAATTAATTTATTTTTGTGAAGTAGGTTAGAATTATTTTTATTAGAGCAGCTTTTGAAATAGCTAAATATGAATCTACTATTTGCTATTCCTGTGTTTGTGTAATCTGATTTTACTCTGAGCCTGTTCCTTCTAGTGCTCTGTGCCAACCTTTTCTGAATCTACCAAACCCAATGCAGTTTAATCCACAATACCAAAGAAGGAAGGTCTGTTTCTGTAAGCCAAAAATAGTTCTTACTGCAGTTAACCTTGCAGCTGAACCAGTTCTGCTGTTGCTCTTTTAGTCATGTTTGACCAGTCATGTCTGCACAGATCAGAATCAAGGCTGAGCAGGGTATCTACATAATCAATCTGATGCATGATGCTGTTCTTAGTGCAGCAGCTCCTGTATTGAAAACACCCCCCTCACAAAATGTTCGCTTACCAACAACTGAATTTATGATACCCTTCGGGTCTGTAAGAGCTGGGCTTTGCAGATACTGACTGCTTCAGTCCATACATGGGAAGTGAGGATTTCAGCAAAGGTTTACTGCCATCAAATCCTTCTGTATATCTCAAATCACCCTGTAATCTTTTCTCTTGCAAAAAAATGCTAGGGGCCCTTTTTCCGTTCTGGATGGGAGTCTGCTGTTCTCTCCCTTTTCTGCTTTCAGAGCCATTTATCACTGTTCAGCTACACTAAAAGGGAGATCTCCAGTCATCTCACAACCTCAGAGCATCACCCATGAGCAGAGAGCTACAGTAACATTGCAGGGAGAAGTTAAACTCTCACTGGCATACAGACTAAGACCTGGGTGACATGTGGCTAGTCCTTTTTTGTTCCTATAGCCAACAGTGCAATAATTATTAAAAAAAAATCAGACAGTATTCTGCTCCATGCTGCTGCCAGGTAATAGTTTATGCTATTTGCCACCAGATATTCTGAGTACTACTCATTAAAATATTTGGCTGCTTCCATTTCCCAGTGATCATTTTGTAAAAAATGTTCTTCCTGCTAGAACTACAGCAGAACAGATCTGCATGCTGAAATCCTACTCCTGTCTGTAACAACAGCACCGAAATAGCTTTAATAATTAATCATGCACTGATTAGATTACAAACTCTGAGATGGGATGGAGATTTTTGTATTATGCATCAGACAAAAGACACTGGCAATGCTTAACTAGCAGTCACCAACTCCTGCTCCACCTGCCATTGTGGGAACATTCCGGAAACCAGAAGGGAGACAAAGGCCCAACAGAAATTGATAAAGACCTTCACCTGCCCCTGGTATGTTCAGGAATACAGAGCTGTTGAAACAGGTGCTGCTACACCTGCACGCAGGGTACCGCTTCGCTTATTAACTTGTCATTTGCCAGGCCCTGCACTCCATTGTGTCCTGATGGAAGAGAGCATTCAAACTCCAGGCCAAGCAAGAGTTAAGCAGAGTTTTCTGACTGGAAACACCAGTGCAAACAGCCACGGTGGCAGGGCTGGGCAAGGAGGGGCCAGGCTTGGGGTAGGGCCCCTATCCTGTGCTCACCCCTGTTAGGGTCCCTTGCAGTGTCCATGCTGCTCTGCCCTGTCAGCTGCTTGCAACATTAGAAACAAATTTCTGTGGAAGTGGCTTTGTTTTGCTGGAATTACATTATATGCAGCTGATTTCAGGGCAAGTAAGAGTTTAAGACTGAGAAACACTAGAACTCAAAATTGGAAAATTACTTCCTAGTCTTAACTTCCATTAGAAATTTTGCTGAGCTGTTTTGACAAAGTTTTTCCAGGCCCTTTGCTCTTGTCTCATGACTCTTGGGGCCTATTTATTACAGCTGCAGAGGCAAAATCCCTCAGGGGAGATAGTCCATATGCTGGATCTGGAATGAAATAAGATAATACTAGTGTGTCTAGTTTAATGCCTTCACTGGTATAAAAGTATGATGAAAAGAAAAGGGACCTTAGGACCAGTTTTACAGTACCAACAAGAATTGGTATCAGTCTGGTCTTAGAAATCAAACCAGTTTTAGGAGAGGAGGGGGAAAGAACACTGGGGACTGAAATGAGCAAATCAAGTTAAAAACAACCATCCATCAAGTTAAATTTTGCCAGTTGTTGGGGACACTTCTTAGTACTGAACATGGCTAAACAACAGTTATTGTTCAAGAGCACTGGGAGGAAAACAGCTGTCACTCCCTGCTGACCAGAGCACAACCAGCGGTGTCTGGGCAAGAGGGTCAGAGCAAGCTGGGCTGTGGCTGGTGCCCATGTGGGACAGATGTACTCTGTGCCTTCCCAGGGCTCCCACGGGGCAGGCAGGGCACAGCCTGGAAACCATGGCTCAAGAGGGCCATGGCTGCCAGAGCTCCCAGTGAATGTCACTGTCCTCATCCTCCATGGTCAAACTCAGCGCAGGTGGCAAAGCTTGCCCCAGGCATAGGAGTGATTTATGTGATAGACACAATGGTAGTTTTTAATGACAGGGGGACCTTTTAATAAACAACAGCTAAGTTCTGGAAGTATAAAAATGTATCAGTCTGTTACTAGGAATTTACGGACACCACAAGCCACATGGTTTATTTTTTTCCCCTTTTCTCTGCCCCTTCTACCACTGACCTTTATGAAAAACAGAAGTTAAATAAGAGAAAAATAGCTTTAATGAAACATCTAGGTTGAGAAATCAAAATCAGACACTCCAACAACAGGAAGTTTCAAAAGCAGTGTTATAACAGCATCTTGCTGTACTGTGGCATGCTTGCTTTTCTTTAAGTTTTAAGCTATATTATAGTGTGCACCTTGACTCAGTGGCTGGGCACAAGGATAGTATTATGGCATTAGTTTAACTTTGCAAAATTTCCTAGGCACAGGAAAGTGTATTGAACTCAACCCTTGAACAATTTCCTGACCCCTGCAATCAGTGCTACAACTTGTGTCTTTCCGGTAAAGGCATCTGAATTGTTTCCCTGTGCAAATACACTTCAGCTTGTTTGTTATTTTATTCTAGGGCGCTGGAGACAGTTTTGTGGGAGCACTGGCCTTCTACCTGGCCTACTATCCCAAGTTATCCATGGAGGAAATGATCAGGAAGTCTAACTTCATCGCATCAGTGAGCGTCCAGGCACCGGGGACACAATCTTCATATCCTTACAGGAAGGACTTGCCGCAGGACCTTTTCTAATTGATTGTCTAGCTCACTGTACTGATTTTATCTCATACTAGACAGCATTATTCTCCTGACTGCACTGAGGTTCTCCTCTGCTAACTGGAAAGGCCAGGAGAGTCTCTTTGCTTCTTATTTCAGGAATCCTGTGTGTTCCTGTTCTGCAGCAGTACGATGGAGTGGGGGTGGTGGGTCTTTCCAACACAGCACAGCAGGTCTCTCTGGCCCCACACAGTCCTGGGCTTGTGGCTATCCCACATATGAACTAAATGAAGTTTACAGCAAAACACCTGGAGGGTATTGGGCTCCTGGCAGTATTTTTACTTGATTTTATCAGAACTTCTGATGTGAAATGGCAGCACACGAAGCAGAGCATTAGCTTTGAGACTGTAACTTCAGTGCTCAAACACCAGAGCCAGTGTTTGGCTCACAACATAGCCCCGTGTATCGAGGCTGGGCCTGCCTGTGCCCACGTGCCCCAGGTGTGGCACTTCCCCACAATCAGAAAGGTCCCTCCAACTGCAAATAGGACAGGACTGCTCCTGAGGTAGACTTGAAAAATGTTTCTAGCCCTATTGCTCGAAACACAGGCAAGCTAATTAAGGAAAAAAAGCTTACAAGAACATCAGACAACTGCCTTGTCTGTTTTCTTCATGTTTGACAAAAACCCAGGAGTGAAAAATCCATCCTCCTAAGCTGGCTGAAAATAATACAGGCCTTTTAACCATGGTAATAGCTTATCCAAAAACTCATCTAGGTTCCCATTCCTTCTTTCCTCAAAAGGAGCTGGTGCAACATTACCCCTTCAAGTAATGACACCAGCTTGTGGTCACTACTGTCGTATCTGTGGCTGGTAGGTTAGAAAAACTTGCAATCTTGCCATTGAATTCCCTGCTGTGGAAAATGTTAATTTTTATTGCTTTATAAAACAATAGTTCCTTTGAAGATTACAGCCTCTTTCACAATAGAAAACACAGACAATGGGATTTGCTATTTAATTTTTTTTAATTGAGCACTGTAAAAATAACTCAAAAGATAAATAAATGTTACTGTGATGATCTATGTCCAGACATTAAGAATTTTCTCTCTCTACATTGTTTTATTCACAATGGCCTTCAAATCACGGGAGACGGTGATCCCAGTTCATTTCCTCTCTTTTCAGCCCATGTTGCTGGATTTCTGAATCAGTGTTCACCCCATCCTCCCCCCAGACCATGCTCTTCTCATGTATAAATCAAGTCCAGTCATTGTTCACAGAGAGCGGATTTTTCTCTTCTCTGTGAAGAGGACACGTTGTTTTGCTAAAGGGGGAAAAAAAGAGAAAAAAGAATCCGTTGAAGTGTTAAAATTCAATTCAACCAGCCCACGTTCCTTTTCTCCTGGCTGCCTTCAATGCTTAAATGAGTGTGGAGCAACTGACTGGCACAGCACTGTTGTTAACCAACTCTTGAAGGAGTTTAGTGGTGCTTTCACTTTACCACATGTAATTTTTAGTTCCCAAGATGTCCACTTTACCTCTCTGAGAATAAGTATCAGGATGTAAGTGACTGAAAACACTCAACAGCTGCTCTGTGTGACTATTCTGAGTCACAGCTGCTCGATGTAGGGACAAAAATAGGTTCTTTCTGCTTTCTACTACTCTTCAACTCCAGAGCCCAAACAACTACAGATGATGAGCTGGATTTAGTCGAACTCACAGGCTGACTGAGAAGTTAATCAATTGTCCTATGGATCTCTCAACCAGGCAAAACTGGCCCTGTCCACAATACCTGATGCAGGTATTTGCAAAATCACTACAGGTTAAGCATAGTCAATACATTAATAAAAACCAAAAATTACAAAGCAAATCAAATCAAAGTTTTGCAATGCCACTTGAAAATCAGAACTGTTTGGTTGAATTTCATTACACGAATTCCTTTGAAAGCTACGCAAGAGCAATCCACACAACAACAAAATCTCTTCTTCCACAAAAAGGTTTCATTTTAAGAAATACTGCAGATTCTGTTGCTGCAGTTGGGAGGTAGTGAAACTTGGGCAATCCTGCCACTACTTCACTAAAAAGCTTCATTCTGCGGATGTCCCAGGTTTCTGAGAAGTACAAAACATAAGGTGAAAACACATGCCAAGTGAAAATGCTTCCTAACATATTCCTGATGTGAGTTGTTATCTAGACTCAAATTTACTTCCCTTAACACATGCAACACTTTCTCACATCAATTTCTCACTTGTATTCTACTACAGGCTACAAAGATCAGAGCTTTCTTCAGCAACCTACTAAATCTTCTGAGTTCTTTCTTCACTTCCCTACAAGTTGCAAAGCTTCTGGAGGATCACTCTGCACAATGTTTCAATGCAATAATTTATTTTTCTTATTCAAGAAAATAACTCCAGAGATCTCCGATTCCCCTTCTGTGTGGAATTCAAAAGGAAAGCCACAACCTCTGTCACCTTTGATGACAGCATATTGCTTCTCTGGTAGTTTCTCTCACCTCTCAAAGCTCCTGTACTGTTAGCTCTAAGAATGAAAAGGCAGTCTTCTGACAAGAATATAAAATTTTAAAAATAAGCTTGAATCATGTAACTATTGGCCATGCACTATCTACTTAGACCTGCTTAATAAACTTCTTATATTCTATAACGTTAAATAAGCCTTTTTTGCATTAGTTACATCATGTTATTTCTAACATGGTTTCGTTTAAATTACAAGTTTACCCAAATTAAGCTTTTTAACATTAAATTCAGCTTCTTAATGTTAACAACAGAAACTTGAACCCTTAGTCACCTTTCAAAAAGCTGGGTGAGCCAAAGGCAGTTTGGCAGGTGCTGTAACCTGTCCAACAAATCAGATTCTTAAACTGAGAAAATCTGCAAGGACCAGGGGAACATAAAAGAATCCACTAACTGCCATCTGGAGAGTGATATAATTTGTGGAATAGGAAGAATTTGTGCCTATTTCTTTAGAAGATAAAGTCCATTTTGTAAGAGGTGGTTAAAATTTCTGGTCTAGAGCTCCCATGGCAGCTTAACAGAACACTTCTGTTGATGCATACTTTGTGCCTGCTTGTTGGAGGTAGCACAGTCTAGCAAACCACACAAAGAAACAGAATGAAAGAACTCCTGTGTCACTTGATTTCGCCAGTGACATGTGGCATGGCTGTCATCAAAGTCTCTGATGTGTCAGGCAAGTCATTACTTTGTTTCACTGCCACAATCTGTAAAATGAGGGTAACATTTACTTCCCACTGGAATGTCATGAACAGCAACCGTACAGTCATTTGAGTATGAAACATGTTATGACATATTCTGCTTAGATGGGAAAAATCCTGTTACATTCAAATCTTTTCCCCCACGGAGTCAGAGAAGCTCACACAAAGCACGCTGACTTCTTCCCCGAGCTCTTACCGATGGGATCGTATCTCAGTAAGACCAGCTTTTCCTGCAGTCGGAGTCTCCTGACGTTGAAGCAGTAGCCTGTCTCCGCAGCACTTTTCATCCTCACCAGAATGTATCTAAAGTCACAAGGGATGTCTCTGTGTCAGTGCACAGGCACTCAGAGAGGGCCCACCACATCTGCTTTCAGCACACACACAGTTTGGCACAATCACATAACACACTTCATTTCAGTTTCAGGGATGGGAGTATCAAAACTATGAATGCTTAATTTTAATGCAGACAAACACTAAAACGTAAGTTCCAGCATCAAGTTTAAGCAAATAATTCCTCAACAGGATACAAGCCCAGAGAGAAGTAGCTCCTCCAAAAAACAGTGAGGTGGGAGGAATAAAAACAGGAGAGAAAAAAAATGAGGAAAATCAGCATACAATTGAGTCATTATGGCTTAAAAGCTAATGGCAAGAGAGGAAGGATGATGGTAGTTAAAGATGTTCGGGCTGTAGATAACACTGTATCACAGACTATCACTTCCTCATGCAGAGAGGAAGCTGAGCAGATAGGCTGGCACAAGAGGTGTGCAAAAGGAGAAGCAGAACCCCTTGACACCATCCATTCTGCTAGAGATGCAGAGCTTGATGTTAACCCAGCCATGGGAACCCCCTTCCCCACTGGAGGGCTCTTGGTTTGCGGGGCAGGCTGGCAGCAACTGCGGTGTCCCAGGAGCAGGACTTTGAGGAAGCTGTTCCACGCCTCCAGTCTGGAGGTATGCCAAGATTCAAGCAACCTCCCAGACAGAGGACTTCTTAAATTACATCCTTCTCTTCCATTTCAATGAAGAGATGGATACATCTCTGCATGTGAGCATTCAGTTCACTTTCCATTTTCCTGTTTCTAACACAAAATGGTCTGTCAAAATTAACCTGTTCTTCCTCACTTGTACAGCTCTGACCAGTGTACTTCCTTAAGCTCTTCCTTTTCAGCTTTGCAGTGTAATTTACTATTGAGCTCAAAATAAAGAGAAAGACACTGGATTCTTGCAGACAACTGACCAAGCACACTACTGCAGGTGTGCTGTGAAGCACCAGTAACTACGAAGACTCCTTTCCCTATAGCTCACTCACTTCCTCAAGGCCTCTGTACAATTTCCTCTTTCTGGGGGAATCAGCGGCATCAGTGTGACCAGGCCTTGAAATTCTTGTGTGGCCACACATTTGAGGCCAAGCCCATTCTGAACACCTTGGTCAAAAAAATGACTCCTCTGTGAAGAAATGTAGCAAGGAGCAGAGGCAGAAAACAACATTGGAAAGCTGTCAGGGCACAGGAAGAAACCCAAAGAAAGTGGAGAAGGATAAATAATGTAAGAAGAACGTATTTCTGAAGTGCACATGGGACTGTAAAAGACCAGAGAAAGAAACATCGGGATAAGAAATAAAAGGGAGTGTGGTAGAAATCCCTACATTAACCTTAGTAACACCATTTTAAAAAGCTACTTTTTCACCATGCAGAAACCTCCTGCTTTGCTGTGTTTGTTTTTATGAACAGATAACAGTAGAACAATGAGATGTCAAACTGCTCTCTGTCAGGCACATACTTGGGAAGTGCTTTCTTAATTTAAAAGCCTGACATTTATGCAGAAATTCTGTAACAGAAGAATCTGCTCAAATGTGGCAAGTGGTTGGTGCTGGCTCTGCTGGGGGCAGATTCTTAAAAAAAACAAAATACAGAAAATGTACCAAAGGCCATAGATCCCAGGCCTGTCTGGTATCAAATACAATACAGTCACACAGAATGCAACTTCTGGGAATGGTGAGACAGGAATGTGTTCACATAAATGCACCAGTTTAGCCTCTTGGATTAGTCTAGCTAATTTTCTTACTAACAGCATTTTGGATCCAAGTCAGTTTCTCCACATGATCTTGTCTTCTTGTGTCCACACTCTGAGAGTACTGGTGTGCTCAAAGCACCTATTCCTTCCTTTCCAACCCTTAACACACCATCAGCTTTCTCTACTGGTCAGAGGGCTGTGACTAGTTTTCTTCCAGAGCCCACTGACATCTCTGCTGAACTGGACTTCAGAGCAAACGAAGATGCTCAGAGCTCTGACTGCATCCCATCTACTCCTCACATATAAACTCAGGAACATGCTGGAAGTGTTCTGCACTCTGGCTATGGGAAAAGTTTCATGGCACCTGCCCAAAGTCCATGCCACAAAAACAAAGACCTACACTGTACCTCAGTATACTTGCCTCAGCTAAAAAGGTATGACAGGTGAACAACAGGAAGAATACTTGGAGAATTTACAGCCTCTCTTTAATCACAGAGCACAGAGGTGTGCTTTCCCCTGTGCAGGGCACTTTGGAGATTACAGCTGAGCTCAATGCGACAGCCCATAGGACAACACCTGTCTTAGCTGCAACCCATGGGGGAGTTTCACACCATTCTGTACTTACCTGTGTAAGTACATTCATACAGAATTGCTGAGAGGAGGCAGCTAGACCCAAGGACTGCAATTCTCTCAGGTATATTAAAAAAATCTAGAGAACATTTAACATTTTGCAAACATACAACATACCAGTAATCAAAAACTGGTGAGAAAAACGTCACTTACTTAGATTTGCTCTTGGCCACTGGGGTTTTTTTGCAGCATGAAGAGAAAAACAGAAGAAACAGTTACCATTTTATCTTGTTTCCTTTATAGGCAACATATAAAGATTAAGTGTTTTCCATGGCCTGACTTTGCTAAAGCCCCATAGTGTGAAGAGATTTACTGACACGAAGAAGCACTGCTCGTTCTTCCACGTGCTGTCAGTTCCCTGCTCTTTCTGCAATCATGTCACCTTTACAAGTGTCTGTGCAAATGCAGTGCCCAGCATGACAGGCGGCACTTGCTGCAGCCTCCAGATGTTCTCAGTAAGTTTGCAGCTTCAGTGCTGAGCACGAATTCTCTGGGTGAATAGGAAGCTGAGACAGGTGTGAGCAACACTGCTGGTGGAAACTGCAGTCCCAGTCTCCTGGACTCGTTTCCACCCACTCCTGCTGTGGGTCCAGCATAATGGTTTGCACGGCCCCAGGTGCAGAGCAGGGAGCCCTTTCTCAGCTGAGCACGACCTTCCCACGAGGCTGCTTCTGGGCTCGCTGATCTAACCCGCAGCACAGCATGAAGCACGCTGAATTGTTTTTCTAGCAGCTCACTGAACTTAAAGTAATCATAAATTTGTAGCACAAATGCAAAACCCCATTAAATTTTTTTAAAAAATAACAACCAAGCTCATCTATATTGTGTCTGTGCAAGTCTGGTTTAGGTCACCCTGCCCTTCCTCNTCGAGGGAGGTGGTCCTGCCCCTCCACTCAGCCCTGTGAGGCCATATGTGGGGTGCTGTGTCCAGTTTTGGGCTCCCCAGGACAAGAGAGACATAGAGCTGTTGGACAGTACCTAGTGGAGGGCAACAGAGGTGATTGAGGGACTGGAGCATCTCTCTTATGCCTAAAGGCTGAGGGAGCTGGGCCTGTTTAATCTAGAGAAGGGAAAACTGAGGGGATCTCACTAGGGCATATAAATATCTCAAGGGCGGGTGCCAAGAGGATGGTGCCCAGTGATAGGACAAGGTGCAGTGGCCCTGAACTAAAACACAAGAATTTCCACCTCAGCATAAGGAAGAATTTACATTGGGTGTCAGAGCAAGGGAACAGGCTGCCCAGGGAGCTTGTGGAGTCCCTCTCTCTGGAGACATTCAAAATCCGCCTGGACACGTTTCTGTGTAACCTGCTCTAGGTGACCCTGCCTTGGCAGGGGGATTGGACTAAATGATCTCCAGAGGTCTCTTCAAACCCTAACAATTCTGTAATTCTGTGATCTCCCCATGCAGGCCTATCCCGGCACGTGCTGGCAGCCTATCCATGTGTCTGGCAGTGGCTCATGGCAGCAGGGCCAGTGCAGAGGGGGACATGCCCAGCTGTGATGGCCCCACAGTCTATGCCCTCTGGCTGGCAGCGCATCCTGGTTCTGCCCCACTGCGTGGAATCATACAGCAGTTTGGGTCAGAAGGGACCTTAAAGATCATCTTGTCCCAACTCCCTATTGTGGGCAGGGACACTTCCCACTAGACCAGGCTGCTCGGAGCCCCAGCCAACCTGTTGTGCTTCTCATCAACTAACACCCCCAAGTCCTTCTCCTCAGGGCTGCTTTCAGTCTATTCTCTCATCCTTCAGTGCATTTTCAGCATTGGAATAGGTTGCCCAGTGAGATGATGGAGTCACCATCACTGGAGCTGTTTAACAGGTGTCTGGATGTGGTGCAGGGGGGTGATTTTGTGATTTAGGGGTTACAGTGATGGTGCTGGATTGACGGACTAGATAATCTTAAAAGTCTCTTCCAACCTTGATGATGTTAACCTCTGCCTGCCTTTGTTCTCTTTTTTATAAAAAAGGGAGTGCTGCTTTGGTGTCACAGTCCCCAAGTCATTAGGCAACTAAACCTATCAGTGTTCATGAGCTACTGTACAAAAGGCATGGGCAGGGAGGCTCAAGACAGGCACCAAGGCAAGTCTTCATATTCCTCTGACCCCTTAGATAATGAACTTTAATATATTTTCCTCTAAAAACTTCACAGAAGGTCTGTGGCTTATTCCATCAGTTAGGTAAACTATTATTGATGGAATTCAAGTCCTTGAATATTTAGCAATTACTAAGGCAATAAAAATGTCAGCTTGACATATTTAGATGAAAAACAAGACTTAAAATGTATAATGACATGCAGCTAATTTTATATTCTATGGCATGAAAACAAGTGGCTGACCCTGTAAAAGACTGGCGCAAAACAACATCTCCAGGAAAACATTGCTGCTTGTGTCAAGTGTTTACTAGATATGTTGTTCCTTTATTCAATTCAGTTATTTCCAAATACTTCCTCTTAATGATACAACATTTCAGTCTTTACTATGTGGCCTTCAGAAGTATAAATCTTGTAGTTACATAATCTGCCCATGAATATCAGAGTGAGAACTTGAAAACGTTCAAGATGATAAAATGTGAGTGCTGTAAGACTCCTTCTCTTTGATCTGTGTTATTGCCTCAGTCAGAGCACAGACTGAAAAGGAATGGGATTGCCAACCTCCTGACTTCACTGCCAGGAATATAAATCAACATTAAAGATGATTTCTAAATGAAATAGCAAGTTAAACATTTGTAGAAACACATCATCAAATAGAGGTTACTGCCTCTTTTTAAACCTCTTGCCTGTTGGCAAAAAGAATACTGTTCCAGTGACATTTTCTCTGCTCTGCTGTGACAAGGGCTGCATAAATATAGACGCTGTGGATTAGAATAGACTTCGACAGTCTTCAACTTTCTTCTTAGCAGCCTCTTCTGTAGACAGTTTTCAATGGCTATGGGTAAAACCCAGGGAATCTGAAGCTTGTATGAGTAGCAAGGTGTTGACAATGTCGCATGCCCCTGATGGCAACAGTCATTGCTGACCTTGAGGAAAAGTTATCCTGGCTGGAGGGAAGGAGAGAGAGTGAGAATTTCTGACCCTGGCTCTGATTCAGATTTGGCATGTGGGCTAGGATAAGTCATGTTCTTTGAGATCTTTGATGGCATGAGCAGTGCATATGCAGATTTTTCCTTCAACTTTGCCTAAAGAAAGCAAGGAGTGTGATGAACTGTAATGCCAGCCTAGATAATTCTGGTACTTGCTTAAAGAGAAGTCACTCATGACTCCAGCAGAGAAGCTGCTGGTGCCAAACTGATCAATGTCACTCAGATTTAAACATAGGGTGGGTTTTTATCTTGCTAGAAAAACAACAATTTGTCATGGTATAACCTAAATGATTCTTTGCCTTTTTGTGCTTTATATTCTAGGCTGAGCCCTCCTTCACCTCCAGGAAGTGAGGAGATGGCTGCTCCCTGCCAAGAAAGTGCAGTCAGGTTTCTGGCACACACTGAACAGGCAAAGGGCTCGTGCCTGAGGTTGGCAAGGGTGCGGCTTCTTCAAGTGCACGCGGCGCCTCCAGTCAGTCATCACTTGAAAAAGTCACAGAAGGGGAGAGGGGGGCAGCAGATGAAATGTTTGCAAGGTAAATATCCTCTTGGCACTCGATTTTCTACGTGAGTTACTGTAATTAACGCATACAAAATCCAAGGCTGGAAACAAGAGAATAACACTAAAGCCTGGGAAAAGCTCCACGTATCCTTCCTGGTTTCCCACAAAAAACAGGCAAACAGCTAACTAAGCCAAAAAAATGCAGGCAGATTGGTGGACATAGCTTTTAAACAGACAGGCTACTTTCTTCTCCATTCTTGCTTTGCCTTTCTCAGCGTGTTACCACTTAGCAGTGTTCTGCTGTCCGCAGTGTTAAACAAACACTCATGGGCACTATTGTGCAAATCACTCATCCCAGATAACAGATGGATTTTTACATTCTTTCTGCATATCTGAATCCATTATCCCAATAGGGCCCAAAAGAAAGTGGGCATTAGCTTAATGCAGTTCTGAAAGAGGAACTGTTCAGGTCAGGAGAGTGGGAATTATGGAAAGAGCCATCTGAAGTGCTAAATCACTTTGAGCCAGTGACTAAATCCATTTGAGCTGCTGGTCTGTTTGAAGTGAGCTGGAAATGACCTTTAGCCTAGTTCGCCTTTAGCCTAATCTTGTTAGAAAAGGTGAAAAAGCGATGGGCTTGGATGGTTCGCTTCTTAGCTCCAGCACTTAGTCACCCTAGATCAGGTGTGGGGCACTCTGGTGTGGTTAGGGTGCAGCTCTGTTTTCAGGGATTTACCTGTACCCTGCTTATTCCTTCCAGAGCATTGGTCTCTGGGTCTGTTCTGGAGCTCCTTTCCCCAGCACTGACGTCATTCATATGTAAGGGGGGAAGAACAAAGGCAGCATTCGTCTGTTTCTTGTGTGATTTTTCAATACCCATTTCTCAATCCCGGCATCCAAAGTAACAACATCCTTTCAAACCGCCCCCTCCTGAAATGCCACTGTAGTCAAACAGCTGCAAATCAAAACACCTTGTAAACAAGTGACTGAAATCCCGTGGGATGCCCGAGGGCTTGGGCACGTCTCAGAGTGATTATAGTTCCTGCTATACAAATTGGAGTCCATGTAGCACAGTTTGTGCCAGCTCCGAGCTCTTGCTTTTTATTTTTAGCCCTGTTTGTCGAGGGGTTCTCATAATAAAAAGAATGACGTTCGGTATCAGTGACACACAGATAAAATTAGATAGTGGCCGGAAGTGATCCTACAACTAATCCTACCCATTTTTTCCACAAGCTTTGGGATCCTGTGGGCCTCAAGGACAGCTTTTCTCTCAGTGAATTTCACTTCCCATCAGCAGGCAGCTGAAAAATTGGGCTTGCATAGGACTTGTGTGCAAAAGGAATGAATGTCATTGTCAGTGCTTATGCCAACAGCCGGGACCATCTGGGACACCAAAGACAACAGTGTCTAGATGTGTACAGCTGATGAGAGGTTGTTTTTAGCAAGCCTTGAAACCTTCTTCCCTTTTTGGGGCAACAGAACAAATGTTTTTGCCTTCCATGCGTGGAGTTTTGTACAAAGAGCAGCTTAAGTCATCAGGTCTCAGTCCTGGAAGTGATTAGTCCCCCAGACATAAGACACCCGCACTGATGCTGAAGATATTATTCCTTTCTTTGGAAGAATCTGCCTAGGGAAAAGACAAGATAGGAGGTGCATTAGCTTACATCTCTAAAGTGGACCTTCTCTCAGGAGAGCAGGGTCAGTTCTCGTTTGTTTTGGCACTTTTTTGTTTTTTCCTCATCTAAATTTTGGATTGCTTTCATTTTTACTACACTGTAAAAGAAGAAAATACAAGAGATTAACTGGTCAGCAGATGCTCTCTATTGCTTAGAAACATTGAATTCAATCAGGCAGTGTACTTACTACACCTTCAAAGGAAGGTGCAATTGTTTGGTGTGTAACACAAATGATTTAGCTGTGGTATTAGGGAAAAGAAAGAGTGCATCAAAATCAAAGCTGTGAGCCTGCAAGGCCAGGTACTTTTAAGCAGGGTAGGTAAAGGCAAAGAGAGAAGATAATTATGTAATGTGAACATGGTGTGACACAGATAGGGAATGAATTTTTTTCCTCCTGTAGCTTACTGGAGGAGAACGGATCAAGTGCCTGGACTTGGTTCATTTTATGTCAGAAATCTGCTCTGGAATGAATTGGTGTATCACTCACATTGCTCCTTGGCAAGGAGATATCTTTAGCTTTCAGCCGGAGTGATCAGCAGAAAGGGAAAAGAAAACAGGTGGTTCAAGTGTACAAGTGGATGTGGATAACCAGAAGGATACAGCTTTCTGCATCCCCTGGCCTCCCAAAAGACTTCCTCACTTGAAGGAAGGTCACAGGGTTCAAAGCTGTTTCTCAAGGGCAGCTATGTAGCATTGCCTTGATGTCATGCAGTATTATAAACAAGTTATTATTTCATTCAGTGTTTTGGGAAATGATGGGACTGGAACAATACACCCACAGCAGTTCCCTCCCTTATCCCAGCAGACTCTTTAGTGAGTTACTTATGAGCTGTGCCTCACCAACTGATGTCTGTCTGTCTGTGTGTCTGTCTATGTCTGGTAATAGTGTGTCTCTAAGGAATTTCAAGTAGGAATATTGGTGGATTTGATGAAGGGCAGAGAGCTGGGAAGGAGGAGAGGGACATAAATTTGCAGTGTCTTGTGGTTTGATGGATGTTTGATTTATGAACACTGGGCTGAGAAGGCCCCAGGGCTTCATAGCTGCAAGCACTGAATGCATCATCGCTCCTTTTTCCACGCATTTGTGCTTCTGAAGCCAGTCACTCGTTTACACCTGATGGGATAGCAGAAAAACAGAGTTAAGCAGGGCAGTGTTCCATTCATTTCTGTCTGCTTAGCTCAGGTTCAAGCTAGACCTGGGATGAATACTTAAAAACATAGGAATCATCATAAAGGAGCAAGTACTAGAAATGAGGTTCAGCAGGAATGTATGTAGAAATCTGTTTGAAGTCTTAGACTCTTGCATAACTGTCTCTGGCTAGTTCCCTAAACCCTTTTCTTCTGCTATAGTCTCCCTAGACCCATTTCACTTGAAAACATACAAGCGATCTGAAAGCCCTAATGACGCACAATGTGTGTTTTTTGACTTTTGCACAATCTCTGCGAAAAGACTGTCTTTCCTCTTTCTATTTCATAAGCACTGACCATCTGGCCTTGTCTTGTCATCCCCAAACATAAAGAAAGTTTCCGTCCTACAGAGGGGAGGCAGGTTAAGAAGAGAAAGACTGTAACAATATTCATAGGCCTGTTGCAAGGGTTTTGTTGACCAGTAAAGATATGTGTATGCTTCAGTCACCTTTTAATTCATGTTATATTCTTCACTGATGTCAAACTACTAGATCAAATAATGTGAATGTAGCTCAAGTTATCTTTCTGGAAATATTCCTTGTCTGAAAAAGAACAAGCTATTTCCCCACATCATTATACAGACCAAGATATTCTTGAACTGCCCACAAAACAAAGATAGACTGAATCATGTGTTTTCCCCAAAAGGAACCAGAAAAACTATTTACCTTCCTTTTTTCCCTGACTCTCGCAGCACGGACTCTAACCTCACCATTACAGGAAAAGCTGCTCTTCCCAGCTGTGTAGATCAGTAAGAGACTAGGTGTTGCTCCCTAAATGTAACTGGTCCCATAACTCTGGGACAAGGTTGCCTTGCTATCTAGTCTAACCTCAGTGTGTGTCCAAGAGGCATAGTTGCCTAAAAATCAGATATGTAAATATGATGAAGATATGGCCCACAGCATCTGACCTTAAATAAATTCCTGTCCAAATATTCTGCCTGCTCACATGACCCAGTCCATACTGGGATAGGACTGGTGGACTGATACTCCCAGCCCTGCCCTGCATTAGCTTCTGATGACCTAGTTCTGGGTAACTGAAGATCTCACCTCTTCCTCAGCACAAAAATATTCTTGCATCATTTTGAAATCCTGTTGCTGCCATTGAAGAGTTCATATAAACTGTTACGGTGGTTTGTGTCCCTAAAACCTTTTTCCCTAAAACCCCTACCCCCTTAGGAAGCCTTGGAAGGAGCCCAAGGGCAGGGACCCCTGGGGTGGAGTCTCTGATGGCATGCCCCAGAAGGGCTGAGCTTCTAGGGGGCTGGCTCCCCTTCCCCTATTTGTCCTATCACCTGCCACTCTCCCTCCGCTCTCCTCCCTGTGCTAGAAGGTTCTGTTGTATTCTATGTATTGTTGGTTTACTCCCATGTCATTCATCTCCCTCCTCCCTCTCCCCTTCCTTAGTGGTGTATTAACCATGGACCCTCCCTAATTCCTCCCCTGGACCCTCACGTTATTGGCTATCCGGTCATGTTATCGGCTTCTGTCGAGGGCTGTTCGAGGCTCTCGGCACGAGACCCCTCAAGAGGAATAAAGATTCTGTCTCTACCGGGAGCCGCTCCATTTCTCCGCCTAATCGCTTGTGGTCAAGGAAAGATCCAAGGACCCACGCCCACCCTCTCAGCCCTCCTTCCCCCTGAGAGCTCGGGCTCCGAAGCTCCCACATCTCCCCACTGGAAGGTTAGGGGTTTCGTGGTCATCAGGGAGGCGTAGGAGGACCCCTCTGAGAGGGCCCCGCGGAAGACCCCCGAGCGCAAACACCCCGGCTTCATCCCGGCCGGCGGTGCAGTTTTTATTTTTTTATTTCTATAATAAACCAGTACTGTCAGTAGTGACCTCATGCTTGCATGTAAAATGGTGGTCAGGGCATTTCATGCTAGCAGTAAACCAGAAGAATTTACTGGAATAGGATTAAATTTGTTTCCAACATGGCTGCAGAGCCAAATCAATTCCAAGAGTTTTCTGAGCTGCTGAACAACCAGAGGCAATCATTGCACTTTTCTGCTGCCAATTGCAGCCTTTTACGTCTTCTAGGCAGGAACTGTCTTCTACTCTGTGTTTGTACAATGCCAGTGTTGTGGGGTGGCACCTCACTGAACCCTCTGCATCAGTAGGATGGCTTTGGTGAGCCTCCACGTGCAGGACAGACAGCAGGACACCCCTCCAGCTGCCCTCCTGCCTGCAGTACCTGTGGGTGAAATCCAGGCAAATGCACTGAGTTAGACGTACATCTGACGCCAACTGCATCTGGCAACCACTCTGGCACTGCAGAGCACTGCCCCAGGATTTCTAGTTATTTTTAATTCTACATCAGATTGGACCCAGTTGCTCCTGGTTAGAGATCTTTTTGCAATAACAAACTAAGATTACATGAAGAGCTTAAAAAAGAATTTCACCCCTCCAGGGCTAAATTACTTCCACTTATATACAACTGTCATATCTTTAAAGGGCAAACCCAGAAAGCTAACACTGAAAAATATGACTCTACAACCGAGATTATCTGCCTGCCTTCTCTAGGCAATCATGTCTCATACCTAGGAGGTCTTTATAGCAAAACCCAAAACTCAAGCTAAGTGGATGGAAGATTTATGTACAGAGTAGGAAACAACAGCTTAGGAGGAGGTGTATTTGATTGCTGGAGCCAGTTACAAAGACAAACCTCAAACACCATACAACTGCTTTTCCATAGCATCTCACTCACGTCTGGTAAAATCACTCCATGCTCACCCAGACTTTGCAAACTACTGCTCACCAGCTGAGAAAGGCACGGTGACGTGCATGTTATGGAAACATCTGACACTGGCAAGCAGTCCCTTTCTATATGTAGCTCAGCATCCATTCCAGACATTTTATAACTGAATATTTTTCATGAAGTAATAACTGGAAAGTGGGAAGAATGAAACCCCTCTGTACCAACTTACCTGTCCCACAGGATGTCTCCTGATGTCCAACTCACCTTTAGGGAATTTAATTAGGAGCCAAGTTATACGGGCACATGAAGAGACCACACCTTCCTTCCCTGCTCTTTCTGTGAATATTCCCACTCACATGCTTCACATATTGGCTGCATTCAGCCCTGATTATATACCTGGATTAATAATTGAAGCACTTAACCCCAGGGGCAAATGGATTTCCCTGAAGAACACAGAAATTATGGAGAGGGGAGCTCAACATGTCAAATGTCCAGAAGTGGAAGTGCTCATAGCCCTTTGTTCAAAAATTTTCCCTTGAAGAACATTTAACTCTCTTTGGAATAATTGTCTGTTTTCCTGTCAACCCCTTTTCAGTAATGGCATGGAGAGAAGTGGAAGAGGAGAAAGGAAAGATGAGGAAAAGCGTAAATACTTTTCACTGAGTTGGGTTTTTTTTTACATTAAAAAAATCAATTAACTTGCATAGAAAAATCTGCAGATTTCAGACTTTTATCCAAAAAAGGAAAATGTCCATATTTTTTTCTTGTTCTGCCTATAGAAAATATCCCCTGTAGAGTTTTTTGGTGGTTTCTTTTTCATTCTTTTTATGTGAGCTCAGAACCCAGCACTGCATTGTCTTCAGAGAGCAGCACACTGAGACCAGTGACTAACTGGTACCTTGACAGGAGTCCCAGCCCACTCTTCAGCCACAGTTGTATCTCACACCTCCAGCTGCTGTAAATGCTTGGGTGTGACCTTAGAAACTTAGGGGGCATTTGTGTCTCCCTACTACATTCATTCACATGCAGCTATACCCCTCCCAATGAAATCCCAAGACTGAGAGAGACTGAATCAGTTTAGGCCTCATGGGTTCATTCAGTCAGATGCAATTTATCATTTAACCCTTTCAGGAGATCTGCCAGTTGCCAATCTTGGCTTCATTTTCTCATTCTTAGAACTACTGAGCAGAAAGCTCAAGTAGTGTGAAATACAGCAAAGAGCAAAGGCCATTTGATTGATTCTAACTTTTTTCTCAAGAGAGGGAATAACCTGCACCTGGCAGTGTGGTCCAGGATGCTCAGTGTTTGTAACCTTCCATAACTCTGCTGCACTCTCTGGTTAAAAGGGAGGATGGAGTAGCTGCCTGCTCTGCTGTGTTAATTGGCTTTGCTTCCTGTGAGGTTGTCTCTGTTCCAGAACGAGCCTATAACTCACTGGCTGATCAACAGAAATTAGGTTGGAGTGGCTGAGATTCTCCAGAAAAAGTTGATAATTTTCCAGTACAACTATGGCTATCCAGAAATCCAAGACAGTGGGACAGCACACACATAAGAGACCATCTTCAACTGCATTTGTACCCAGGACTCTAGCCCTTTGGAAACATGAGTGATTGCCCCATATGCATGGCTCAGAGTTGTCACTGGGGAAGTGCTGCATCTCCGCAGCCTCTGACTCTCCCACATGCCACAACACCCATTCCCAGTCAGAAGGAATGAAATGGTCCTGGCAATTGTTTGGTACCAGCAGCTGAACTGTTTGGAAAATCTAGACTAAAACTCCCAAAACAAAACTGTAACCACCAAGGCCTGGCTCTACAGTAGCATGGCTTTCTGCTGAGCTCACTGGCATCCTTGAGAGATTTCCCACTGATTTCAGTGAGTTCCGTGGAGGAAGTTTTAGCTAAAGGAAAGCATAAAGAGTTGGGCTGAGGTCTTAACCTGATACCATCCAACCTGAGATATTTCACGTCCCATCCACTGCTTTAGTCAGCTAGGGTAATGTGCCACTCCAGAGAGCAGGGGAAATCATATCCTTCCATTAGCAGTAGGCTGGCATGAGAACTGAGGTTTAGGCCTTCCAGTTAAGAGCCTCACATCAGGCAGTCCTCCTGTGTGGTCTCCCACACTTCATTTTCTGTGTCCCTCATGGCATCTCGGAGGTAAGGACAGTTACATTTCCCTGTTGGTACCTCTTGGCAGCTCTGAGATAAGGACAGTTTTATCTTCTCATGTGTAAAAAAGCTGGTGGTCTTTGCAAAGGAGAGAAGTGATTATACTTCAGCAAAGCAAGCCCTCTGTCAAAGGAATGCACACAGATGGACTTCTGTCTATTCACCAGTCCCTCTTTTCTCTTCCAGTAAAACCACATTACCACACTACGAACTGACTTGAGCGTCCTAACCATTGTTCATTCATATTTATATCAGCTCCAAGCAGTGTTTAGTCTAGAGGCTAAGAGCTCTCTGCAAGATGGGCTTCAAGTAGATACACAAAGAGAGGCAGCTGAGCAGTGGGCCTGTTTCCCTTCTAGCAGCTTTTGTTATGATTTTAGATGTGAAATCCACTGACAGGGTGGAGACTGAACTGACATGCTGAACTGCCTTGTTCACTGATTTGAAAATCTTCTCTCTTAAAATGAGTCAGACCAAACCCTTATGACATTATCCCATGATCCAAAGAGTGACCTCACGTTTGGTCACTAGAAGAGCAGCATTTTTATGGTTTTTTTAGCTACATGGAACTGGGAATATTTCAGGCAGTGACTCTATTCAATGAATGATATACAGTCATCACTGAAGGAACTTTCTATTTCCCTGTGAATTACCAGATCAAGCAGCCTTTTCTAATCCTTGTTCTAGCCTTTAAAGTCAGGACACTTTTAATTCTTTTAAATTCTCTGCCAAGATCTATTTTTGAAGCCATTATGGCAGTAGCTGCCAGATACAAGAAGGCAAGTGCCTGCCCCCATTTGTCTAAGAGAATGAGTGGGATCACACAGGAATAGACTGAGTCTCCCAGATGAGGCTCCTGAAGCACTGTGCAATCATTAGTGAGTTAAACCTCACAAATCCTGCCAGAGTTAGTGCTAAGTCTCTTTCACTTGTGGAAGGTAGAGAAAGACAGGTATGGCAAGGGGCAAAAGGCATCTACAAAAGGATTTTTCTCCTTGAAGAACAAAGGGAGTGAAAGCGTGTCTTTTAGATAGTGCTTTACTCAGGCTGATGTTGTCACTAGAAGTCTTTCCATTGATCTCTTCAGTCACTGCAAACATCGTAATTAGAGCCTGCTGAATAACACTGACAAGTGCTGTATCTGTTTGTTCAGCAGCTTGCCTTCTTTGAGGTCTCTTCCAACCTAAATGATGCAATGAGTCCACATACAATTCTGCTGTCAGTTTTGAGTAACTTGCTCTTTGGTTTAGAGGTTGCAAAGTAGAAAGGAGCCAGTGATATCATTAGTCTGAGCTCCTGCATACCATAAACTGCAGTATCACAATGAATTTCTTTTTCTTGGAAATACAGAGTAACTTTCAGGGGAATTGTTTTGGGTTTTTTAAATATTGCTAATGAATGGAGAAATCTACCAGAAGCCTTACGTAAACTGATCAATTACTCTCACTTCTAAAATATCATGGTTTTTTTCTAGTCAGAGTTCATCCAGTTTCAGTTATCAAACCTCTGGTTTTGTGTCAGCACTGAGAGACTGTGATCAAGTCAACCCTTCACATGATCTCCGAGCAGATTGAGCTCCTGGAGTCTTTCTAGTTTCTTAATCAGCCCAGTATCACTTCTCTGTACTTTTCCCAATGTGTTATATCCTTCTGGAATTATTCACAAATAACCTTTTCATTAGTCAAGCTGCTCTTCAGATCGTTGAATTTTTGCCTGATGAATTTACAGTAACTTTCTACTGGCTGGTTGTATTATTTGCGAGTTGCTAACGTGGACAGCTGCGGAGGTCTCTTATCCTACAGCTCCACTGGCCATGGAAGGCATTTTCATGCCTTGTTAGTCCTTCTGGACAAGCCCCTGTGCCATCTGCCATTGATCCCAGCTATGCCACAGGGAGACACCAACATGCTAACTTGTAAAAATGTTCCCATGTCTCAGGATGGAAAGAGACATAAAAAACAGATCCTCTTGGGTTAGCTCAGCTCTTTTCCTTGTTTCCAGCGCATTGCCAGAATCTTTTCCTATGCAAGAAATTCTGAAAGAGACATTATTATACATCAACTGTACTCCTGAACTGTGGACCTCCTGAAAGGAGGGGATGTGTGTCACCCCAGGATGCTCAAATGTCTGATTCAACTGATTCTGGTTACTGTGTCTAGTGCTTTCCAACCTCTCAGTCCCAGTGATTTGTCCTAATTACCAGGCTCTGTGGTAAGTGAGTGACATGCTGGGTTATTTGTGAGCAAGTAGAAGGCTGGTGTGACTTCTGGGCAAAGTTTCAACACTGTAGAAGGATGTCCTCTCTTCAGAGTGTCCTCAGCAATTCTCATCCACATTTGAAAAAGGTAGATGACCACAGGGAAACTGTATCTAACAGAGACACAAATTTTAGCTCAGCAGAGTATCAAGTCCCTCTTGATTTCAAATTAACTTGGTTCCCTTCTCCTTGGCTTGCCATCATTTGCTGCAATGAAGCAGACTCTGGAATTTCCCCTTCAGCTTTTCATTAGAAAGCTGCTAGTTCAATTTCATTTTCTAGGCTTCGGCTGAATTCTCCTTTCTTGCCAGCTCATGCTTCCACTGAACACACAGCTTGGTGAAGAAATAGCCCCTTCCCTATCCTGCAGCCTCCCCTGACCCTGCTTCAAACAGACAGGCAACTGTGGTTGTGTTTGCTCTTGGTCTCCCTGAAGCCACTGAGGTACTGCAGCCTCAACTCTCTTCCCTACTACATGATACTCAAGTCCCACCAACCTTGTCCCCTCCAAATGAAAATCAGATGATGGGAAAACTCACATCCTTGGTTCTCTCTCCCTGAGGTTTGGGACTCTTGCAAGCAGCTCTCAGTGCCATCAGTATCACAAGAAAAAAGCTTCTGCTACTTTCAGCTAGAAGATCAGAAAGCCACAGCCACCTTCAGACTTTGATCTTGACCCAAAGCCAAAGCCAACCTCCTTTGTTCCCCAGACCTTTTAGTTTTGCTTTCATAGACATAAATGCTCTTCTGTGTTCTTTCCTTCTCTCTGTTCTCTGTTTTCACCCTCCTCACACTCCCCAGACCTTGGCTGGAACCTTTTCATCCCTGTAGGAAAAGGTGTGTATGAACTTCTGCTTCATAGATCACCAAGATAATGCTGGACCAAGGGAGCCTGGGTGATTTGTCCCCAGATGTTAAGACAACAGGCTTTCCTGTCAATGTTTTCCACTACAGGAGGTGATGCACACCGTCCTGGTGACTGAAAATGCCCAAGAGGGAAAGGAAAAGGCCATAGCAGACATCTGGGGCCAGAGGAGAAGCGATTTGTTAACCAAGTGTAGCCACAAATGAAGCTTGGAACAAGGGGCTGGCAAATAGCAAACTATTTCCAGATGATCAAAGTCCATTCAAACATGCCACCTGCTGGACCTAAGCTTGGAGCCTTGGGAGAGATGAGGCAGATGACACTGAAGAAACAGGGAAGATGAGCTTCCACAATCCACAAGGATTTCTTGTAAAAGATGATCCCTCCCTCACCCCTTCTGGTCTCTGGACTTTATGATCAGTGTCCTCAAATCTACTATGCCAAAAGCTGACGACAACAAGGCAGAGGGTCTGCAGAATTTCATGTGAAGCTCTGTGACAACAGTCTTTCTTGTTTTGCTTTGCAGAAGGAAAATACATCAAAGCAGCAAAAGTACAGGCTTTTTAATGTGGAAATCTTGAGTCTGCCCTCCTCTACCAGAGCCTCCTTCATGTGATGCTGAGCAAGTAGGACACATGCTTAAATGTACCCCCTAGTATGGGATACTCCAGCTTCAAATGTAGTGGCTTGTGGTTAGGAGGCGCTGAGCAACCTTCAGAGTTTCAAAATATTGGATGGTCAGCATTTCTGTAGTTCTTCATGTGTCAGTTTCTTGGCCTCTGGGGAAACCTTGGGAGTGATGACAGAGAGGATGGTGAGCCATTTGCCCTGAGTAGGGGGAAGTCCATGACTCATGACCTTTCTGCACATCTCAAGGTAGTGCAAGTCACTGCTAGTGAGCTGCAAGTGAGCTCTAAGCCCTGAGCAACTTTGTGTCCTCCAGATCTGATGGAACTGAAGAAGACAGAATTGAGGGGCACATCTGAAGTACTGCCATGAATCTCTCTGTGTCTCAGAGCTTTTTCAGTATGTTCACTTGAAAAATAGGCAAATGAAACCAAAGGAAAAGAGAAACCTACCTAATACCAAGGCAGGTAAATGTTCTTTCATACTTCTTAAGTGCCACTGAGGGCAAGGTTTTATCATTGCAAAAACAGCTGCTATTTGTCTAATCCTGCCCTAACATTTATGGCAGATAACATTTACATGCGATTTCTTCCCTAAAGCTTTGTCACAGATTTGGGCAGGAGTTCAAGTACCTGGCAGCTGGAACCATGCCCCTACTAAGCCACCTAAAGACTGACATTCCAGGCCTCCCTTCATGGAGAAGAGCCTTGCTCCCCTAACTGAGCTTCAGCATCCTGAGTACAAAGCCTGTCAGATTTCATTGTTAACGAGTGAAGAAATAAATTGGCTCTAATTATTCTATGAAGAGCTTAAATGGAATTTTACAGGAAAGAAGCTTTGTTTAGAGATTATAAGAGGAGACTCTGAGCCAGGATTCCCAGGTTTTATTTCTGGTTCTGCCCCTCATTCACTGAGTAGCCCTGAATAAATGTTATATCTTGTTTTTCCCCCATCTGTAAAAAGGGGTGGTGATATCAAACTTCCTGGCATAAGTGTTTCTAGGCTTAATTAATTAACAGCAGTGAAGCAATCTGAGTTTTCTGTTGGAAGATGCCATAGTAATAATCTAAGAAATATTTCTAACTGCTTTGGTATTTGGCATTCTCATCCTTTTTCATGTATAGAAGACAGTCCTCAAAGAGAAAACAGTTTTCAATCTCCTAACTGGTTAGTGGGCATTAAGGAAAACTGGTGTTTAACTGGGTCGTAAATTCACTGAAATTGCATTTCTTCTCAGGCTGTGAAGAACAGACTGACAGACTTTTGCACAACTACTTGTTAGTCTAAAGTTTTCAATCGTTTTATGCAAACAAAGGTTTTTGCAAATTCTGTGACTTCTGTTTGTGTAGTTTGCAAATTCACTGTGGCTTTTGAGTAGTTTCTGCTTGCAGAGTGATTGGCCAATCAGCTCACATAGTATTGTGTCTGCTCCTTAAGTGGATAATGCTCAGGCATGGGAGGTCTTCAGATTAACCTCTTGTTCAAAGAAGGAGAAGGTCAAATAAAGGATGAGGATAGGCTGCTCAGGGCTTTCAACAGTTGGGTACTGAAAGCCTTCAAGGATGGTGGCTGCACAACCTCTTTGGGCAGTATTTGGTTGTTCTCATGGTGAAAATGCCTTTCCTTAAAGCCGGCCTAAACATCTTACATTTTAGTTAAGGTCCATTGTCTCTCGTCCTCCCACCATGCCTAAGGTGAAAAGCCTGGCTCCATCTTCTTGATAATCCTTGTAGAAGCTGTCAGGCTGCTGGTTGTCTCCTACAAAGCCATCTCTTCTGAGGCCAAACAAGTCCAGTTTTCTCAGCCTCTCCTCAAAGCACTCTTGCCCTCAAATCTCTTGGTGTCTGCTGAACTTGCTCCAGTGTGTCTCATGTTTTTCTTGCATTGGGGATCCAAAACTAGGTCTGGTACTCCAGTGCCATCCGAGTACCTAGGGAAGCTGGTTAAACTCATCTGTCACCCTCCTGGCTGCTGTTCAGCCTTTGGCTTTTTTTGCTACCAAGGCACAATCCTGCTTCATGCCCAGCCTGCTCTCTGCCTGGATATACAGATCATTTTCTGGAGAGCTGCTCCTCTCCCCACAGTCCTAGCCTGTGCTGCTGCAGTGGCACTTCCTTCCCAAGTGCAGGATTTTGCATCCATCCTTGTTGAATTTCATAAGGTCCCTCTCAGCCGATTCCTCCAGCCTTTCCAGAGCTGTCTGAATGGCAGCTCTGCACTCAAGCATATCAACTGCCCTCTAATCTAAGAGAATTGTCTCCAAGCTTGATGAGCAAGCTCTCCATCATCTCATCTAGACAACTGCTAAAGATGTTTAAACAGGACAGGCCACAGGACAGACCCCAACAGTACCCAGCTTGTTACCAGCCTCCAAGTAGGGCATGACATGTATTTGCTCCTCTTCAAGTCCGACCATCTAAAACAGTTTTTTCCTGTCTCTTAGTACACCCACCCAGACCATAACATCCAAACTTGAATACAAGAATGTTGTGGCAGACAGCCTCAAGCCTTGCTAAATTCATGGTAAAATGCCTGCCAAGAAATCACGTATGAATAAGAGCTGCATATATTATATTTACCTGTATGTGTGTGCATGTGCTGGCCCTTTTTGAAAGCAGGCTTGTGAACCACTGTGTAGTCATAGTTTAAGTCAGTCAGCATAGTAGTGAATTGAATTTGTGTCTTAGAATTCAACTTCTTAAACATGCGCTCTGTTGTTTATCACTTGATGGTTTTCTGTTTTACCTTTGACTGGGAATTTTTACAGCAACCATCCTTGTCCTTACATCCAACTCCAGCTATGAGTCAAATGGGTCTCTGCTTTTGACTGATGAGCTACTTCTAACCGTAAGTCATTCTCTGAAGTCTTTCCTTCCCGTAACTTCAAAAGGAGTTCCAGTCTTTTTAACCTCTGCATTCCCCAGTAATGTCAAACATATGGTCTACAGAAGATATGGGCCACCAATAAAACCATGGGAAGCTCATGGACTGAGAGAATGGATGTGAGTGAGACAGCATATGAGAACAGGACTGACTGCATGTACTCCATGTACTCCAAGCCTGTGTAGGCTTGTCAACATAAGCAGCATGGATCTCAGGCACTGTCCACTGTGTGTATGTCTAGGCTTTACACCAGATCTTCAGCTTTAATCATCACATCCTTGCTACTGATGTTCAGCTTTGTCCTGGGCCCATCATCTCATCTCCTGTTGTTTGAAGATGTAGCACAGGGAGTTTTTCCCCACAGCTGAGAAATGGAAGCTGTGTGTGCTCATCATCATCTCTTCTTGCTAGAAATATGATTTTCTTAATGAAGTTAAGAATATGCTCTGAGAGCTTCTGTGTGCAGAGTAAGGCCATGCATGGAGGAAGGGGAGACATGGCCCCTTTTTAACTGGGTTGGGGAGTTCACTCCCTGTGAAAACCTTGAGCTAGTGAAGGAGGATGTTGCCTAAATGAGCTGCTCAGATGCAAAATTGGAGCCATCCTCTGCAGTACCTCAGTGGTTGCTGCTGAACTCGAGTGCAGCCACGCTCAAGACTCTTGTTCATAATGGACAGTGCAATTTACTTATGCCATGCTGAGGTGTGTACTGACCTATCCCTAGCTGGAGAGGAGACTTTCTGAACCTCTGGTTCCTTTGTTGGAGATCTCCTATCCAGGTAGTGAGTGGCTAAAAAGTTATACACAAAAGCTGGTGGCAGAGCAGCCAGGACTGGTGCCAAAAGGCAGGCCTCACCTCTCTCTACAGTAGACAAATTTCCAAAATCCCATGTTTGGGCAATTCTTCTAGCTTCCCCTCCTTGGACAATGCTAGGTATGTAATGGTATCTTAGGCCAGATAACTTACAGGGAATTGTTTTTTCAGACTGGCCTGTGAACTCGTGCCATGTTGGGCAGGGTCCTGGAGATACACATGTCCACGAGGCAGGCAGCACTAGAGCAGTGAAATAAAGCAGGGGAAAACCACCATATGTGAAAAATGCAGAGGCTGCTGTTTGTGTGTGACACAGCCAGTGCAGCTTGGGTGAGCGGATGGCTGGATGTTTTTTCTGGCTGTTCTCCCACTCAAAGTGCAGTGATGACCTTTGTTTGGGAGCTACCTCCTCCCAACAGTATTCATGTGAATTTTGTGGTAATCATTATTTCCATTTGCCAAGAGGTGCAGTAACTAGCCTAACTAACCTTACTGTGGTGAAGCCAGATCCAGTGACTCCTAGACCCCTGAGTTTTCTGTGCAATTCCTATCAGCTCCATGACACAGCATTGGTGACAGTCAGGCAATTGCCTGAGTGGTGTATTGAGCCCTCTAAAGCCCTGGAGAGAATGGTTGAATTTGCTGTTAGTTAGACTTTTGCACCTTGTTTTCTGGCACACAGAAAATCTATTTTCTTGTAATGAGCTTAACTGTAAATGTAGGTACCACAGCCTGGTTTTTATGCCAGGGTTATTGACCAGAATTGGGTCCTGTTGGAGTAGGAAGGGAGGCAATCTCTCCATGCAGTCTTCCTACCCATGCAAGACAGTACTTGTGTGATGTAATCACTGTCTTGAACCAGCTAAACCTCCTTCCTTTCCAGGACGGCATCTGCACCTCTAGGTCAGAAACAGCTGAGGATGTTTCCTTGGGTGTGGAGAAAGGTCCTGCTCTTTACATGATGGGGCCTGCAAATGCTGCCCTTGCAACTGCTGTGAAGTCAATGTTGTGTACCTCTTGGGCCTGGAGTGGTGACAGCCAGGAACTGAGAAGCCACAGTAGACACCAGCAGGCTTGGCCCGAGATGTGTCCCATAGCAGAGGTGAGAAGAGCCCCTTTTGCCCTGGCTGTTGGCAGAGTGTTGCCCAGGGGCACACTGCCCACTCAGGAGCCATGAATTCTGATCACTTCAATGACCGTAACTTGGTGCACTCAGTGCAGAAGTGGGGTTTGCAGTTACCACACCCAGCTGCACACACACACTTGCTCCTGCAGCCATCTTCTTTGTGCCATGGTTTCAGCAAGGGAGCACACAAGCCTGCTTGTAAGACACAGTGGTGTGTCAGTCAGCAGGGATGGCTACAAATGTGGCTTTCTCCAACTCTGCTCAAGAAGACCTCCTCCTGCTGCTTGGAACAATATGTGGTTACCACAACATGACATCTATTTAAGAAAACAAAGCCAAGCACAATCCACCCAAACTTCAAAACTCCCCCCCTTTCCTTCAACAACAGATTTTTCGTGTCAGGTTCAAATTATTTGCCAATGAGTGCTGGAAAAAGCCGTTGCTCTGGTTTGGTCTGTATTTATTTGCTGCAAGGTGTTTCTGGGAAATGAACATCAGGGGGTGCAAGAAAATGACATTGGCCTGGCTTAATTTACTAATTAAGGCTAGCTTCTTCAAGAGTGGGGCCATGGTGATGGGTATTTTGTACTACTCCATTGCAGCTCCTCTTCCTGAGCTGATGTGTCCAGGCTGCATGGTGCAATTTCTGGTTTTGGTGAACTAAGAGCAAAATCCCCAAAACCCACAGGCAGCATCACCCAGCCTTGGTGGGCAGTTGGTTGGGTCACCTCTCCACATCCCAGTCCAGTTGAGGTATGCTGGGAGAGCAGAGAGACAGACACTTGGTGCTTGTGCTTGCTGTCACTGTTGTTTTTGAGGAAGTCTGCTACACGTTTGCAATGGAGCCAGGTAGTGGATGGATGTGGTACAGAACTTCAGTCTCCCAGTCTGTCAAGCTTGAAAGTTTTTCCAGCTTTCAATTTTGCCTAGAGTTTCCTTCTTAAGACTCCCCCCTTCTTCAAACAGAGCCTCAACTCTGGCTGGGTCCCAGAGATAGATACCAAATGGTGCTTTTTTCCCTTTCTTTTGCTCTTTCTTCCTTCTCATGAAGCTGGCAGACTCTCCAAACACACATCCAACCAACGCACAGTGCATTCGAAAACAGGCCATCTGGCTGAGCACTCCTTGAGAATGAGAAGACAAGAAAAACAACCCTCTTGGAGCTGGCAGCTGAAAGGCAGGCAGCCCGTACGTGGACTTGATCTCATGGTGCAATCCAAGAGCTGTCCAATCCAAGGGCATTGCAAAAAAGCTCTTTCCTAATGAGCAGAATACGGCTGTCTCCAGAAGCGGCTCCAAGTCAACAATTTGAGTGGGATGCTGTAACTCTCCTCGCTGCACATGTGCTCATTAATTAAAGCCACTTTGGAAGATGCCCCGGACACCCCTGCCAGGGCTGCCAGCCTACCCTCCCCGAAATCCTGCTTGCTGCTTTGCAGCCCCCTGCTGGGCCCGGAACTGCAGAGCCCCAGGAGAAGGACGGGGCCACCAGCATCCAGCTCTTAACCGCAAAGGGGACCTGTTGCGTCACCGGTGAGCAGCTGCGGGGGGAGCACAGCCCTGGGAGGAAGTTGCACTCCATTTGCTTTGCCATTATTTTTCTCCCCTGAGTTTGGTAATAGCCAGAGTGCTCCAGGCACAAAACCACTCTGGGCAGGTCAGCAAGTGTCAGGGGCTGAAGTGAGCTGAGCAACCAGTATTGCAATGCTTCCCTATTTTTTCTGGTGGCTAAGGACTGGATTCACTAAATCAGGGTGACTGAGATGAACACAGAGCCATTAGTAGCCAAATCCATCAACAGCAGAACAGGGAGCACTCAATGAAACCAGTAGGAGATGAGTTTAAAACAAGTTAAAGGAATTACATCACATTAGGTAGAGAACTTCTGTAAATTGCTGGCCCAGAAGGCTGCAGAGGCAGAGAGCATCAGTGGGCTCAAAATGGGATTAGACAAATTTGCAGGCAACAGGTCCATAAAATGACACTAAAAGGAACAGGCAAAATGCGTAATCTAAAATCTCAATCCAACAAAGGTGAGTGCTGAGTAAAGAGAAGGGAGAGAGAACTCTGTATGTGTGCGCGCTCCCTGGACCTTGCCCTTGTTGGGAGCAGAGTGCTGGGTTGGGAGGACCATTGCTCTGCCCCAAAGGGCCATTCTTCAGTTTATTGTAGGATTCAGTCTCTGTACCAGCCCAATCTGAAGGTCATATGAACAGATTGTTGCCTCTTTAAATTACCAGAAGGAAGCTGGAATCCAATTTTTCTCTGAAAGCTGAATTTGTGGAACATGTTTCGTGAATGTTAACAGTCATAAGCCCTGGCTTAATCTGTTTGCTCTCCCAGTCATTACATTCCACACAGTGACAGGGTGATTCATTTGACTCTTCATCTTCTTGCCTGGGATCTCCTTGTTTCTGCTTCTGCCCCTGTAGTACTGATGGGAGCAAGGACAGCTCACAGCTCCATCCCAGCTATGTGTGTGTGGCTTTCCAATGGCTACTTACAGCTCTGCAGGTCCAGCTGGCACTTCCTCAGGTTTCTGCCATGGCTTCTTGCATGCCATTGTGTTTCCAAGGTCAGGGGTTAAAACTCTCGATCTTTTGACTTTATTAATTCAAGAGTAAGATTTTGTAAGTGAAAAATTGCTTACCTATCTTGAAAAATTATGACAAAGCATGTACAGCACCCATGCAGGTCCTTGGGAGCTCTGTATTTCTTGGCACTAAGTTATCAGAGACATTCAGTGCCTGTTCCTTTTATCAACATGCAATTTAGTTATCCTCAACCAACAAAGGTAAGGCCTAAAACTGAGATTTTGCATCACAATCTTTCTAAACTCACTGCTTTATGAGCTTTAACAATTACAATGACATGTTCCTAAACTGAAAAGAATAAAAAAACAGGGATTTGATGAAGTCAAATATGCCCCTGCTTTGGTGCTGACTGAATTCAAACACAGGTGGTTAGTTGAGAAAAACCTGGGAGTGACAGGAGACAGGGAGCTGTACTAAATCAGAATGAAGTGCAGCAGTGCAATTGCTAAATCATACCAGAGAGAACATAAATAGTAACTGGGAAGCTCCAGCGTGGAAAAAAATGGGGTAAGAGGCATGACAAATTAAAAGGGTTGTCTGTGGGATCAAATCTATTCCTTTGCTGTCATGATATCCCACCACTGATAAAGATCTGTCTTCAAACAGTTGAACTTTTTGTTCCCATTGCTTTTCTTTGGAGGTTGTTCTGAACTTCACTCTGCTGTTGTTTTGAAAGTTTCTGCAAGTCTGCAGCCTCCATTTATTTATGACCAGTGTATGCCCATTTTAAGATCTTTCCTTTTATAAACTCTAACCTGCTATTAGCCACTTCTAGTGAAGTTTTTAGGGCATAATTTCACCTCCTACAAATATGTGTGTTCTGTTATGCTAACATTGCCCCTTTTCTTATTTTTATTCTTTATTTTTAACTTACAGGAAAGCAGAATAATATGCAAAACCAAGATGAAACATGTTTCAGATCTACATTACAATTCAGACAGAAATGTAAATCAGCTGAAGACATCAGAACAAAATGCTTTTTAAGTGTTGTGTGCTATCAGTTACTCAAGGGATAGTTACAGGTAACACGCCTTTCAGTGCATATCGCTTCCTTTGCAGCCTTTGATGTGACCTTGTGAAAGGTAGGTTCTCTTCAGGAATGTGCTCTGAGGTCTGAGGCAAATCAGCTGGAGCTCTGGGAACGTCGTGTTTCCAGAGACCAGGTTCCGAACTTGCTTGAGATGTTCGTGTGAGCAGCACTCTTTAAAAGAAAGAATATCAGGGTATAGTCTCATGATACTGAGAATACAAATTCTCAGTATCAATTGTGCTGTGGGAGTGTCATTTGTGCCTTCTATTCCAATAAAATGAATTAAATTTTCTTCAGGTCCTTTCCAAAATTAGATGTAGAGTGTGTCCAAACCATCACCAGTGAAAATGATGCCAGTTGGAACACTTCTAGAGAAAAAATTGGTTTTGAGAAAACAGATATTTTCATAAAAAGTGTTCACTGACCTCCAAATACGCCTCCCTTGCAGAAACCCAAAAGCCTTAAAAGCAAAAGAGATTTGATTGTTGGCAGTTTGGGGATTATTCCTCTCCCTTTCCCCCAGCGTTTTCCAATGGAAAATATTCAGGGTTTGGGTTTTCAGTTTGCTGAAATGTCAACATTTTCCAAAGGGTGAAGGAGGGGAAAAGAGAAGAAAAGAAAAACATGTTCTGACCAGCTCCAATCAGAGCCAAATGGCTGACTCCTGGATTTGGTCAGGGAAGTATGCTGGAGGGGAGAAAACGGGAGTGTCTTGGTTCCACACACAGCCTGGCAGGGCTGAGGGCTGCGTATCACGATCCGTTCGTGTGAGTCATTACGGTCTCTGTTTCCCCAGGACAGTGTGTGGGATAGCTTTTAAGCACTCCAGGTCAATATATCACTTGCAAGCAGTGCCCTGCTGTTTGCCACAGCCACTCGGGCTCTCCGTGCGCGTGTGAGATGCACACAGGTGCACTCTGTTCAAGCCCTCCAATATTTCCATGACGTCCTTAACTCACAGAGACAACAGTAACACCTGGCGCCTATCCAGACCTGAGAATTCAGCTCTCCTCCATTCATAAAAGGAGAAAAATGGCATGTGCCTGTAGCCATACATGATTGTCTGTGTCCTCTGACCAAGTGACACTGTCATGTGCTGTGCAATGCCTGGAATTTAGCCTCTGAAGGCCATCTATGGACCAGCTGGCTCTAGTTAGGGAGAAGTGCTGGAAGAGCCAACATAAAGGCTGCTAACCTACTCATGCACATGCATGTGCCATCATGCTTCTAGGGGAGGAGTGGCTTCATTTCCACAAAGTGTTGCTGGTCCCCACCTGCATGCTCCACTTCCAGAAAACTGTCCCTGCAGTTGGGCACCTTCAAACCTGAGAAGGACCAGGGCCATCTCTGCAGCTGCCCCTCCAAGGTGTCTCCCACAGCTGCAGTTGGAGGGAGATAGATGCATACCCAGGCTAGGTCTTTGTCCCCCTCTAGTGACTCAGCTGCAATTCCAAGTCCTACTCTCTCTAAGCAGGATGGTAATTTTTCTAGGCCAGGATGTTTCCTTTCTGAAGGCCAGTAGGACATCTAAGCACCATTGGCAGGTCATTTTTACACACTCAGACATCACCCATTGCAAATGTAAACAGTAATTTAGGAGCCTGACTTTCTGTTCTAATAGGCCACGTGTGTCTGCTTTCCTCCCATGGAAGATGGCAGTCACAGGCTTCACATGATAGCCCATGCCTGGTCGTCCCAGGAGGAGATCCAGCTAGGACCACTGTCACCAGTGCAAAAGCACATGCTCCCAGTCTCTTGTAACCAAACGCTTGCTGAGTCACAGCCCAGTCACCCGTACGCTTAGCAAGTCGCGTCAGCCATCTGTCACCAGCACATCCTCCTCACCGTGCTGTGACTCCATGGGGAAAACAACAGGAGGCACATTACGTTTGACTAAGGAGCCAGGCTCTCGTGCATGTTGACTCTGAGTAACCCCTGGATTGCCTTCTCACCAGTGGTGAGGCCTTTGGCTCCTCTTAATTTAGCCCTTTGTCAGGGAAGAAAGTGACATTCAAGTTCAAACACTGGGAGCTTTGCCTGACTAATAGTGACTCCAAGCAAAGCTGACTCAGACGAGACACGGGTGGCATTGTACAAAATGTGCCTCCTACGGACAGATCATCTACACAGGTCTCCACACTGGTGTTCTCCTCCAACCGGTGTTCGAAAAACCGCACTGAAATATGGGGTGCCCTGTTTCCTAAGGCCTTGTCCCACCCACTGTGTCAGCTAAAGGCTGCAAGAGCAGCCTTGCCATGTCTCTTGTCCCAATGAACACCCGTGTTTCCCTGTGTTCAGCCACATGCTGGAGGTGCAGCCCTGCAGGGCACAGCCCAAAAAGACAGGATCGCTTCCTGCTGTGTGTCTGCGTTACCCACCAGACGAGGCACTACCCAGGTGCAGGAGCCAGACTGGGGGTGTGTAAGCAGCTTGGAGTAGAGATTCACAGGGGATTTCACAAAGCCAGGTCCCTGCACTGCTTACCACAGCCTCCCCAGGCAAGGCTCCCCAGCCTCCTCTCCCATGCCTGGAAGTCTCATGCCTGTAAATCCCATGCCCATCAGCTCCACGAGGGACAAATCACCCACACCAGCAATCTGACCATCCTACTTTTTCCTAAGGCAATGAAAGAGTACAGAGTAGATGTGGCCTTTTTGTTCTGGAGGAAAAAAAAGTGAACTCAATGCCAGGCACAGATCCCAGGCTGTACAGTTCAAATCGCACTCAAAGCACATAATTCCCATTTGTGTTTGTGTGCACGCAGGGCAAGGGTGGGGGCTGGCGGGGGTGTGTGTGTGTGAATATAAGAATGTAATTGTCATAATTTAATCCAAAACTACTTCTTGGAAGGAAAAAAAAACCAGGCTGACACAAAAC
This sequence comes from Drymodes brunneopygia, assembly GCA_013400955.1. Classification (NCBI taxonomy): domain Eukaryota; kingdom Metazoa; phylum Chordata; class Aves; order Passeriformes; family Petroicidae; genus Drymodes; species Drymodes brunneopygia. The sequence continues at coordinate 1,304,653 of VZTZ01051319.1, read as the reverse complement.
AGCATGTTCAGTTATAAACACCACATGAAAGAGCCGTATTATGTTCTGCTTGGTAACTGACATAGAGCGCTAACATTCTCAGCTGCCCACTACTGGGCAAAGGCCTTTCCAACTCTCCCCCTCACCCCAAAACAACCCCCCCAGCCAAACTGCAGTGCAGATACCAATTCCTGAGGCCGCAGAGAAATTCCACATAGAAAGTTCATTATGGGCAGAGCGGGCTGGCTGGCAGGCAGAGTGGTGTGGAGCACAGAGATGGCCATCTGGGACTCGGGGCACTCCCAGCTGTGCACGCACATCTGCAAGGCCATGGAGAAGTTGGCACGCACTGTGGGAGCTTCAGAGGGGCTTTTCCCCCCAGATTTCCCGTAATGGGACAGTGTATTCCTGGAGTGACATGCCTTGCTAGCATGAAGGCTGCTCCTCTCCAACCGACGCAGGGGTCGAAGCAGTACCAGACACCAGGAACGGTCTCAAGGCTCCCAGTGCCCTTCCCTTCTCCCAGGTCTTCAGCTGGAGTGACTCATTTCAAGTAAAGGAAGCACAGTCATTCCGGCTTAGACCCTCAGGGGTGCTTACCTACTTAACTCCGGATGGCACTGCACCCCTCAAAAACAGCCAGGAACTCTGGAGATCTGATAATTCACTCAGTAGTCTGTAATTCACCAGGCAGAATCACCCTTCCTGCTTGTGGGGCTAGGGAATAATGTGAAAATGCCCTTCCAATCTTCACTATCCCCCGTGGTGGAGGTGGTTGGGGTCTCATCCTAGCTAGAGGCTCCACAAATCATCAACTGGAGAGTTGTTGCAACAGGATATCACAAAATAAACGCCTTCTGCTTGAAGAATATGTTTTTTAGCTTGACGCTAACCTTTATTTTTCGTGGGGCTGGGTGACATTATTAGCACCCGTGCTTACTGCTGAAGTGAAGCATCTTTGTTGCAGCGTGGGAAGGAGATGGGTTATCGTCAATATGGAGCAGATCTAGAGAATGTCTTCTGTTATTTACTTCTTTTCTGTTCTTGTAGGACATGTGACACAGTCTAACAAAGATCTGCTTAGCAGAAAAATCCAATTAAAACCCGAATTGTCCTTTGGCTGTGCCTGGCGCGCTGCCATTCCAGCAGGCCAGTGCCGTGCGAATAAGGTGGAAGAAGAAGGAGTGAAATGTGCGCCTGCTGCGGTGACACTTCGGGATAGCGCGGCGGGCGCTGCCTTTTGCCTCCTGGGGATGGCCGAGCTTAGCACTGCGGGCCGTGTCCCGGAGCAAAAGCAATCGGCATAGCAAGGACACCGCTGCTCGTGGCCCGCCCGAAAGGTGGAATTGAACCACTCTGTCGCTAGACAGCTACAGGTTTGAAGCCTGCACCCCAGACCACTGAGGGTCATCCGGGCAATTTCTATCGCCCACAGGACACTGTATATGAATTCCCAAATCTGTTTCACGCCCAGGTAAGGGTGAGAGGTATTTTACCACAAACTTGGGCCCTCCTGCCTTTCCCTGCCAGAGCACAGGCCGCACGGAGCAGAGGCGCTGGCCGGCGGCAGGGGCCGCAGGGGGCGACCCCCGACTGCATCCCAGAAGCCCGCGGGCGCTCATGCAAATATGCGGTCTGTGATTGGCTGTCCGCGGGGCGGGGCGGGGCGCTGCGGGAGGGGCCCGGCGCGGCGGGTGAGTCACGGCGCTTCCCAGAAGGAGCGGGGCCGCCCCGCGCCCTTCCCGGAGCCCCGGCACCCTTACAACATCGGACGGGGCAGCTTGTGCAACAGCGGGGGCGGCCCGGGCCCCGAGGTGTGCTGCGAGGAGACCAGGGCACTCGGTTTGAGCAGTATATTTTATTTTTTTTTCCCTCCAGTAGCTAGTGCCAGATACTCTGGAGGATGTGAATCTCCCATGAGATACATCTCAGAACAATAATATCCTCTGGGAGGAAATTCCTCCCTGGCCCCCAGCTGAGGATCAACTTATGCCCCGAAGTATGAGGATTGAAAACACTTGTAATTTTATCCCAGCGAGTGTAACTATACAGGCTATTTTCATAAACCCTTGAAGAATTACTCACTTATTTGCCTCGAGAGATTCCTCTGAAGCAGAGCCATTTCTGCAAATGCATGAGGTTTCCAGTGATTTTTAATTAGATAATTCTTTTTGGTATAAGCAACAAAAAACCCCACAGGCCCATTCCCCCTCTTGCTCGCCCTGGGGAAGCTTAGACTTAAAGCTGGTACTTGGTGGAGCAGCATCACAGTAAAAGTGGTACCAGAGCCACAGCCTGAAGCTGGGAGTAGTTTTGTAGATGTCAGCAAAAGAAAGCAAAAAGTGTATAGTGGGGCAGCACAGTTCCCACTCATACCCAGGAGTGCTGCCAGGCACAGCTTTGCTTTCAGTGCATGGCTCCAAGTCGTGGCTTACCCTCTTGGAGCTGAACCAGCTCAGGTATGCCCTGGCCCGCTGACTCCCCAGACAGACATGGAACATATCTGAGGCCTCACTGTTTGTAGTGAGCAACTTCTTTAGCAACTTAAATGTGTTTTTTAAGAGCACCGCAACCCAGAAGCAGGGCTCTTATCAGAAGGAAATGGTTTGAGAGCTGCTTCTGTGCCTGCCAATGCAGGGCACAAATTTTTCTTTGTTTCCTTGGTTTGTAGGAGTCACGTTCCTCAGTACATTCCTATCTCTTTACCTGGTACTTGCCCCAGTAGCAGGTGGCGTAATTCAACAAGTGTCTTTTGCGCTTAAAAATGCACAGGGCGAGGATCTGGGGGTGTGCATGGGAGGAGGTGGAGGGAAATTAGTCATGGGGAGGAAGAGAGGAAGAGGTTAGCACGGGGGCTGAGGAAATCAGGTGTCCGTAGCTATCCCTGGGGCTGCCAGCCAAGCCCATCCTGACGTGTGCCGGAAGAGGCACGTCAGCTCAGAGATATGCTCCTGTCAGCCCATCGGCATGTGATCCTGCTGCCCCAGCCGGGCCCAGCAAGGATGGCTGCCAGGGGTCGGAGCACACATTCCCAGCTTCTGTGCTTCGTGTTCGAGGCTCGGCTTTGACACCACTTTCACTTTCTATTTGCTTTCCTCTCTAGCATCAACCTTTTCTGGATCTCTTTCCCTGGAGCACTTCATGGGAAGGCTTCTTAGTGTGACAATGCTGCTCTCATCTTCTCTCTCTTGCAGCCTCCAGCATTTTTAAGCAGGGATGTCTGTCTCTCATGGCTTATGATCAATCTCCCTGTACTTTCCAGAAAAAGACTATGCCAAACACTCAAGTCCAAATTAAAAATAATAGTCAGACAAAATTACTCCAGCCAAGTAACCAAAGGATCCATTGGAAATGCCAGTTCCTAAAACTTCCCTTATTCTGCAGTAAAGGGAGATGCAGAGATAATGAAGGCAGCAGTTGCTAAAGATCAAGCAGTAGAGGAAGGAGCCTGAGAGGGTCAGCAGCAACACAGGAAATGATGCTGGGCCTCAGAGTTGATGGGGAAGCAGTAACAAAGCAGTTGTGAGAATTTTCTCCTTGACCGGATGCTGGTCTGTCTAGGCTCAGACCTGCTTCTGGAGCGGAAGCTGTGCTAGCCACTGACTTCCCCACCAGGGCTTCAAAATAACATTTCCAGGACCTCTGTGTGTCTGGTTTATAGAGACCTTTGTCACCCCTGCCCAGAAGGGCTGTGGAGGACTTGCTGTGCCTGACAGAGGCGCTGTTCTCCCTCTGTGAGGAATGGGGGGCACCAAGGGCAGGTACCTTTAGGCAATATTTGGTGCAGTTACTGCAGCTGCTGCTCACTGTGCCTGTGAGGGCCCAGGCCTGAGCAGGAACTGGTGAATAGACCTGGCTACTGGCTGTAGGTAATGGTCATCTCATAACTTCTGATCAGATTTATAAGCCTACAAGAAAGGCCAATTGGTAGCTCCTAGAATTTCTGAAAGCGTATAAAAAAGTGAAGGGACCTGTTGATTTGAATGGCTTCTCAGGATCTGATTTGCCTTGAAACATTTCTTGGAAATCCTGCAAGCATTCAGCTTCATCTCTAGACCAACTGCCTTTGAAAATCTGACCTTTTGCTATTAAAAGTATAGAACAAATTCAGTTTATCAGCTTAATGATGGAAAAGCTTGCTCTCCTCAGTAATGCTCCTAATTAAAGCATTTCTGAGTGTCTTTGGACCTGATTCTCTACCTTATGCAGAGAACTACACTGTGCCAAATGGGTGCAGAGCACTGCCAATTTCGGTTTGATTCAATGCCCATTCAAGTTAATAGAAATCCTCCCACAGAAATCAATGGGATTTGGTTCAGGCCCCAAAGTCAATGGGAAATTCGGATTTGGCAGTACTTGATGCCCACCCTGCACCTGTATAAGCAAATATTCAAGGTACAAAGCCTTGGAGAATTTGGAAGTGGCATTGTAAGGGACTTTGGGGGGCAGACTGTAGCCTAGGCTATTTAAGCAATTCACAGTGCCTAGGACTGTCTGACAAAGAAGCTTTAAAACAAATCAGTCTGGACTTTTCCTGTTCACTTTTTATAGCACTCCTACAACTTAGCAATACACTTTTTATTTTTGTGTTGGGTTTTTTTTTTCTGTCCTGGGCTGACAGAACATAAAAGCATCTGCAGTGCTTTGCTCTTACTGCTCCTTTTAACCACCAGAACCTGATTTGTGTCAGAAAAGATAAGCCTAGATCCCTACAGTATTAAAATAATTATTTGGTGTAAGGTGGGGGATGAGGAGGGCTGTTATTCTTAGCAGCAGCAATGAAATTTCAGCAGTTGATGACGTCAGTGCTAAAATGTCAGTGTGAAACAGGCTGGAACAAATTAAGAGTGTGGTGTCGTCACTGTGAGAGCCACGCTGCCCTCCAGAGGGACTGTTGTTGGATGCTGCAGATGCAGTTCAGGAGATGGGGGGGACAGAGCCTTGTGGGAGCTTCTCAGAAACTTACAAAAAAGCAACAGCAAGCATCTCGGCACCAGAAAGGTCAAAGAAGATGCTGTTTAAACATTTCTGCCCACCTGAAAGCGTGAGCTCGCAGCAAGAGAAGGGCCACTTCTACAAACCAGATTCCAGGAACTAGTACAGGAAAAAAGGCAGAAACCAAAATAAAATTGGCCATCTTCTACTCACTTAACAAACTGAGCTAACTTCATCTCTGATGACACTCCTGTGACTCAAACTGAAGAGAAATTTGGCCTGAGATGACTTTTGTCATGATGTGCTGCTTAAAAGAGGGCAATGTGCTTGGAGTAGAGGTTATCCGGAGGCATTTTATTACTTAACTGTGCTATTGCATTTGAAGAATGCCTTCAGGCTATCCAAAAATGCTGAACTCAAGGTGCAGAGAGCTTTAATAAAAATGGGGTAAAATTCCAAATGCATTCATGCTTGTCCTCAAAGAGCCCAGTCTTGCACATTTCTTGGCTAGTCTCAGGTGGTGTTGTTAGACCTGACCCTGTGTCAGTGCAAGGCACAGATCCTCACTTAGAGGAGGTATCTTGGTGGTCCTGATAACTCGGGGTGTTGAGGCCTGCATCTTTTTGGTCCAGCACTTTAACTGCCTTGTCTGCAGGGATTGTTGGGCTGTGGGATGTGCTGCTTTGGAGGGTGATAGGGAGGGTTGAGACCATCCTGGCTTTCTTCCTGGAGACCTGCAGTATTTTGTAGGAAATATGGGAAAAGTCAATATTCCCTGAATTAGTTTTTCTAGAAAACTGGTACTGGTAACAAAACTGCTCTGTGTTGATTCACTCCTTTTTAGAGCTGCCTGTCTCGTAGCCACAGGGATGGATGTGGTTAGAGCAGACAGATCCATCGAGATGTGTGCTTATCTATCAATCCTACCAGCTGTTTCTGGTATGCAGCAACTGACTGACCACAGTAAGGAAACGAGGATGTAATCAGTTAGCAAAGCTCTCCTTTCTCAGCAAAGACGATAAGGATTGTTGGCAAACGCACAGAGAGTTACGGGAATAGAGGAATTGGTGTGCTGAAGTCACTTCCTATCACTTGGGAGTCCCTGTGCTCAGAGCATTGTGTTTGCTTTCCTAGTATGGGTCTCGGTGGTTGTCTGCATTAGTTCAGACATATAAGTGCACTCAGCCTGTCCCAGCCCTCCTGGGCACACAGAAGCCCACTTGGGGAGATTGCCAATACAGTGTTTTATCTACTTTTGTGGGAAGGATTCAGACTCGTTGTGAGCAGACAGAGCAATTCTTTACACATCTTCACACCAGTAAAACACCTTGCTGCAGAGATTTTTGCAAAAACAGGCATGACTTAATCAATTCTGGGAAGAGTCATATGCCAACAGAAACATTATTTTGCCAACACAAACTGTGCTGCCACTAGAGGAGTATCAGCAATCCCACTCTTGTCAGTGTGGGGACTCCACTTCACTGATTAGGTGCTGTACGGGTGGACAGCGCAGGAGGTTCCCAGCCAATGAGGTCAGTGCTGAGGTGAGCCCCTGCTCCCTCATCTCAAGAGGAAGTGGTGGGCATTTGAGTGCACCTGTATCAACAGAGACTTTATAGCAACTGGAGGTGAGCTCCTGAATGTGCAGCTGGTTGCTGTTGCAGCCCGTAGATGAGAAAGTTGTCTGCTGCGTTGTATGTGGTCAATACAGATGTGATGATACCTTGGGATGATAACTTGGGAGTTTCTGATGTCTTCTCTGAATCCTTAGCAGCCTACTCAGAGAGGGCTCCCACTGCAGCCCTGCATGCCACTAGTGCCTAGCACTGAGCTTAGGAGAATGCCATTATATCAAAGCTCCCTTACCAGGAATGCTAGAGAGCCTGGACAGGCAGACAAGGACAATGCCAAAAAGCATTGTGTCACCACAGTGTCACCATTTCAGGTGTAAAAATGTGACTGGCAAAAAGCAGGGGAAGCAAAAGGTTGAGTGCTACCTGCAGTGTATCCTGTTTAGCCCAGATTTGCTAGAGCTTTGGGGATATAGGAATTAAATGTTCACAGAAGGAAAAAAAGACATACTTTTTCTAGATTTATTGAGTGGGATGTGTATGTGAAACAGCTTTACTGCAAATCCCCTGTAGACAGTATTTGAGACAGAATGACTTTGTTCTGGATGTGTTTGTAAATATCTGTCTATATTTTTAAGACTTACCACTGTAAGAGACCCAAGATGATCTGTGATTTCTGCAGTCTCATCAGAGAGCAAGTGAGTGATTCCATGCGGTGGAGACATACAGCCCATGACTCACAGCCCTGAGTCACAGCGTTGGGACACTTCAGCATTCAGAAACACTAGTAGTGACAGAAATCAGGATGATGAGCAAGCAGCTGTTACTCATTCTCAGCTGGACACTATAAGCATGTTTGTACCAGTCAGTGTGGCTCTGGCTCTTCTTTACTTCCTCCTGCAGACCTGCAGTCATCTGGATAGCATAGTGACACAGCTCACTTAACATTTGCCTCTGGGCAAGGGATGATCATGTCTAGTCTCTGGCTCCCAAAGTGTCCTGCTTGACTCTATTAGGCTCAGCACAGAGTTATCATGGCAATTTTCACTTTAGATTACTTCTTTCATCTCTGGAGATCAGCTCACGTTACAAACACGGATGCATTGATCATCACACAGAGTTAGAAAGTGTATCCCCATTTTCAGCTAGGGCAGGCTGAGGCACTGAGCAGGTAGGCAACTTGCCCTTAGTGACAAAGGAGGTTTGTAGCAGAACCAGGACAAAACCACAAGACCCTTAAACTACCTCTCCTAATCTCTAACAATTGAACCATATGCTCCATTGCATTCATCACTTCCTCATGAGGTGGCAGTTTGGATGAGAACAAGTGCCCAGGAAGTCACCCTGTTTATTCTGTCTCAGCCTCTTAATGCCTGTGGAACTTTTTTATTGAATTCTTTTCATGGCCATCAGCTTTGGTGTGGGAAATGATTCCAAGAGACAAAGACTTGGTTGTGCGTGTGCACGTGTGTGTGTGGTTGGGAGAGGGGAAGAATAAAAAATCCATTTCCAGATGGTTGAAAGGATGCATAGCACTTTGCTATTGGCAAAAACAACCTCTTTCATTTTCAGGATGTGTAAGTCACAGAATTGCAGCTGGAAAAAAATGAGTAGAGAGGGAGGCAGTGGGGTAAAAATAAGAATGTCTAATGAAAAATAACCTAGCCCTTATTTGAAAATCTAAGTGCTTCATTTTTTCTATAAACTGGGGGGAGTGGGGAGGGGAAATGTGCTTGCTTAGGAGGATCTGTGTAAAGCAGATCCAAATATGTATCATCTTATTTTCTTCTTAGCTTCTTTGCTTTGCATTCCCAACTGTAGCCTCACAGGAAATTCAGTCCCTGGCAAGCTTCAGCTCCAGACAGGAAACATTCTGAGGAATTTCTTCCATACAGGTACTATATTTGCTTGGAGGGATAACATGGTGGAGATATTTACCATGGCTGGATTTAACTAGCAGGATATTATGCATGTTGATGGAGTTGCTGGGAGTGATCTCCGTCTGCAGCCACCAGCATGCCATGTTTAAACAAATCATCCTGCTCTGCTTGCCTGTGGGAAGATTTGCATTAGATCTGGGCCAGATTCTCCTTCCTCTGACAGCAGCATGGCCCAACTTATGTCAAAGATATTTGCTGATGTCAGGGAATATCAGGATCAGGCCCGTGTAGCAGGTTTTTATCACACTACAAACTTGGTCTTAAGCTATTTGCATGTACAGGTACTTGCAAGCAGGCATTTTGATAGCAGTGACCGCAGTGGGGGGAGGCTTGTGGGTGTGGAGATGAAGGGAGGTCTTTGCTCTTGCCTTTGGTCTCTGAGGGGAGCAGACACCAAGAAGGGGGAACTCTGGCAGCACACGGCCTTTCGGATGAGTGGGAGGTGCTGAATGTGGCCAGCTGAGACACAAGCCTCCTGCACCCTTTGGGATGTTTTCCTACTTTTCACTGCAAGTTCCACGCAGGCCTGCTCTGCTTAGTAGTCCAGAGGAGTCTCAAAAACAAGTGTGATACATCCAGCAGCTACTCATCAGTGAATGGTGATATGGTGGGCTGAACAGTTCTTGATGCACCCAAGAACAACATCCCTTTCTTATCAAAACACATGAGTGCTTTCAAGTCTTTAATGCAGTTCTCAGGATACAAAGCGTGAAGAGAAAAGAGTGATCAGTCTGAATCACTGTCTCCCAAGAGAAACGTGAGAGTTTTAAGTACATGGCTGGGAACAATCCTGTGCTGGCAAGGAAATGGACTGCATGACCCATCTCAGGGATCTATGATTCACTGCAAATGCACAGAATGAGCCTGAAAATGTGTAGTAACATGTAGTGGTACCTTCCCTGCTATTACAGCGCAGCCTCCAGCCAGAGACAACCCAAACACGTTCACAGGTGTTCTCTGGGAACAGGCTTTTTCTGTGGGGAACCTTGAAAAACAGCAGGAATGCCTTCAAATCCTTAAAGGTCTCTGTGCCATCATGCCAAGCTGTGGAAATGTAACTGTGTGTGCAGTGTTGAAGCATGGATTTTTTTAAGATTTGTTTTTTGGTTTCTGAGGCCAGAAGTACAAGTACAGATCTTCCCATTTAATGCTATGGGGAGAAGAAAAGATTCAGACTCCCCTGCAGTGTTGGTGAAAATGCAGCTTTGGCCTTTAGTGCCCTTTGTTACATAAATACAAGTAGCGTAGACATATTAATCACTCTGCCATTGAGGGAGGAACAGAGCAGCAACCTCAAATGCCACCCACTCCCCATTCTCGCTCCCATTTGATGTTGCTATTTTAAGCCACACAGTATTTCCTGCTGTGATTTTACTTTTTTTACCCAGCTTCTAATTCTGGCTCTGAGGTAAGCTGTGACATACGTATCCCTCCTCTCCCCCTCCCCGCCTTCCTCCTCCCCCTGCACCCACGTCCTCTTTATTGCTGTCTTTCAGAAATTTTCTCTCTCGTAAGCAGGTCCCAGAGGTTAGTTATTGACTGCCCACAAAAAATATGAAGAGGATGATCTTCTTCCTGCTTTTGGATTTCAGTGCAAACAATATTGAGGTCATGATTTACAGGGCAGACTGCTTTAAGAGTGCTATTCCCCTGCTCCCTCCTTCTGACAGAATTTAGTGTTGTAGAGAGGATACCTGACTGGGAAGGAAGGCTGCTGCTCAGCAGCTGATGATGGGCCACAGCTGGTGTAGCCATCTAATGAAGAGTCATACACCAGTGGTGTGTGCTTTGTGGTATAGAGAAAACAGGAGAGAGCTCAACTACTCAACAAGGGTTTTCTCTCCTGAGCCTGCTTCTGTGTAAAGGCAATTAGCAGATTTCTAACCCCCAAGTAGCTTCCCCCACCGGCAACCACCTCATCTTGCCTGTGCCAGAGCACAGCTTCTGTCTGGTTCTGCTGCATCCACGTGTCTGCTGTGGCTTTCAGCTGCCACTGCCTCAGCCCTGAGGAGGGCTGCAACTGCGTCAGTCCAGGGCACAGAAAGAATGGAGCCTGCAGTCCCAGGAAGGGCCTGGTGCACCAGGCAGCGGTGGCTCTTCCCCTGTGTGCAAGCGTGGCTGAGCACTGATAAGAGCTCTGCCAAGGTAAGTTTGAGCCCTAGGAGGAAATCTGAGGCTGCTTCTGTACCACAATTGAGGAACATTACAGGTTTGTCCTCTTCTATACCCCCTCGCCCCTTCCCTCCCTGCCAAGCAACCCATCCTGAAAATCTCCTCTGACTGGATATTTGCTGCTGCAGCAATAAAAAAAGGCTGGGTGGCAGCAGGCTGCTGGCAAAACCCCAGGCCTTACTTCTACTTCCAGGGAAATGAGGCCTGGGCTGCCCTCAGCAAGTCCTGATGTATACATTTCACACAAACAATCTCACGCCTTTCCCTTCCTGTGAGTTGCTTTTGGAGCTGCTGCACGTGGCTCTTGTCTGCCTGGTACGAGCAGTAGCTGTAGGAAATCCCAGGCTGGAGATCTACATGTTCTTTGTCCTCCTCTTTCTCAGACAGGGATTCCAGTTATGCCCTTCCTGAGGTTCCCAGAGAGCAGGAAAGGCAGAGTGAGAAGCCCTTTGCCAAGTGGTTTAATGTTAGTCACAGCCGCTGAAAGTCTTTTCTGTGCTCTCACCAGAACTGTTGTTTTTATTTTCACGGTTCGGTTTTCATGTGGGTCCACAGAAAAGGCTGGGGAGTTCCCAAGAGCAGGCCAAAGGCTTTGCATGCTTTGCCACTGGTTTGAAGCAGCAAGGAGCACTGGGCAGCTGTCCTATCGCAGGCCACACCATGACCCTCTCATCCATGCCTGCAAAGAGCTTGCAACTGAATCGAGCAAGCTAATTTCCAGTGGATGGGAGGGAGGGAAAGAGACAGGCTTGAGAATTGAAGTGATCACACCAGAATTAAATGACTGTTTTTCCAGCATGCTATGCCCCCATGGGCAACTGTTTTAAAAGTTCTGGCAGAGTAACTTCTCCTGCAACAGCAATGCTGGAGAGTTTCCCCCTCGAGAGGTGGAGAAAAAGGACCTCAAAAAGGACTCGAATAAATAGGCTTTACAGAAAATGCCCCTGCTCTCGGGTGTCACACCCAGGACTGCGCAGCAGGAGCCAGCCAGAAGCTGACAGGTGTCTGGTGTCCTGTGCTGGATGAGGACAGCTCTCCAAGGACTTGTTCACATGACAGCCAGTACTGCTCTTCTTGCTGGCGCATATTCACAGTGTCTTGTTGGGGGTGTGTGCAGTGAAGAAGAGCTGACTGGGCACAGGGGCTCACAGAGGGAGAAGAATTCAGTTTATCCTGGGTGTTGCCTGCTTGCATTCTTGGGACCATCTGCCAGAGGCCAGTGCTGGTATAGGCCCTGGTGGTCACTTGAACAATAGGAATACTGGGAAAGAGCTTGTGGTTTACAGATAAAATGGCTGTGGGGTAGGGGCAGCTTAGGGGCACTGGTGCAATAATATGTGTCATGGCATTCGAGGTATGTGATAAACAACCCATTTTCGAGTTTGGTCAGGCTGAGAATTGCATAAACAACAACAATAACAACACAGAAATCAAAAAGCCCAAACAATCCTGAATACCCAGTTTGGCGTCTGGGAATGGCACAAGATGGCAGAGATTTCATGCCCTGTGGACTAGCTGATACCATCCATACAACCCCAAAATCTTTCTTTCCTTGCAGAGCTGGTCTTTATAATCAGCATTGCTGGATGCTCCCTGGCTTGGTAGCAACCAGAGAGGCCCAGCTCATGGGAGATGGATCTGGCAGAAGCCCTGACTGCCTGGAGAGCCCCCTTACTACTGCCATTGTTCCCTGTCCTTGCAGCTCAGACAGAGTTCATCTAGGTCAAGAAAGGTGGCTCAGGAAGACATTCCGTGCAAGCTCTGATGAGATCTGCTCTTCCCAGGGCCATTCAGCTGGGCTTGCTCCTTTTTCTCATTCCATACATGGTTTAAAAGACTGTTTGTAAACACCAGTCTCCGACTCTGCCTCTGGGGCTCTGGGCAGAAGGCCAGGGAGAGATCTAAGAGACAGCAGACAGTTTTAAGAGGCAGTGGCGTCCGATTGCTGCAGTGGAGAGGATACGCCTTGCAGTTAATAGCCATGGTGGCAGGTGTCACCTACAGTACCAGCAGGTCTCAACACTATTGCATGGCTCCCCGAGGCTGAGCTAGGGTTTTACTGAAATGACCTCTTCACATGCCAAGGTAAATTTGGCATCTCTCAGGCCAGCTCTGCCAGAATAAGTGGGGAGTTAAGCTGTGTTGTCTCAAGTGTACATACAAGATCAGGGCCCTGTGATGGCAAACACCACAGTGGACATGTGTTTGCATTTGACACAGTGCCGGTTAAATATTTACTCTGTTCAGCCTCTCCTTCCCTTAGATTGCTACAGAGAGCTTGGCCACACACATGGACTGGGGCACTCCCATCTAATTGGGCAGTCAAGGGCCTGCTGTGGCATAGCATCTGCTCACTGAACACAAGGCAGATGACCTACAGTCCAAGATGCTGGCAGAGGGTCTGCCCAAGCCTCCTAGTCTCTCTTGGCTTTAGTCCTTTTGAAAATTGGTTAACAAGTGCCATTGTTTGGCATTGTGACATTGTGGAGCACTGACAAAGTTCTGCTGTTGAAGGGAGGATAGAGCTGGCAAGAGTTAGAACTGTGCTCACCTCTTCCCGTCATCTGCAGCACCTGGTGGGCAAGGGAGGCAAGGAGAGATCTTCACCCAAGCACAAGTCTGAGCCTGTTTGTATGTCCAGAATTGCTTCTGTCCGCACACTTTACCAGCAGGCAAATTTATGCACAGATTTGGATGGAGCCGCAAAGCTCCGGAAAAGCTGAGAGCCAGTGCTGGGCAGAGTGGGTAGCACTAGGGGCCTGAGTACACACACATATCTGATACAGAACTACAGCTGGGAAGCAGCCAGTGGTCCAGACAGGCTGTGCATTGACTGTAGGCTTGTCCTGTCTACATCTGAGCTCACACCTCACTGCACAGATGGAACCTCTGTGCCCTGCATCCTGAAGGCCTGGAGGTGGGATGGCTCATTTTCCCCATGCAGGTGCCTCTGCACTGGGCTCCCAAGGCTTCACACCATGTGTGACAGCTTGTACCTGGACCATGTGTTACACCTGTGCAAGGCACTCCTTGCTCCTGTGGGAACAATGTGGGAAGTCAGGCCTGGCTGGTTGGGCTCAGGGAGGAAAAGCCAGTGGCTCCTTTAAGGGAGGAAGCTGACAGGACTGCAGAGAAGGAGCTCTGGAAGCTGTGTTTTTCTCTCAGCGCCTCAGGGGCTGGTTACTAAATTTGGTTACTGGGCTTAAATAATGCAGCATGGCAGAGCCCAGTGGGTTTGAACATTGTCATAGCCACATAATCCTCTCCTAGGTGGCAGAGATCTCTTGTTCTCTGCCACTGCTATCTGCACAGGAGCTTGAATGTGATGTGAAACATCATCTTAAATAATTATAACTAGCAGAGAAGAGCCAAAGCTGCAAAGTCCCATCTATTTCCACTGTGCTCTGTCTATCTATCTAATTTCTAAGGTGCCAATCACCAAAGCATCCAAGCACTGTCTAATCTGGATCTGAATTCCCTTGGTGCTCATGTAGGTTTGAATCTTAGCATTTTGTGTGAGCACATCTCTAGGAAGCATAGGGACAGAGCTGCATACTGTGAGCAAAAAAGCCTCTTATTTTTTAATGATTTACTGACCAAAATCCCTTTTGGGTTGGAGGAGTAAGGACATCATGGTCACCCCTGTCCTAGGAAGTGTGAAATCCTCTTTGTTATTTTGGCAGAAGGCAGGGCAAGTTTACCAAGGGAGGGCAGGGAGCCACGGTGTATTGCCCACCTTCCAGGTCACACAGTGCGGAAGTAGAGGCAGATCTGTACAGCCTGCACAGTCTGTGCACCAAGGCTGCATCCAGCCTGGGGGCAAGGATGCCCTCTGCCACCCCTCACTGCAGATCCAAGCCTTCCCATGCAGGGACAAGGGATAAGCACCGGACAGGAGCCAGTGACCTGCTTTGCAACACCTAGGAGAAGGGGGAAGAAAATTATGCACCCAGCTGCTCTCTCAGCCAACCTACTGCCCCACACTTCCCACAGACTTTGTGAAATAGATTAAAACCTGCCAGAATACCACTCAAGAGTGCTAACAGTGGCAGAGAGACTTCCTGTACTGAGCATACTCACCTGGAGTGAAATGAGATTAAACCTTTCCTTCATTACCAGGGAAAGGGTATTTGTTCTTAGTGAGAACCTATCAAGGTCAGGCAATGCCAGAGCGGTGCAATTACTTTCCATCCACTGGGCTGCTCTTAGGAAAAGGATCTCTCTCAGTCTCTGCCTATAGTGTCCCTGATTTGACATGATACTTGACAGCAGGTTTTCATGGCAGAGGATACTTAGCAGTTACTGGGAGAGAGTCTTTCCAAATCCTGCTTGTAAGCATCACATTTCAGTCTTTTTACAAAAGTGCAGGTCCCTTCCACCCTCCCCCATCAATCAGCCCTATCCTCCTTACCCCGCAACTGCTGGAATATTTTTAGTGACATTGAATAAATACATGTTAAATCTTTTTCCATTAGTGACACAACAAAAATTAAAATGGCATTAGCTGTAAAGCCTGCAGCACAGCCAGCTTCATCTTGGGCACTTGCATGTGGTTGCCCAAGAGGCCAGGAACAACAGTACCAGCTTTGCTTTTCCTTCAACACATCCATATTCTCTGCACACCCTTTCTACGCTTCTTCCTCCCAAAACACTATTGGCACCGTCTGCTGCTGTCACAAACTATCCTCAAGTCTCCTGAGCCTTATAGGTAGGAGCAGTCTCCAGGTTACAATGTTTCATCCACTATAGTCCCACATTAGACTCGTCCTCTCCAGACATCGCATCAGAGATTTCTCAAGCTCCATTGTAAAAAGCAGATGAATTTTTTTGCCCTTGCTAAGGCCACTGACTAACAACTCCAAAATTGCTTCCATAGCTAGGACTTGGCTGGCAGGAATCTAAGTATATCAATAACTCAATTTTCCATAGTCACAACTGCCTTTGTCCACATGATCTCCACTCTTCCATATACATTGGCTCCTCAGCTAAACTTCATGTTCGACTCTAGGCCATGCCCACTCTGCCAGTCATCCCCCTCCTTCATTACAAACCTTGTTTCTTCCTAGACATTCTGCTCTCCCCCACTGCCTTTCTTGCTTCAGCCTTCCCCTGCCTTGTTTGCCCTTGTCCTTCTCCAAACTACCCATCCTATCTCCTCCCTTCCCTATTTGCTTTTTCAGTCTACCCTGCCTCCCCATCCAGTGCATCTTCCTCAGTCAGAGATGGACATCTCTGCAGTCTCTGGTGGTTCAGGCTTGCATCTTCTCTGGGTTGCCCAAGGCAGGAGCCTGCTCTCCTTTGCTACTACTCCTTCCGGTATGTGGTATGGATCAGCATGGAACTCAGAGTGCGAGGAAAAGTCTACACAGAGCTCACAGCATGTGCAGCTTAAAACGAGGAGATCAGCTCAAAACTTTGCCACGAAGGAGCAACGGAAAATGGTTGAGGGGAAGCTTGAGATGAAAGACGCTGAAATGCTATAGCTATCAAACAAACCAAAATATTTATAGCTGTGATTTGCAGGGTGGCTGATTGTGCAGGGCAGGGAAAAGCCTACCATTGCCTGCCATTAAGGAAGAGGGAAATTGTAAAACAAACATCCCCTTTGGATATTTAGTAGCACGCCCAAAAGATTAACATTGATTATATCTCCCTATTAAGAAGCAAGATACTACCCTGCTTTAATTAACAAGGCGGGTTCTCAATCCTCAATTGCCTCTTTGCAAGTATCAGGTGAAACATCAGGGCTGGTGTTCCCAGTGGCATGAAGTTAAACTCTTCTGGTTAGCAGGCTAATCCTGAGGCCCTGCTCTTCAAAGGTATTTAGGTTTCAGGCAGCTGATGTTATTTAGATGCTTCAATCCTTTAAGGCTCCGGGCCTCAGGAGGTAAGAGGGTGGCTACAAACTCCAGATTGCCTTGTTCAAGTCAAGTCTATGTGAGTCCTGACTGATAAATGTTACTGTTAGGTATCTGCATGATGTCAAATTTCTCCCTGAGGCTGGGTCATTCTGCAGTTGCCTGTGGTAGCCTCTGTGTGTCTTTTTTTTTCAGAATGAGGGGGTGATAGCCAGCGTCAGTCCTGATAATGGCTTTGACGGACCTGTGTAGAACTCAGGTTGTTCTACAGTTATTAATTCATTCAGACAAGCAAGCCTGCTGCTTGATGGGCGCTTTGTTTCACTCAGGGCGTGGGGGAGAGAGCACAGGGAGAATTGGTGCCTTTCCCAGACTTGCACAATAGCAGGGCTGGAAATGGGCCCTATACAAATTCAATTACTCTGAGTTGCCAGCATTAACTGCTGGGCTGCCCACTTTATTGTAGCTAGGGAAGGAGCTGCAGAGAGCAAACTGGCTGCTGTGCTTTGGATGTGATGGAAATGCTGTCAGATTTTAGCAGTTCAGTGACCTTTTCTTAACAGTTCCTGAAGTCACAGCTTTCCCAACACCTGGCAATAGATAAGGGCTGTGCACAGGTAAAGACTTTATTTCATGGTGTGATGGCAAGATGTCTATGGAGACAGGAGCAGGAGAGAGAGATTGAAGAGATTGCTTCTTCCACCAGCCTTCTGCTTAATTACTGCCTGAAGAATGACATTGAACTCAGATCCTTACTCCAGGTCACAGGCTTCCCAGAGGGAACATAGATATCATAATAATGGAGTATACTCCTTCCCCAGACTTGCAACCAGCCATTTGTTAATGGTAGGATCCTTCCCTCCCTCCCATTTCAGCACCTTTAGTCTCTCTGGAGTCAAACCAAGCTCCTCAGATCTAGGAAAGCAAAGGGACCAGTTTTCTCTAGTGAATCTTTGAGCCAGGAGAAACAACAGCCCTGATACTCAGGCTTTTCCCATCATTTTACACCAAAGGCACTTTGCCATCAACCTGGTGAGCTTCTGGGAGAAACCAGGCTGTGCCTTTTCTGCCTCGTGCATCTCATTAAAGAATAGTGGGCAGTTTGGCTGGAGATTCCTCAAGCAAGATGGGGTCAGATCACACCCCAACTACCTGGAGGCATCAAAAAGCCTGAAGTGCTATCAGCTTTTCTTGTGCTTTCTAGGTTGCTCTACTTCTCCCAACCATCAAATGTGGAGTCCAGAGGCTCCCACTAGTCCAGTTCTCCATAGCTCACAAACACAGTAGAGAAAAGGGGAAGTACAGGGCCTGTTCTTAAACTGAGGTCTTCCCAGACAAGGAGGAGTCCTGAGGTTCCAGAAGTGCACGGAAGATGCCAAAACTGGAGCAGAATTTTCTTGGGGGTGGGAAGTGGGGCTGTGAGGATGACTTCTCATAGAAAAGTTTTAGACAGGAGTAGGGGCTTTGAACCCACCTCCATTGTGTGTGCTGTGCTACAGGGATGCAGAGGACTCTGAACTGCGGAGAAAGAACTGAATGTTTTAAAAGTCATTAAAAAAGCATGTCAGGGTATTCCCACATGTGTATCTTTGCTGGAGTTACAGTCAGAAGGGAGATTTCCCAATTGCCTTTCCAGTTTGCACTACTACAGGTATTGTGTACAAAGTTGGCTCCTTGAGAGCTCTTTTGTGAGGATACAGTGCAGCTGGCCAGCACCACTTAATGATTCTCATGTGTTAAGTCACTGGGGGGTAGAGAGACTACCTGAGATGTGACTAAACACTGTGACTTTTGTCCTCAGAATGGCCAAAACCAGAGAAATCTTGGTAGGTCTGGCGGGGCAAGCAGTGGTGGGGGAAGGTGTGTGTGGTGGATGTTGCCTCTCACTGGTGTTGTGGGCAGGGAAAGAGCAGCACTTGCCTCAAGGGTTCAGGTAAGACTGCTGGGGAAAGCCATCCCGGGGGAAGATGCCAGCTCAATAAAGGGCGCTGGCATCAGCAGAAATGCCTAAAGCTTTTTTATTATATACAAAAACCACCCAGTGCCTTGCTCCCTGGAGAAGGGCTCCAAGATGGTTGTCAGTCTGGCTTGCCCCTGCCCTTTAATCTGAACATGCCCAAGTGGGCCAGGGGCTTTATTTTTGTATTATTGCATTGTCTTCCTCCCACTCACTTGTGCTTTCCTCTCAGATGCCTGTGGCTGCTTTTGATACTTCTCTTCCCTGTTTTGGCCTCTCTGTTGGGCAAACTTTGTGGTTTGCCACCTTTTCTTGTCCCTTTTTCTACATCTTTGATGGTACAAGAAAGCTTCTGATTGCTTCTCTGTTTGTATTTCATTCTCTGTAGGGTTATGTCTCGTGCTCAGACAAAAACATGTGAGTCCTGAGTTGTATTTAGCATGGAATGCTCAGCAAGGAAGTGAAAAGCACAGTGTAAAAAGGCTGTTCATTCCTTATATTTCTCAGCATCATAAAGACAAAGATATTTCCTACTTCACAATAAAAGCTATTGGCCCTATTTACTTTTTTCTTATGTGACATGCTTTATCTGTCAACTTCCAAGAACCTTGCCAGTGTTATTTATATAAATAAATCTCATGTTGCTTCTGTGCAAAATGCATTTTCCTCCATTTTGCAGTTTGGGGAGCCAAGGCATTTAAAAACTAATTGGCTTATGCAGAAGTACAGAATAATCTGTCCTTAAGAAAGAGAACAAGAACTTCACAGTCCTGCCTTCCATGCCTTCATTAATGGAGTGTTCTCCACCTCTAGTTAATAGGCAGTTTTCCTTCAGGTCACGATCACAAAAAGATCCAATTGTCACTTTAAACATGTAATTAAGGTGCCTGCCTTTATAATGACCTTCACGACAATGCACCAGCCACTGTGCAGGTGGGTAAAATGGTGCTATATTGAAAACTATGAGGCTCAGGGAGATTTAGAAGTGTGACCAAGGATTTGGAAAATTAAAGACCACCGTGTAATATAGAAATTTTGATTCTTATTGTTATGAGTCCTAGAGAATACTGTCTCCCCAGGTTTTTTGGGGTGGGGTTTTTTTTTTATTTTTGTGGAGTTTTTATTTTGTTTTGTTTGGTTGGTGCCGTCCCATCTTGTTGTGTGCATCCCCAAATTTCCTAAGGTTTGTGGGGAGGAGGAGACACTCTCTAGGCAATCTGCATACCTGCTGGCTGGTCACCATGAAGGAACAGAATTAGTGACTGGAGTGTGTTTTGTATGGACTAGGTTGGCTGTCTTGGCTGTGTCCTGAGGCTTGAAGAACACAGATCCCCCAAAATTTTATTTATTTATTTATTCATTTATTGCCTTTCTAGTAACTCATGCTGTTGAAATAGGTTACCACCCCTTTTCAGGAGTGGAAAAGAAGCAATTTCAAGTGGCAAAGAAATCGGGAATGACAGTGATTGTGTTATGTGCCTTTTCCTGGAAAAATCCCTTTATGCGATAGGTGGCCTGAAGACACTGGTACATTCGGACTGCAGCTTTTCCAGTAACCCAGCAGGATTTGGTGGGTGGAGGAAGGGGAAGGAACTCAGTGAGCTGTGACAATGGGAAAATCTTGGCACTTGCACACACAGTCTTGCAATCGGCCTCAATGTCCCAACTGTTACCAGAAGGGATTGCGCCGGCATGAGGAAAGCTCAGAACAGGGTGTGTGAAGGCGGCCGCAAACGCGAGACCCGGATCCGCGCGTCGGGCGGAGGAGGCGGCCGAGGCCACGCTCCCCTTGGGCTCGGTGCCACCGTCCCGCTGTGGCGACAGACAGGGCCCTGGCGCTGTCCTTCTCCGCCGGGACAGAGCTGTGGGACAGGGCCCCGGCGCTCTCCTTCCCCGCCGGGACAGAGCTGTGGGACAGGGCCCTGGCGCTGTCCTTCCCCGCCGGGACAGAGCTGTGGGACAGGGCCCCGGCGCTGTCCTTCCCCGCCGGGACAGGGCCCCGGCGCTCTCCTTCCCCGCCGGGACAGAGCTGTAGGACAGGGCCCTGGCGCTCTCCTTCTCCGCCGGGACAGAGCTGTGGGACAGGGCCCTGGCGCTGTCCCTCCCCGAGCGGGACGGAGGGGCCGGAGCCGCAGGCCGCGCCTGCCCCCTGCCGGCAGCGGCGGGAATGGCGGCCGCGCTGCCCCGGGGCTNCCCGGGGCTCTGACTGACACCGAGCCCTGCCCGGGCCGTGCCTGCCTGTGACTCCATCCCTGCAGCACTTCCTGCAGGAGATCCATCAGTGGGTCATTTCCTTTTGACTCAGCCGCATCAATCACGGAGTATATTGCTCCGGCTCTTGGCTCAGGTCTCCGGCTGTGAGGATATGCTGTCCCGCTCACACACGGGCTGTGGGGCAGCTTGGAGACAAGCCCCGGGCTTTGCTTCCACGGGTCCCTCAGAACCACCAACTGTGGCTGGAAGGGTGCTGTTCCCCAGCCTGTCCGCTATATATCCACATGTATCTGCTGGTATAGTTGTATATCCATTATTTATCTGCTGCTTTAAAGGTATTGGCATGGCTGGTGGGCCTGGCAAGTCAGCTCCAGGGTCGTGCTGAGCACGCTTTCCAAGCTCAGAGTGCCATACCAGCTTGACAGATCCCCTGCACAGAGCAACAGGCCTCTGTGACTGTCCCAGCATTGCACACCATGGGCAGTCGGGTCTTAAGGCTGTGAGTTTTAGCTCATGCTGGTTCAGACACCTCTGGTACAGTGAAACATAGCCTAAATCTGGATATTGTCCAAATCCTTCAGAGGCTGTGCTCTGCACCTAAGATGTGTACAGTATATTGTTTTATGTGAACAGGTACATGATGAAATTTAACGGACAAGTTGACATGAATGAAAGGTTTCCTTTTTAACAGCATGGGATTTTGACTATGTAGCTGAAGCTCTTTCCTGCAAAAGTCAAGACTGGCTACTGCTCATGTTGCACTGCTGAAGCAAAATCACTGCATGGACAGAGGATGCCATCCTATCCATGGACAAGTGGAGTGGTCTGAAAGCTAAGCCTGTAAATGAATACCCTGTGCCTCCACATGACTTGCCTGGACTAGTTTTAGGGAAAACCAGCTGTTACTGCCAGGAGAAATCAAAGTGTAGTTTGTAATTTGGGACCCACTCAAGGTCCTGTATGTGCAACAGGAATGGTCCCACAATTGCTGTGCCAATCCCATCATCCCTATGTATCCTGTTTGTCTCTGCAAAAGGACATTGTGTGACTGATGTCAGGCAGACAGCACAGAACAAGGGCTTTCAGCTCTGAAGAGCTGCAGGGTTGTTTACCACGAGGAGCAGGTAGAGCTGGTGGTTCAGGTTCCTGTCTGTCAAGGTGGACATGAAGTGCTCAGTCACAGCAGAGTTCTGGGCTTTATACTGGGCATTGTCAAATTATACACAAGATAAACATGAAACAATGTTAGAGATTCACAGCCTTAGAAGCCCTAAAAAGCAAAGGCAATCTACAGGCAAACACCTCTAAGCATGGACAAATAGACACTCCAGTTGTGAAAATCAATGTGAAAATTTCCTCCAAATGTTTCCAATTATTCAGAATAAAACTGCAGTGTCTGAGAAGCTAGAAATTCCCGTTAACCGGAAGGGACACTTGGAATGAACACTTTAAAAAGAAGGACTGCTGATGGCTGGTCAACCAGCAACATAAACACCTACACTTGTCACACTTTTGCCAAGAAATGCTTCCTATGCAGACCAAACTTAATGCTTTTAAGTATATGGTATGAATGTAAAATATTCTACATAAATGTATGTATTATATAGCTAGTATGTAAGTATATACAGATAATACATACCCACACAACAGGATTTTAGGGCTATGTCTGTATCAGTAAATCTGGGGCAGTACGACTCCATCATCTAGAAATTAATAGCTGATTCCATTTAATTCATTCTTGCCATGGTTTTGGCCTGCGCCAGTTAACACTCTTCCAGACAATTCCCAGGCACAACTGAGGGAGTTACTGTGGGCCAGGGGCCATTCCCAACAACCACTTGGATCCAAATGCCCTTCTTGAAGGATAAAAGGGTTTAATGTTATTGGTGAAAGCCATCCTGTGCCAGGGCTCTCGGTGCCAGAGAACAGTCCTGGGCACGTTTAATTTACTGGTATAGACACAGTCTATGAGCCCAGGGGATTAGGCAGGGTTTTAAGGGTTGCATGCCTGGACTTAGGTAGTTGATTTCTCCCAAGATCCATTTTAGGGAACCTTGGGTTTTTTTGTGGACATGGGCCTTGAGCCTTTAAATCTTCTATCACATTGGTTAAAAAGCCTTGCCCTCTGGTGTTCATGACCCTTTAGTGTTTTCCCTAAATAGCAAAAAACTGGTGGAAGGTAAACTGGGTTGTAATTATGCAGTTTTATTATTGCTGTCTTCATGACAGTGGCATATAACAATAGTGAGCTCTGTTTAATTAACACTTTTTAAATATTTTTAAGCAGAAAGTCACATAAAACCTAGGAGATAAAAACAAAACCACACAAACCAGTAATGTTTCAAAGCCTGGCTAATTTTCATCAGGCTTCATAGAAAATAACTTCCTTTGTCTTCAGGTAAAACCTGGAGATTTTAAGATTACACCAGTATTGCTGTATGAAATTATGGAGGGACTGATTACATTTTGAAAGGAACACCACTGCAGGTGTATTCAGTTACACTGATCCTTGGGGTACTACATCTCTTGGGAATGGTGCTATTGAGTTTCTAGCACGTGAATGCACTTGAGCTTTGAGCTTTTCTATGTCCTCTGGAGAACAGCACAGAAAGGTGTCTGACTGACAGCAGCAAACCTGCATTCAAATGCAGGGACAAAACTCCTTTGGTCAGGATGCTAATTGCAGTGCTCCTAGTCACATACTTTCCTGACCCATCTGTCTGGTCTAATCATAGCTCTTTCTTCTAACTCTTTCTGGCTGTCCCCTGCTTAGCCTGACTCTTGCCATAACTGGAGTTTCATTTCTGTCAACACAGCCACAGCATTAGTGTCAGGGCCCACGGGCCAGGGCTGAGATGAACATTGACATAACGAGTGTCTCTTCTTATCTGTGCAGCTCCGGTCCATCTGGTGGGGCTGCTGCTCTCCTATGCAATATGTGACCTGAGTATCCAACCATCCCAACCACAGGCTGTGTTGGGACAGCTCTGATAATGTGATGATGGTGCACTATGGTGATGATAGCAGCAAGGAAGTGGGCAAAAATATACTGAAATCCCATTTATCTGTGGGTTATGATGAGTGTCTGCCATGTGTAAGCAAATTAGGCTGCCTCTTCAGAAGCCATGTCTTGGGCTTATGAGGGAGAAAAGAGGAGGGCTGGGAGCTGATGAGATGAACATCTGATCCTTTAGACTGAATCTGTCTGTCCTGTTTTTCTTGCCATTTGCTATGTATGCCTCCCAGAGATGGAGTTCCACACACCTGCTGCACGCGTGGCTTTGTGATGCACGGACAAGTTTATTCAGGGGATTTGGTGCTGTGTATCTGGGCCCATTCCCATCTAGAGGGCAACCAGAATACATCTGAATAGATCTGGCTGAGAAAGAGGAGAGTTTTTTCAAAAACAGGCTCCAGAAAATGACTCATTAATACCTCTAGGAATGCTGGCTGTGGTGTGGAAACTAAGATGCAGGGTTTTTCTCTGCATTGTCTCCTCTGAGTGGAGTCAGGTGTGTGACCATACTTTGGTTTGCCTTTGAGGGCTAGGAGCCTGGTGTGGGGCTGGAAGCAGTGTCAGACACTGGTGTCCACTTCTCACGCACTCGAATGAGGAGAGGTCACCCTAGGGTACACGGTGTGGTCATCCTACGGTACGTATGTGTTCTCCCTCGGCCCAGCCGGGAGAACACAGGCCGGCAGAGCTGGGGAAGCCCTGCAGCCCCGCATCCCGCCGTCCCCGTTCCCGGCAGAGCGACGGGACAGGGAGAGCCGGGACAGCGCCAAGCCGCGGTCTCCTGCGCCTCCTGGGGCTGGCCGGCCGGCAATGCAGGCACGGAAGGAGCCGGGTACGAGACAGGAGCGGCTTTTCACGAGCTTGGAAACACAGAGAGATGAGGGATCGGTGGATGATAAGACCTTCATGAAAATATCTTACGCCCCGCCCTTTATCAGCCCTTTGTCTTAGCCCATCTTTTCTTGACNGTAGTGCTAGCGTGACTGCATGCAGAACTCAGGGTTTCTGATGCCAAATCTCATTTCCTCCCTCCCAAGGCTGTTTTCATCCTTGTTTACACAGCCTAGAGAGCTGTTTCAAGTGGAATTTCTGGTGAATTGCTTGCCAATAACTGTCCTTAGCTGTGAGAAAGTGATAAAGGTTTAATCATTTGGTCTTGGCCTCTAGAACAGTTGGGGAGGAGGTACAGGTGCAATATGCAATAACAGAGTATAGACAGCAAGGAGTAAATAGCATGCGTGTGATTTATTCTCATTACAAACTCTTCTAAGGCCCTTCCTTCCTTGGCCAGTCTAGCAATCTGAGCTTTTGAGGCAGAGGCTTGTGAAGACAAGTTATCTTTCTGTTCCTCACAGTGCAGTTTTATTGGATGCTTGGACCCCTTCCATTTGCCTATGGCTGGTTTGTGGCCACAAATCCTCAGTCATTTTCAGTTCTACAGTTATTTTAAGGGCAATACATTTTACCTGCAAGCCTTTCTCTGTGAGTTCTGCTGTGCTGTCACTCCCACAGAGGCCTCAGGCAGTGCTCCTGCTCCTCTCCCAGCTTTCCCTGCCGTGCTGACCCACTCAGCAGCACAGATTCACACACTGACTTCAGCACACCCAAAACTCTCTTCCCTGCCCAGTGATGAACTGGAGCCTGGCAGCAGCTGGAGATGAGGTGCAGGGAGGAGAAGGGAGTCCTAACAGTTTTGTGAAACATCACCAGTGCTGGCTGGTGTTCTCTGCTCACCTGATGGCAGTCTGAGAGGTCTGGCCAGGCTCAAAGTGGGGCACTGGCCAGGAGTTGCCTAGGATGGCCCAGCCAGGGTACAGCATGGGTGCGGCCTGACTGTTGCTCTCCTCATCTGTGCATTGTGCCTGCATTAAGGCATCAGGTTCAAACTTGCACTGAAAATTCTTCTTAGAATTTCTTTCCCTGGTGATACTAACCTGGTTCTTTTTCACTTCTCTTACAAGAACTGAAGCTGCTCACAAATACATATCTAGATGGGGTGCCCAACTAAAGAAACTGGGAAACCTCTTTGATGTTGAAAGCTGTGTTTTATTTATACACTTGGGATAAGCCCAGAGGCTGTCTGGGCAGCCAGGAAGTTCCAGAAAGGAATTTCCCCCCATCAGACCAGGAACCACAATAATATTTTCTCCCTTCCTCTTCAGAGACTGTGTGTGCTCATTTCCTAGCACTTTTGCTTTAGAAGTTTCCCATTTTTGCAGGACCCTAGGACCTTTCTCACTATTGCTGCCCTTCTAAGCATTATAGTTTAAGGTTTCTGGTCTTTGACCTAAAGACCTCAAGTCTGAGGCAGCTGATGAGCTGGTAGGCTCCTTCTGTGGGGGTAGAGTGGATGCTTCTTTCATCTTTGAACTGACTGCTTCTGGCTACATGGCAGGGCTCAGAAGCACTGTGTGATCCCAGCTGAGGACTGTTATTGAGAAGGCATTTGAAAAGCAAGAGATGTGAGTGAGTTACAGTGACTATATTTGAAGGAAAGAAGGTCAGATGAGACAATTCCTCTTCTCCAGGGATTAGAAAGAAGCTATCCAAAGCAGAAATCATTTCTTCTCCTTGCTTGTGTTTCTGAGGAGCCAGGCTGCCCTGC
Organism: Drymodes brunneopygia; assembly: GCA_013400955.1. NCBI lineage: Eukaryota > Metazoa > Chordata > Aves > Passeriformes > Petroicidae > Drymodes > Drymodes brunneopygia. The sequence continues at coordinate 1,278,406 of VZTZ01051319.1, read as the reverse complement.
TACCTGGGAGTTTCTGGCTGGCCAAGCTAAAGTGTGAGTGCTGTCCCAGCAGCCTGTTAGCAAGTGGGTGTCATGGGGCCCTTCAGGCCCTCTTGCAGAGGAACAAACATCTGCAGTACCATCGGGAGAAGCACAGTGCACATGGCCTGCTCTCTCTGGTTCTCATTGTATCAGCCACATGCCAACTTTCCAATTGGCCCAAGCAATTTGCAGGGACAGAATGGGCAGCAAGGGAATTATAACAGAGATGGGGCTGCCCAGCAGTGCTGTTGATAGGATTGTCTCCTTCTTATGTATGTCACGTGGCCTATGTTGGAACAGTCACTGTTTCTCTATCAAACAGCATCTCTTCAATTTTCTTTTCCTTCTTTTCCTCTTTTATGGCAGTCAAAACCTGTGTAAGCCAAAACAGGTAGTTCACTGCTCAGATGAGACTAAAAGATATGTACCTAAAAGAGAACAGATAGCTGTTACCCACAGCCACCTTTAACCAGCCCTTTTTGATTCTTCGTGAATGTCCAAAGTGTTTGCATGACAGCAGCTGGCTCAGTTCTGAGCATTTTGTAGCCTTAGGGTAACGGTGGGCAGTTCTCACCTTTGGTTGTTTATAGCCTTAGTGAAGGACTTTTTCGTGTATGGGTTGTGGGATGTTTCTCAACTGCCTGTCCTGTACTCCTGGTATGAAGACCACACAGTCAGAGCTTGGAGAGCCCTTGTGTGTGCAGCAGCCTCACCCCTGCAGCTGGGCCATGGGGTGTTTGTGGTTTGTGTGGTGGGGACGCAGCCTAGTTTGGCCTGTGTGAGGGCACACATCATGCAGAGGCCAAGTCAGAGATGACCCCTTCTGGAGCAGCCCACAGGCTCAGCAGTTCACACACTGGGGGGAGGAATGCCCTGTGGTTCCTGCTACAAGTGATTGGTGGCTGGTTTGGGACAGAGCTTGGTGCCCTTCATCTCTTTTATCAGTCATACTGTTCTGGGAACAATTCTCGTTATTTTTGTGGATTGTCCTTCTCTCCTGCTTTTATCTACATACACTTGGGCTGTGTTTGGATGGCTCTGCTCTGGGGCACCATTCAAGATGTGTCTGGCTTTGGGTCCACATCTTCCCCCATGCAAACTCCAGGCTCAGCTTCCATCCTGCTCCTGCCCTCCTATTCTCTTTTAGTATTTTCCTTGGCAGATGCTCCTTCCCTGCCTGGCACTGGCAGTACCTTCAGTGTCTGTCTCGGACAGCGCCCACTTAGGGTCATAAGCAAGCGGGGATGGATGAGGTTTTTCCAGCCCAACCTTGTCTCCCTCGGTGTAATGAAGGGAGATCCCCAATAGATGGCACTTGAACCTCTTCCCTGGCTGTTTTTTCCTTCCAACCTCGGGATGTTCAGACCACTGTATGCACAGATGCAGCATGAGCCTGTTATGGCACAGTGTGTGGAAAAAGGAGACCAAAGAGCGGTTCGGTGTGTAAGAAGGGGCGAGCAGATCCCCAGGTGACTTCAAAGGGTGAAATAAGCATCTCTTTCCTTTTGAGAAGGCTTGGCCAGGCCTGCCTAATGAGGCCTTCTGCACCCACACACATTCCTGTTCTTGCACCTGGCAGAGTGAGTGGTACACCTTGGGCAGGATAAACTGCAGGAGGCATTAGCTTGTCCTCCGAGCACAACAGGAAACACAGCCCAGAGGGAATCTGTGCATTAAACTAATCCTCACTGCATTGTCTTCACCCCTACTGCCTGTCCCCCCATTGCACTGTTTGGTCAGGATTCCCACAGAGGAATATCTCCAAGGGAAAATAAGATGTGGCACAGCAGACATCCAGGGATGTCTTCTCCATGGCAGCAGTGGGCAGGAACTTGTGGAAGTGAACCACTATCCTGCCTCAGCTCACAGTCCCCTGCCCTCTCCCTGTCACCTCAGTGCTGTGTGTTCTTGCAGGGGAAGCTTGCCACTTGCCTGCTTTCTGCTCCTGGTCTGGCCATGAGGAATTTAAAGAGCTCTTCAAGAAATGCTGGAGCAGGCATGTGGGTTTACCCTAAATGTTGTGTGATGCATTTTTCATGCTTCTATCCTGTGACCAAGAGGAAGCTTGGACTAGGTTTGAGATTTGAGATTTGGTTTGAACCCAGTAGGCAGATCAAAACTCCAGGGGTGAAAAACCCACAGGAAACAAAAACAGAGCAGAGTGATCACATGAGATGCTTGGGAACAGAAACCACTGAATTTTGCATAGCTCCAGCAGTGCGATCTAGTAACAGGCTAGATTACAGTCTGGGAGCATATGGCTGGGGGCCAGGAGGTACCACTTCTATTCTTGGGTCTTCCACAGCTTTCCTCAATGACCTTCAGAAAGTCAAGTAAACTTCTCTGACTTGGGTTTTCTTTGGGAGTAATACTATTACTTATCCCTGGTAAAAATTTTGCTGTCCTCGAATAGAAGTTCAAGTACCAAGTACACACTTGGTAGTGTTCTGCAACCTGTACATGGAGGAGCAACACCTCCAGACCTCTCAGGAAGCTTTCTTTCCCCTGTGTGATACAGCAGTGTGACTTGTCATCTACAGGTAACTCATTCAGAACGTCAAGCCTCATCCTCGGGGCACAGATCACCTGCAACAAGGGTTGCAGCCATAGATTGCAGCTCTGCTTTCTGTGAGGGTCTCTTTTCCTCTGGGGATCTGCTAAATTGCTTGTCACTGGTTGCAGCAGTGTCACCGTGCCTCATTCAGAGGAGATGCTGGATGCCGTGGATCGATGGAGAGATTGTGACCTGTCCATCAGTTGCGCCTGGCATTGCAGCTGTGGACCGAGAGAGAGGCCATGGTACTTTACCAGTGTGAGGTGCAAGGTTAGCTGAGGAGGAACCTGAGGGTTTCTCCTGAGTCTGCTGGAACACAGAGATGCTCATGGATACAGAGTCTGAGCAAACACTGGGAGAAGGTGTCCATGACTAGATTTCCAATAGAACTGGTTGTATCCAAGGTTGGTGTTCCTGGCTCTTCTGGTCATATGAAATACAAAGCAAGAAAGATACAGCTGCTCTGCAGGTATTTGCAGAAACACATGTAAGTTAAAGGTTGCAGAAACAGGATTTGTAGTATGAGTTTCTCTCAAATTGCAAGTGTCCCAAAAAAGCCTCACCAGCACTTGTTTTTGCTGCTTGCCCTGAGAAGGCCTGGCCCTGCAGCAGGTGAGGAGGTCTAGCAAAAACCTTTCACCAGGATGTGGTCCCCACTGCTGTCTTGTGCCGTAGTGGGATGGGGTGAGCTCAGGTAGAGCCTGTGATGTGTTACAGTTGGGATGGCAGATTCTCTTCTCTGCTCCAGGGAGCTTTTTTAGCTTCATCTGTTCTGAAACAAACAGCTAGACCCTGGCATGTGCCTGTCCCAGTGCTTGGACTCTGAATGGGAAAGCAATCTACACAGTTTAAACTGACTGTGGTTTAGGGGTCATATCTTATAGAGCATTACAAGGACAGCCAGTGTCTCCAGAGTTGAAATAAGGAATGAATACTGGCTTGGGGAATTTTGCTTTTTATGAAAAAAAAGGAAAAAATTACAAGAAAGTCAGTTGTTGGACTTCAGGATATACCTTGGTGATTGGTTAGGGACCAGAAGTAATTCTTATCTATCATTAAATATATTATTGCATATCTCTATGGAGGATTTCTAGTTTCAATTAGCATTTTACTCCCTCCTGTAGGATGCAGGATGCCAGACTAGCAATCTGCTCATGTGCACTATTCCCTATTTTTTTTTTGATTCAAGCAATAAGAAAAGCAGAAGTACCTATAGCAATATGTGGTGGCTTAGAGTCACAAGGTTGGATTGTGATTTCAATTTGGTGTGAACTGGGGGAAAAACAGGTGAAAACAAGTCCATGGAGTTAATGCAGAGCTCACAGAGCCAAGTATGGTTTAACAGCTGAGACAGTTTCCTACTGCAGGAATCTTCTAAAAAGGCACCATCTGAAGAGCAGAAATTTTGTTTTCTGGCTCAGACTCTGTGCTTGTTGTACTCCTTCAAGAAAAAATACTTTGCTAACTGGAGCTGAATCGAGGCCCCTTTCCCCTGCAGCAAAGCCATTCTCTCTTTTCCACAGTCAGCACTTTAGGAGTGCTCTTTCCTTATCTTGTTTCAGGCCTGCTGGCTGAGAACTGGGAACCCATCCTTTAACCAGCCTGTGCTCCTCTGGAATTTGTACACAAGCAGAGACCTCTACAACGCTTCCTAGCTTGTCCCAGGAGGGAAGGCTGGGACAAAAGGCTCTGCTGGTCCCAAGGGACTGGTAATGGGCAAAGGGGACCTTTCACCTAGACACGGGGAGTTTATCGCTGGCATGGAGTTGGCAGTGGGTGAAAGCCCTTTGTTGTTACTGCTGGCAAACGTGTCGGCGGCTTCCTGTGGGTTCAAAGTGGCTGGGAGCCTATCAGTCAGTCCCTGATAACTTCTCTGACTGTTTTGCCAGGGAGGTGCTGGAGGACTGGCCATGGAAACGGGGCACCTTGCTTGTGCCCGAGGATAGCTGGTGCAGCAGGAGCTGGTGCTGGCCTGGCCCCCAGGAAAGGGGGGAAAGGCTGTGGCGAGCTTCCCTACTGCTGCAGGCCCAATGCAAACTCCCAGGGTGGCTCAAGAGACTCGAGACAGGACACACGACCCCTCCCTATGGATCTGTGCTCTGAACCGGAGGACACGACAGNGCGCAGCGGCTGCCGCGCCGCTGGTTACAAGTTTCCCGTGGCGGCGGTGCTGGAGGGACCCGGGGGTGGTGGCGCCCGGCGGCAGCAGTGGGGCGCGATGCCCGGTGCCCCCCCGGGGCTGAGCGGGCGGCAGCGCTGCCATGAGCGGAAGCCGGCGGCTCGCCCGGGGAGCTCTGCCGTCCCGCAGTGAGCACTCTGCGCCGAGTGTCTCTTGTCCCCTGCAGCACGCTGCCAGCTGGTACCTCCCTCCTTTCTGAAGCGTAACTGGGGAGGGGGTGGAAGACAGAGGAAGTTTGGTGTTCAGTTTTTTTCTTCAGGCTTTGGAGAGGGATTCCCCGTGGCTCGCAGCGCGGAGGGCTGTAGGACAGAGCGCGGTGGCGGAGGGGAAGGAGGCACAGCTGGGAGCGGCTGTGCGGAGCCGTGCCCCCGCCGCCTGTACCTGCAGTGCTGGATGCGAGCTCCGCGCAGCTCCGCCGAGCGTAGCGGCAGCGGCGCGGCAGATGCAGATGCGTGCGTGTGTGTGTGCTTAACCCTTTCTTGGCTCCTCGGATTTGTACCATGCTGAAGATCCTCACCAAAAAGCTCAGGAACCAGAGTTTGAACGAAATTCAACCTTTTCAGCTAAAGGTAAGAAAAGCCGGTTTTGTCTCGGTTGTTTTTTGTCCCCTTCAGGTAACTACTGAGAGGGCCTTGAGAAGCTGGAAACTTGCAGCGTTTATTATGCTGGGTCAGTTTCCTTTCAGCTAGTGTGCTCAGGAGGAACTGGCCTAGGCTGTATTCCTGTTACTTAAAGTCCCGTTCCTTTGCATTCGGAATTACCCTGCACATTTCAGATAATACAGAAAGGTGTCTGAAGACAGATGTATCTGTCTGTTCCTTAGAATGTTTTCCTTTTGATGGGATTCACATTTAACTGTGTAGGCATTTGCCTGGATACCTTTGTACGTGTGCAATATGTAGCCTCCCAACCCTTGCCAGGCTAGAACCCCACTGTGCTAGGTACTGTACAAACATGATTTACCTAAAATGCCTTTCAGCTCTTTATTTGCATTTCTCTCTCTTCTGGTCCTGAAGGCCAGAATCTGAGCTGAAGTTTGCATACTGGATCATTGCATTGATCCATGGCTTTCCAGATTCTTCTTTCATCCGTTTTAAATGTTTAAAATAAAACTGAGGACCACAGATTCGGGATAAGAACTGTCTAAGCCCTTCCTGCCAAATATAAAGAGGAATTTTTGAGCCATATACCACGGGATAAAAATGGAGCCATGACGAATGAGAAAAAAATACCAGATCCTGATTTGGCAAAATTGTGAACCAAGGGATACCCCCTGAAATCCGCAGAGTTGCTCTGGATTGGCACCAGTACTGTGGGAAGTGTAGCACCTGGCCCCAAATAAAAGAAGGGATCCGGGAAAAGTAGCAGCCCTCGTTGCCTGAGCTGGGGGCTGGGGATCCGTATACCAGACTCTAGTGGAGTCTTTTGTATGTGTTACACAGAGGCTCATTGCCGTGTGGCTGCACTTCTGCGCAGTCACTCTGGACAGGCTGATGGCAACTTTGATGAAACATCAGCACTGTTTCTAACAAAGTTTGCTGTGCTTCTTCCTCTGGGGATTGCACATTCTGTGGCTCTCAGGAGAGGCAGGGTTAGATTTTATTTTTGGAAGTAAAATAAGGGCAGTGCTTTAGGTTGTAGTAGATTGATTCAGTGCAGAGTATCTGCAGAGGCAGTGAGGGTTTTTTTTTAACACTGTGTTTCTGGGCCTTACGGCTGCAATTTCCTCCTTTAGCTTTGTCTCTTGGAGCCTCAGGATGTGAAACTGTGAATCTTTGGAAGGAGCTCTCAGAGGTAGATACAGCCTTCAGGATGCTTGGAGGCATACAGGAAAATGTGCATGAGTGGGCATCTGCAGCCATTTTGTTCATGTTACTGCCAAGGTTTTGTGCTGCAGACAGGTGGTCTGCATTTTTGCAGGCTCAGTGGAGAAAGCTGAGCTTGCACTGTGCCTTGCCTGCAAGGCTGATGCAGAGCCCATCAGAGCTGTCTTCGCAGCCTGCAGTGGGGAGTGGTACAGTGACTGGTACACATGTGTATGGGCAGAAAGCCAGGCTTGCAAACTCTGGGTTTAAATCTGTTTTGTAGGCCTTTGGGGACCATGTGCAGCTGCCTGGTCTTGGTTGAGCCTTGCAGCAGCATACTGATTGCTTAGTGAAGTGTGCAGTGCTCTGTCTTAGGTGTTGGACCAGAGCTCCTTGCAAGTATGGACCCAGGGTGGGTGTCACAGGAGGTGAGCAGTGTGGAAGCTTCTGGTGGCTGTGCTGTGCATGGACCCTGTGTCAAGGCCAAGTGTCCTGCACCATTTTGCTCTACTGCCCTCGGGATGTGAGGCTGTGAGGCAGTGACCAGACTCCTGCCTCTTGGCCTTGGTCTGTGTCTGTGCAGGCCTATATGTATTCTGGCTTGTATGCATTATATGCATTATTTAAAAGTCCAGTGTGCTGTCACTGAAACCCAGCAAAAAGTTAGGTAAGAGCATAGAATCAGTTCTGTGCAGGTCTCTAGTCCTGTTTGGATAGAGTAAGAATTGATCTGCATTCACCACCCAAACCAAGAGTTTTCTGAACTTTAGTAACAGTGTGCTTAGCTGCTCTTCTTCATTGCCCACTCGCTTTTGCACTTTATGACCCTTTTGGGAAGTACCCAAATTCAAGGAAAAGCAAGCTGCTGTTGTGCTTCTAGCTTACAGCTGTATCTCCCAGGAGACTGTCCTTGGGTTAATTGTGAACTCATTTTTACATGTGTGGAAGATTTGACCAGCCTTGGATTGGCATCCAAGCTTTGGGAATCTTTTCAGGATGAAATTTCTGCCCACTGTAAAGGTTTTATTGTTGTATGATGTGTCCCAAATTGGTTTAGTGTGGCTGTGATAGATCCTCCTAGTCTTTCCCCACTTGGAGAAGCTGAGAGGATGCCACAGCCTTCTGTAAGTGAAACCACAAAATATGCAAGCTTTGGGTGTTGATGTAATAGACTTCTCTTTTCCATACTAAAGCTGGTCTTTAGGCAGTTGACAGCTAGGTCTGCTCAGAGGGCTTTGACTTGAGATGTGCTGGTGTCTTCTAGAAAGTGTCCCTTTATTTCCCTCTCTCCAGAAGTCACCATGGTGGGAAGGGAGGGACTGACCGACACTTCATCTGATGTTGGGTTAGCATGCTCGGCCAGCAGTTTCTGATAAGGGTGGCTGGGCTGTCAAGTCTGATAGGGTTCAAATTTGAGCCCCTTGCCTTGGAAGACACCTGACCTTGCTGTCTTCACAGAATCCCACAACAGGTAAGGTTGGAAGGGACCACAGAGGATCATCTGTTCCGAGCTCTCTGCTCAAGCAGGGTCATCCCAGAGCACATGGCACAGGATTGTGTCCAGATGATTCTTGAATGTATCTACTGAGGGAGACTCCACAACCTCCCTGGGCTTGGTCACCCACACAGTAAAGAAGTTCTTCCTCATGTTCAGGTGGATCTTCCTATGCATCTGTTCCTGCCTGTTGCCCCTTGTCCTATTGCTCAGCACCACTGAGAAGAGCCTCCATTCTCTTGACACCCCCTCTTTAGGTATTCATATACATTGATGAGATTCCCTCTCAGTTGCCTCTTTTTGAGACTAACCAGCCCAGCTCCCTCAGCCTTTCCTGGTAAGAGAGATGTTCCACTCCTTTAATCATTTTTGTTACCCTCCACTGGACCCACTCAGCAACTCCATGTCCCTCTTGTCCTGAGGAGCCTAGAACTGGACACAGCACTCCAGACGTGCCTCGCCAAGGCTGAGCAGAGGGGCAGGATCACCTCCCTCATCCTGCTGGCAGTGTTCTTCCTAAAGCACCCCAGGATATCATTGGCCTCCTTGGCCACAGGACACACTGCTGGATGGCTTGTTGTCCACCAGGATCCCAAGATCCTTCTCCACAGAGCTGCTTTCCAGCACCTGAGCCCCCAGCCTGTGCTGGTCCATGGGGTTATTCTTCCCCAGGTGCAGGACCCTGCACTTACCTATGCTGAATTTCAGAAAGTTCCTCTGTGCCCATCTTTCCAACCTGTCCTTCTGAAGGGCTGCACAGCCCTTGGGTATTAGCCACTCCTCCCAGATTTGTGTCATCATTGAACTTGCTGAGGAGGCACCTGCCCTTTCATCCAAGTCATTGATGAATGAGTTAAACAGTATTGGGGCTAATATTGAATGTTGGGGGACACCACTAATGACAGGCCTCCAACCAGACTGTGTGCCACTGATTATGACCATCAGCCAGTTCTCAACCCATCTCACTTTCTACTCTTCCAGTCCACACTTGCTGAGTTTGCCTTTGAGGATGTTGTGAGAGACAATGTTGAAAGTCTTGCTGGAGTCAGTGCAGACGATATCCACTGCTCTCCCCTCATCCAGCCAGGGAGTTGTTTCATTGTAGAAGGCAGTTGGGTTTGTCAGGCATGACATTAATAAATTCATGCTGACTACTCCTTGTCATCCATGCGGATATGAGAATGAGGCACTCCATCACATTTCTAGGGACTGAGGTGAGGCAGACTGGCTGGTAGTTCCCTGACTCCTAATTCTTGTCTTTTTTGAAGACTGGGATAACGTTCGCGTTCTTCTGGTGCTTCTCAGACACCTCTCCTGATTGCCACGACCTCTCGAAGATGACCGTGAATGACCTAGCTACGGTATTTGCCAGCTTTCCCAACATTTGTGGAAGCATCTCATCAGAGCCTGTGGACTTGTGGATGTCAAGTTTTTCTAGGTGTCTGCCCGCAGGATACTTGTGCCCCTGTAGCAGGGGCAGTGTGTCTGCTCCTGAGCTCTTGTAGTTCACAGCACAGCCTGATAGCTTAAGAGCTTCAGCTCTTCAGCTTCTGTGGCTAAATCTAAGAAAGGAGAGGGCATTGTCTGGTGCCTCAGTCTTTGGTCTGTCTCTTGCTTCAATGGCCTGGTGTTCTTTGCAGGAGATTAGGCCAGATTCAGGAACCTTTTTTGCTGCTTTTGAACCAGAAGCAGGTCTGACTTTACAGGTTAGGGATCATCTTTGATAATGGCTGGCAGCTGGGTCTGTTTCAGAGCAGCTGGGACAGGAGAAGAGTGAGAACAGGGGAGTGTCCCATATTGTAGTGAAATGCTTCAAACCAGGAAAAGTGAGAGGTGGCTGTAACTCAAGGCCTGATTTTTTTGTGTTACTTGTCCAGTATTGCAGTCTAGTACAGTTTTTTTATTATTTTCTTTCATAATTTTAGACTGGTAGCCCTGAGAAGCACTTTCTGAACTCTAAGTCATGCAGATGAAGGAGCTTTTAAAATGCGTATCTTGGACTTGTATGCGGGTTTGTGATAGAATACTGATATTGAACCCTTAGAAGTGTTCTCTAACCAACTCTGTGGGCTTTCTGCAAGTCAAATGTCTTATTCATGCCCACAGTTTGGGGTAGGGCTTTCTCACAGAAATGTGTTTCTTCCAAGTTTCTTTTTAACTCTTGTGGCCTTGCTGTTTATGTAGTGGCTACAGTGTGGGTATTTGTTTTCTGAGCTTTGCTTGCAAGCAAGCTCCTTTGGGCAGGGAGCATCTGGCTGGAACAAGTCTGTGCATTGCCAGTCAAACTAAGCCCTTAATTAGTGGCCCTAGGTGTTATCAGAATGAAACAGTTGGATTGTGGTGTGTTAAAAAATTAACTGGCTGGAACATGCAGCCAAAGAAAACTGAGCACTTTAAAGGTGGCAATTTCATTCCAACTTTGCTGTTGACACAAACAACTTTGGAGGTGATACAACTGATGTTCTAATCCACAAAAGTTGTAAAATTACTTATGTACTTGGCATATTCACTTTGGTCTTGGGCAGAGATAATTCAGATGTGTTTGTCATTTCCTTAATGTTGATCAGTGATACAAAGTCATATATGAGTGTTTTGGTGGCAGAGAACTGCATTTCTCTTCTACATAACCTTAGCCTTATACTTGCTTAAAGGGAATCGTGTGCTAGGCACAAAGCTACTGTGTCACCTCTCTTCATGTATTTTTGCAGCTTATATGTGTGCACACACAGCACTGGGGACTAGAAAGTCATCTCAGTTATTTTCTACTGGCATCTGTATCTGGAATCAGCTATGAGACTCTGCTCTGGCTGGCCAGCCCCAATGGGCAACTGGGAATCATCTTCATCATCCCTGTATGAAGGGAATTCAGCTGGCCATGCAAAGTGAACCTCAAGCTTGGAGGCAGTGACTCCTGCAGTCAGTGTCCTTGCAGAGCTGGGAGTTATTTATTTTCTCCTTAGACCAAAAAAAAGAGTGGAGTAGCATTGTTATTGATGCACAGTGGGTATGCTTTCAAAGATCTGCAGAAGTGCTCCTGCTTACTCTGAATGAGGACAGACTGATTTCTGCCTTTCTTTGGGCCTGTTGCTTGTCATGTGTCACAGGTCTTCAGCTTGACATAGGGAAAATTCAGCTTTGTCTGCTGTGGTGTATGCAGGTTTTCTCTCCTTTGTGGGTTTTTCAGCAGGTGCCACCAAACAGGCTCACTCCTTAGAGCTGAAGGACTGTTTTACACTGAAACTTTGCTTTTCTTCCTGTTACATCAGCAGGTTACGTTAGATGCTTCTGGTTTGTCGTAATTGCAGGAAAGACACAAATGTGTGAATTTAAGCTGTAAGTACAATTTTGACTTTTAGAGTGTCTAGGAATATGCCTGAAGTTAGGCTTGTGGTAATTTGGACTAAAAATATTTGTTAGTGGGTTAGAAATGCTGTGATAGATACTTAGCTAAGGCAAAGAATAGAACAGGCAATCCCAGCCACTTTAAGCCTTAGGTTTTTAAGACTTCTGCCTGAGGCATTGTAAAATAATAGGTTTGCAAATCTTTCTACTTTGCTTCGAGGGTTTGAATCTTTAAGGTTTGTCATCTTTTCTCTGCAGACATTCAGCACTGATAAGCTCCTCTAATGACTGAATTCCAAAGAGTGGTACTTCAGACAAAATACAGATACTGCAAATACAGCATGATGGGACATTCGTTGACATTGGGGTAGTTCATTGAGACATTCTCTCAGCTGGCCTTTATGACTGATAGGAAACTATGGGCTAGCTTAAAAAAAAGTCCACCTCCCAAAGGCATGAAGAAATCTCATTACTTGTCCTTCTATTTCCCAATTCTTGGTTTTTATTTGAATGAAAAACTAAAATCTGAAAATTCAGTGCTATGTGTTTTACTTTGAGATTTAAGTGAAAACTGATTATTTTTCTTTGCTGGATAGTGGAGTTCTTAATTTCCTGTTATCATGCATTGTCCTATAAGTTCCAAATTTGTTGTACTATTTGGGATGCTAAACGTTTTCCTGAGTACGAAAAGAGCTCATCTTTGAGGTGAAAATAGAAAGCAGAACCAGGTCACTATTTATTTTAATTATATAGCTTTCATTAAAAAAGCGAGTTCACCTTTTATTATAATAAAAAGCAAGGCTTGCATCGGCTTAGGAGATTTCTGTGGAGTGGTGGGTGGGCAGGGCACCACTCTGCTGTAATGTGTCAGCCTAGCCAGCTTCCCTGGCTGTTCCTGGAGCATGCCTGGGGTCACAGAAGTGTTGTTGGGATTCCTCAGAATGGGAATCAAGGGCTGTATTCGCTTTTCAGTGGGAAATAAGACTCCCACACACATTGTAGGCAGCGCCAACCCCTCCCACCCCCGTGCCTTTATCTGTAGCCCCTGTTCTCCTGGTGAGTGGGATTCAGGTTGCCGGGTGATCCAGCTCTTCCTAGCAACCAGCATCACAGGTATGTGTGTGCTGGCCGTGTTCTGCCGCAGGAGCTGCTGTGTGTGGCTGTGGGCAGTGCCTGTTTGTCCTCCTGCCACCGGTGGGTGACCAGCAGTCAGCCAGCTGAGCTGTTTGTGAATAGGCACCAGCACCACCCATCAGTGCTCAGTGTGAACATCCAGGCAAGGGTTTAGAGAAAAGCCAATTAGTTGTGACCTTTGTCTGCACTGAAAGCATTCCCTGTGCAGCGAACTCTGCTGTGACCCAGGCCTGAAAGTCGATGTAAAGGACATGGGGCCCAGCGTGACCTAGGCAGAGCTGTTTCCATGCTGGTCTGGGCACAGGACTGCCCAAGCTGTGCAGATGCAGCAAACAGGTGAAGCACAGTTCAAAGAAGGTTTCTTCTGGATCAACGTGGTTTCTCCTTGGGGGTGGACAGCTCTGAATGTCTCTAGGCATTTCTTCCCTCTTTTGCTACATTCTTGCTTTTTGAGGCCATTTTAACATTCTCTCTGCCATGGACTGGTCTGTTTGGACACAGACCTGACATCCATATGTACCTCCGTCTATATGTCACACTGAATTGTTCAGTTCTTGTAGAGCAAACATTTTGAGGCTGGGGCATCTCGGGAGCTGGCTGAGGCAGAGGGAGCAGTTACATGGTGGGTAGGTGTTTTTTGGTTTGTTTTTTAGTCTCCTGTGTAATCACTGCAGCACACCAACTGCTCAGCCAGGTGAACTTTTGCTGTTATCCTGTTGAGAAGCTCTAGCAGAATGGGAATACCACAACAGAGTACCCTTCTGAAGAGCTTGTGGTTAGTTCTCTAGTCCGTCTTTGATGGCTTCATGAAGGGTGAAAGCACCATGGATGCTTATATGGAAATGTCCTGTTGGATTGTATGTAAAAAAGTGTCTTGCTTGGTAGATTTGCACTGAAGCCACATGGATGCATGTGCAGTAATCTAAATCCTGGTTCTTTCTAGTTATGAAGAACTATGAGTTCAGGGCTTGAAACACTTTCTGAGGAGGAAAAGGAAACCAGTGCCCGAGTTTAGGTCTCCAAAAGAGGCTTTTATTAGTCAGGTCTCCCATTTGATGGGTAGGTTCACCTGAGGTTTGTTGCCTGACTTCAAGGTAGATGATCCTTATCTGAATTTAGATTTATGAAAGGATGGGAGATGCCTGGTATTTGGGAGATGTCCAAATACCTCAGTATTTGCAAATGTCCACAATGAGAATGGGTGGGCCTTGGTTTCTGATATTTCTAGGGACCAAACTATTCCTTGGTAGCTGATTAATTGATTTGTCTGGGCTACAAACCTGGTTTTGAGCCAGGATTTAAAGGAGATCACACAATTTGAGTTGCTGATACCACAAAGATCCTATCCCTTCACATCAGTTTTATTCAGCAATCTGTTTCATCTTACTCCATCCTAACGGGGTCACATTGTTTCCATGATGCATGCTGGTTTTTATTTAACTGGTGTCCTTACTTCTTGGCATGACAAGCCACAGTCTGCCAAGCTCTATATGGGCATAAGATGAGAATAAAATTTCCTTTAGTTGAATGGGGAATTTCCCATCTTGAGGAAAGGTGCCAGACAGGCAGCTAGGTTCTCCAGTTTACTGAGAGTGTGTCTGGATGTAAGCTGGAAAAATATAAAATAATCCTTCCATATCCTGTCACCCAGTTATTACACACCAAGCCAAGTGGTTGTTCCAGACAGTTGTCTGCAGCCAGACTATTCTTGTGTGTGTTTCTTTTTTTTTTATATATATACCTTTTTTCTTTATTCCTATGAGTTGGTTATTCCAAGGAAATAAAGTTTTATGGCCAAAGGCTAATTAAGAGAAGAGAATATAGGTATTTGCTGTGGAGCATATAAACTAAAATAATTTAGAGGCTTGAAAAATCAGCAGCTTCCATGTATAGATTTTTGTTCTCAGAGAACCCTTTTTGTTCTGGCTTGGACAGAACCAATCACTTTTGGGTAAACCTCTCCAATGGTATTTTGCAGAGGGCTGCAGTGCAATGCAGTTTTTCCCATCTTGCCCCTGAACTGATATGTGGGGGTGCTCATTTAGTCTTTAGTGCTTGGACAGTGTGTCAGCAGCACTCTGTGGTGGGTGAGTTGGACCTGAAAGAACACTGACATGCTTTGCTTCGTGCATCCTCTTACACTGTGACATTGTAAGTAAATGCATGGTGCTCTGTGTCCTGCTTCCATGAATGGGATTTAGGAGCATCCATCCCATGTTAGACCTACAGTTTCCCCACTATCCTGTCTCCTGCATTAGTAGCCCAGTAAGTTTTTTACCTAAACCTGTTCATTTTACCCCACCAAATCTGTGTAGGGAATTTACATCCAGAGCATTCTGTGACAAAGTATTTCACACCTTAACTGCACACTGCCAAATGATGACCTGTTGTTTATTTAGGACCCCCCTCATACTAATTTAATTTTGTGCCTTCTGTGTCGTATATTGGAGAAGAGAGTGAATATTCAAATTCTGTCATTGTGCACTCGTCTCTAGCCCATTCCTCCCGGTGTGGGATGATCTGACAACCCATTTGTCAGATTTTCCCAGCTAGGAACCACTTGGAATCACACAGTATTTACCAGGAAAGGATCTGGTGCAGTGAGAGCCATTGCAAGTTATGACATGTTCCTAACTCTTACTTTGAAAGTGCCTGACCAGATGGATCAAAGACCTGGTCTGAAAGGATTATCCTACTGGTTTGCTCTCTGATAAAGCACAAGAAGTTGGGTATTAATCCGGAGATGAAACAGCTCTCATCTGCTTGCACTCAGAGGGGTTAATGTGAGATTTGGAGGGGAGGAGAAGCCTGAAATGTCTCATGTGCTCCAAATGTATTTTCCAGCCTGACTGTAAGGCATTGTTCCTTGTGTTTGCAAATATAGCTAATGTAGTTCTTTATGGCTGAGCAGAGGTGAGTGTCGAGTGAGGTCTCCCAACACAAGCAGCTTCTCCTCAACTAAGGAAGTATCTCAGGGCAAAGGCAATTGCCCTCTGAGTCTTTTGAGTAGGAAATGGAAAAACCGTTACCAGATATGTTGTTTATGCCAGCTGCCGTCAGCCGTGCTTCCCTGGTTGAGGGGACTCATGGAATGCTGAGGAGTTGCTGTAAGCTGCAGGAGAAGCTGGCCTGTGCAAAGAAGCCTTTTCCCATCACAGCCATACAGTAACTGAGCTGGGCTGGTGGGGGTGGGGTGTGAGTCGGGAGGGGTGTATTTAAATCCCCGGGGCCAAGGTAGGAATGGTTGGCACTGCTGCGAGCAGCCAGCTCCCATCCTCCCTCCCTGAGTAAATGCATTACAGATAAGATCTGTATAAGCTATTATAGGTGCCTCTCCAGTTCTAGGTGTCCCTTGTACTGTCTTCCTCTTAAGTCTGAGAGGCTTGTCAGCCTGTGATAAATAGTGTTGCTTTTAATCTGACTATTTGGAGCTGAGGTTTAGCAGCAAATGGGCTGTAAATTACAGATGGAGCTAAATTACTGTATCTTAGTGCAGCGTGGCTGAGGCCCTGAAATGAAGGTCTTTAATCCTTCAGGGTCCTTTTTGTCTTTCTGGGTTGCTGTGCTTTGTGGTGTCAACACTGCTGAATAATACTTCTCCTGCCGGGTGTGAGCCAGCCTATTGCCAGGGCTCCAAGCTGAGAGCTGCCAGGGGAGTTGACCTCCTTTGAAAAGGGATCTCTCTGCAACACAACTGTGTTGTTGCTTCTTTCTGATGTGTGCTTTCCAACACTTTGCCACCTTTTTCTTTGTTAGTTTTCATCTAAGCTGTGCTGTCTCCCTTCATAGGATGAGAAAGTTAACAGGTGAACACCAGCCTCCATGAGAATCCTTGAAACGTGGGTAGGAATTAGCCATAACTCTCTTTATCACATCAGCAAAGCTATGAGTAGAGTAACAGAGCTGTTGAGAAGCTCATAGTGTGGGTCTATCGCGTGCAGGTGACTGCCACCTGAGGCCAGGCTGTGCTGGCTCTCTGTGTGGAGCAGAAGCTGATGTGGGAGGACAGGAGGAGATCTGTGGGACACTTACTGGGAAGTGGCACACCTGCAAGCTTTATCTCCAGGTAGAAGTGGAGTTGGAGTGTATGATTTCTGTCTCTTGTAGGAAGAGCTATAAACCTTAACTAGCCTCTTAAGCTAACAACATAAGGATAGTTTGAGAATTTTTTAACAATTCTTGCTACCAGAAAGAGTTATACATATCACAGCATGGAGCTGCACCATTCCTCTGGCTCCCATGCTGCAGAAGAAGCCTTATTTTGGAACACAGTGGTCTGGAAAGTCAAGAAGGAAATTGAAAGATTAAAGACTGTATTTCTGTGGTAACACCTTTGTTACCAGACCGCATCCACCTGCTGAGTGAGGGCTGTAGTGACTTTATCTGTATTTTTAACAAGTGAAATTTATAAGCCTTGAAATCATGGCTCCAAACATGACTGCAGCTATATTTAATCAGAGGGATTCTTGTTCTCATAGTGGCTTTGAGGATAAATAAACTGAATGGGATTCTCTCCGATTTGGAGTATTTGGGGTGGTAAGGAACAGAGTCTGGGTGTTTTTTGTCTAGGAGGCCTTTTAATGACTAATTTTTTAATTGATAATATTCCTTTTGTGTCTTTTGTTGTCACAGAAGTGTGATACCTGATTGGAGGAGGAGTGTGTGCCTCTGCATGGGTGCCTATACCATTGGTAGAGCTGAGTCTGTTCTAGTCTGTTTACAAGTACTCATTTCTGTTTTGGGGGGAATTTAAAAGCATGATCTTGGTTTTACTCTTGTAACAACATTTGCCCAGAGATTCTGAGAACAGACCCAGGGTGGATAGGAGTCTCAGTTGTAGGCATCAGCTACATTCACTTCCCTGGGACTGGGGAACATTGGCTATCTAGTTTCTGATGGCTGTGGACTCCATGTTTTCCAGCACGATAGGTTTACTGGTACTGTACACATACTTTCCTGGATTAATGGTGGAGCATTGGGACTTGCTGGGTTTTTTGTTTGGTTGGTTTCTATTTTATAAACCCCCCAGTGTTTTTATCTTTAGTCTTCCACTGCAAAATCATCTCAGCTTAGCCCTGGGAAGAACAGGGGAAGGTTTTGAAAAAGAGGTTTGCACACTCTGACTGCTGCAAAGAGAACTGAAGTGGGGCAGATGAGAGAGTGCAGAGAGTCAGCTGTGTTCTGTGGGTTTGGCCTGAACCATGTTTTGACCAGTCTCTTTGTACCTTTTTCCAGGGCTGAAGCCAGCCCCATGGCACTTGTCTGCATAGAGTCCTTTGGTTTACTCCACTTGCAGATGAGGATCCCCAAGACTAGGGTAGTGTATCTCTGCTTTAGTTCTAGTCAGATTTGTCCACAGGTGTAAATTCTTTCCAAAAGCTGTAATGTATGGTCAAAACACATGTATGTATTTGTGAGAGTGCAGGTGGATGAGGGAAAGGATTTAAAATGGTAAGAGGACCAAGCATGTGCCTTCTCACACCCATGCACCGCTCACATCCTCACTGTTCTGTGTAAGCCTTGTGCCTTCCTTTCAAGATGTAGGTAACCCAGTTTAAGCCCATGCTTCTGGAAATGCAGTTCAGTCATTGCTTCTCAGAACAGAAGCTTGGTTTCCATATTATTTGGTTAATGATTGCCACCACTTGCACCCTTGGAGTTGCCAGTCACCATGTTTGGCAGTGACTGAGAAAAACACTGAGAAAAACCAAAATAATAACTCTACTGTTAAAACATTGCAGATTTGGCTGCCTGGAGTGACTCTCTGCTTCCCTCACGTCTGTGAAACCACTGGTGATTAATGCACTCTAGGTCTGTGCAGAAGATGGCATTCCCACAATGGGAATTCTGCTATCCTTGGCATGGGGAGGGCCTAGAAAACAAAGGCCTCAGGGAGTGCTGTGTCCCACTGGCCTTTCCCTGCTTTCTTTTACCCAGACAGCTACTCTCTCTAGCAGGACCATGTTCAAGGGTTATGATCCCTGGGCTTGAACTGTAGCCATTTGCAAGGAAATGGGGAATAGAGTTTGAAGGCAGACCTACTGTGAAAGTTAAAAAGGAACATAGTAATGTGGAAAAAATACTCTAGAAAAGTTTTTCCAAACCAGGATGGTTCTGGCTGGGAGTTTAGCTGTTGAAGGACCCCAGCTGTAAACCCCAGATATAGCCCAGGCAGTCACATCTCACATGTGGGTGCTTGAAGATTGAACTCAGGAACTTTTCTTGAGGAGAAAACCAGCCTGTTGTACTAGCATAAATTCTCCCTCTAATACTGAATATCTCTCAAAATTAAAGGAGATCTTGGGAAAGGAGTTACATGTTCATTTGTAGGTCTGTTTGACTCATTCCTTCCTTCTTCCTGAGCCATGTTCCATGGCTCAAAACTGCCTTTCAGTGTCTCATCATCTACCTTGTTTTCCAACTCTCTCTAATTCAGTATTTCTTATAATTGGCAGGATGGCACCTCCCTCATTCAAGATCAGGCAGTGTCCCATGGCAACTGCACCAGTTGTTGACCTGGAAAAATAACACTAGGGGAATTTAGTGAAATGTTTTTGCTAAAGCCAAGCAATGGAAATGGAGAAGAGCCAGCAGCAGAGCCCTGTGCTGTAGGTTGCCCGTGTCTGTAGCAGCTGCTCTGTAGGCAGTGTGGCAGGGGGGAGGTACGTGAGCACTGGTTTCATTTCTCCAATCTGAAGTCTGAAGAAATGGAAATCAGTTCCCCATCGCAGATATATCAGTAGTCATTGCTGAGCTCATCCATTGCTTTCTGGTATTGTGCCAGGAACCAGTGTGTGAGACCAACTCAGCAACGTCTCTTTGCAGGACTCTTGGAAGGGACTTCACTTAGTTGCAGAGAGTCTCTGAAGTGAACAAGCCTGTGTCTCAGACAGCCTTATATGTGCAGCACAGGCAGCATTGGCGTCTGCTAGAGAAACCACCTCCCTGGAGGTAAACTCCCTCTGCTCCCTCCCTCGCTCCCAGAGGGAAATTGGGAATGATGCCCTCCAGCCTGTGTGCATTCTTCATTCAACCTGGGAACAAGGGATTGCCTGTGGTCAGTTGTGTCTTTGTATTTTCTCTTCCTCATGAATACACCTTCACCGCACCAAACCATGCTGTTGGTGTTTTAGGCTTTTAGGACAATGCAGCCTTTAAGTGAAGCCTGTTGGGAGAGTTTTATTCTGACTTAGAAGTGAGATTCCTTATCCTTTGTGAGCTCACAGATGATTCTTAATGTCATTGCTTTTGATTGTATGATAGCAGGATAATTTCTCTTCTGGAAGCCTAACCAAGAGGAATTCCACTTTAACATCGGGGGACTTTTTATTGTCTGATATATTTCAGAGCTTTAGACTTCAAGGGTGATGTGACCCTTTAGAACCTGGGCAATTTCAACTGTAGTTTGTTATCATTGCTCAGTTGACAAGCATCAATGTGATGAGAGACATTTTTCTGTCTCTAGTTTTTTCTTGTATCTGCTAGTTTGTCTTTCATGGTAAAACTCCCTCAAAGGTATAAGCTTTACACTCAAGTTTTCCTTAAATACCATCTGTTTATTTTACACAAACCCATATTTCCTTACTAGAGATGGATGAAAAATGAAATGCATGGGGAAGTTAGTTTATGTTTCTGTCTGGCACAGAAGGAGTCCTTATCTTGACAGAAGGCACATCAGGTGCTGGAGCTGAAGGACCCAGGTGTAACACTTGAGATCCTCATCACGAGGCTGCTTTCTGATGCATTTCCTGAAGAAAGACTGAAGGGTGGATGGCCACCTGTCCTTTGGGTTTTGGCTTCTTCTGTGCCATAGCTTGTAAACAGTCACACTCTATGTGAATTGAACATTTTATTCTCTCCAATTTTGCATGTTAAGGCACAGAGTGTGTTGGGCACGGTCCTGGCAACCTTTCTCATTGTTCCAGCTTGAGCAAGAGCTTGGCCTACTGTAATACCAAGAGGTGTCTTTCAGTCTAAACACTTCTTGTAATTGATGTGCTGTGAATGAAGCCATGATCTGGTGGGACTTCTGACATGGAGTTTTCGAATTTTCTGCTACAGCAGTGCCACAGTTCTGATATCTGAGGAAAATGGGGCTGTACTGCCTTGGACAAAAGTAAATCTGTGGCTAATGTATGACAGGGACTGTACAAGGGAGGCTGGAGGCCTGAACACAGTACTGCTGTGTTTAGTGAAATGCTTCTGAATGTTTAGGGAAGGGTTCCTGTTAAAGTCTGGGAAGAGTCAAGGGACAGAATATTTATCTCCAGCTAGTCAGAGCTTTAGTCTTCGATTCCATAGTTCTTTAGTTTTGGAAAGTCTTGTTATCCAGACAGAGAATCCTTTTTTTGATCTTCCATTAATCTTTGCTTGTGTGGAGTATTGTGGCAAGGCATTTCAAGTATAAAATTTCAACTCTGCAAGATTAATGGTTAGCCTACTATGAATGATGGTTCTCTGTTGGAGGACATGAAAGCTAGAGTCTCTTGTTTGAAAGAGATTTTTCTTTCAGATGCTCTGAAGAAAGCCTCTAGCAAAGTGTTTAAGGCAACTCACAAGGGAATTGGTTTTTGGTTGCCTGAGGGACTGGGGAGGGCTCAGTAGAGAGGAGTCACCCATATGAGACCAAGGGCAAAATTGCACTTGCACGGGGCAGAGTGAATATTTTGGAAGCCCAGGACCAGTAGATACAAAGACCTTCAACTGTCAATCATTGACTCAAATCCAACTCCTATCTTGAGCATCTCAAGCCAGTGACACTGTGCAGTAGCTGTTTGACCTGCATGTGCTAGATGTCATTGGCTTTTTTTTGGAAGCAGTGCCATGCCATGTATTGACATTCACATTGTACAGAAACTGAAGCTGCTGGGTTTCCCACGCAGAGCTGCTGAACCTCACTGAAAACCCTGCAGTGTCCAAATGAAAGGTTTTTATGTGGGAATGAGCCACAGACTAAGGTCAGTACCTCTCGAGTTCGAATGGGAGCCTTAGCTTTTGTAACGGAGACAGGACCTCTGTCTGTCTATACAGCAGCTACACAATGGCACCTCAGTGTCAGCTGTCCCCTCTGTGAACTACCGTGGTACAAACAAGGTATTATACCTGCTCTGGGGACAACTAGAAGTCTCTGTGTTTGGCAGTGTTCCTCAGTGCCAGCTGCCTTTATTAAATGATGCATGTGTGTGAACACAGCCAAGAAAATTGTAGTTGTAGTAGGAAAAACATCGTCCTGCGTTTACTTCAGGAATATCTGCAGTGGGAATAAATCTGAAATCTGACTTGCCCAATTCATTGCTTGACAGTTGAGAATGTAGTTTAAAGACTAACAAGGAAGGAAAATGTATTTTGATTTCTCAAGGGGCAATGTAAATACAGAAGGGCAAAAGGTAGCTTTAAAGAAGGAGGGGGAAAAAAGGTGTTATCATGCTTTTGGGGGAACAAAATGCCCCAAGCACCATCCTGGAGGAGGGTCACAAAATAGATGTGTTGGTTTAATAGCTGTCAAATTCAGTATCAGTCTGCATTTCTCAACTATTATTGTTTCTCTGCATCAGCAGTGTATCTTTCATAGACACCTAGTTCAGTGTAGCTGCTCTTTTGTGTCTCTGGGTGGCTGCAACACTACAAAGACATCTCCCCAGGGTGGTGGAGGTAAAATGGGTCCAAATCAGTGTAATGGCTACATGCTTGCCTCATCTTCCATAAAAGTCAAGCACAGCACATCAAACACACATAAAATGGAAATATAACATGTAACCTTTTGAAATGTTTTGCCACTGGATTCTGTTGTGAGCAAGTATTTTAAAGCAGCTAAAAATGATGGCAATGTTTGTTATTCTGAATGAAAAGGTGTAAGGAATAGTGAGGTTCATCTTGCAGTGATCATATTATTCCAGAACTGTTTCTTATAAAGGTTTCTTTCAAGTATTACATTTTCCTTTGACTCTATTGGTTTTGGCTATTGCCAGAGACACATACTAAGCTGCGTAGCTCAGAGGTTTGAGCTAATAACTTCCAGGTAGACTCTATGCAGAATGAACAAAAGTCATTTTAGGAACAAGGTAGGTAGGGTTTCCTCTGTGTAGGAAACTCAGAAGCAGTGTGATCTACCTGACCTATTAAAGCTTGGTTTCAGATCTCTCAACCCTCTCAAAAGGCAGCTGCCAGGTTTGTTCAGTGTTAGACATCTTTTCAGTGAATAAGTGGTCCACTGACTGACCCAGAGCAAATGTTCCTGAAAAGTTTTGATATTGACAAAATATGTGAATTGTCATTACTTTTGGAGCATTTCAGGGTGTTCAGTGGCACTGTAAATTATCTCCTTGAGGGGATAGCATAACAGTATTGTCTGTGTTTCTCTGAAATCATGTTTTTTA
Organism: Drymodes brunneopygia; assembly: GCA_013400955.1. Taxonomy (NCBI): domain Eukaryota; kingdom Metazoa; phylum Chordata; class Aves; order Passeriformes; family Petroicidae; genus Drymodes; species Drymodes brunneopygia. The sequence continues at coordinate 1,255,500 of VZTZ01051319.1, read as the reverse complement.
TTTCTATTAAATACTTCAGGGTTGTCCTGTAGGAAAGGAAGGTGAGTCTGTTCTGTGGTGGCCTGTGTGTGCCAGCTTCAAGGGGGAAGTGTGGGTACATACACAGGATGGCTAAAGCTAATGTGCCACTTCCATTTGTGGGTGCCCTGCAAGATGATAGTGCTGCTGACAGGATGTGTCTTTATCTCGGCAGTGGAGATTTTGGAGATTCAGTTATCCACGTGATGTGGATGTGGTAGGCCTTGATAGTTATAAGCTACATGTCTGGGAAGCGAAAGGCAGGATATGCTCATTGTGCTTGGGAAAGAGTTGGCAGGGCAGTATGGTGCAAACAGCAGTAGGATGTGTGTTCTGTATTGCTGAAAGTGAGAGAATACGATGGGAGATTGGGGCTGGGAGATGAGGATGTGCATATCGTGTGCTAGGCGGGCTGGGTGTGTGTGGTTAGGTGGGGTGGATGCCTGCAGAATATGAGAGGGGGAGGGTGGGGGAAGTGGCTTGGGCAGCAGCAGGGCAATGCTTAGTGCTCACCATGAAACCTTTTCATTCTCCTTGTCTCCTAGATCTCCTATCCCCCAAGTGATGAGGACAGCGATGACTCTGAGGGAGAGAACCAGGAACTTGCTCAGATCGACAGAGGTAAAGGGATGAAGATAGAAGGATCCTGGGATACTACAGCTGAAGTCAGTTTTTCTTTTCACTTGTGCTCTTGCAAGTGCCTCCTTCTCAGTCCCCAGTGTACCACAATCAGATGCTTTAAATCAGTCACCTTGAAGCATTTGGGACCTCACAGGGAGAGGCTGGTGTTATCAGATGCTGCAGTGGCATTTTTACCACCAGAAACACACTGTTAACCATGTGTTAAAAGTCCCAGTGCTGCAGACATGAGGCAGAGATGATCCACAATTGTGCCAGAAGCAGAGCTGAGATTAAAAATTTATCTTCTCTTCCATGCTTCTGTACTTGTGTCATCTTTGTCCTAGGTTCCCTCATCCTTGCTACTTTGAGTTTCAACCTTTGGTTTTTTCCTTCCCGTGGACTCATTATTTGATTCTCTCTCTCCCTTCCTCCTATACTGTTGGTATTGTGCAGCCCTATTCTTGCATCTAGTGAGAGTCTTTGATAGAGAAGATATGGGTGCTCTGCTGTTGTTTTTGGAATTGATATGAAGTAGCTTAGAGCTTCAGGTGAAATCTGTAGTAAATGCATCTCTTGAATTATGTTGAGTTTGCATGTTCAAGTAAATTCTTATAGAGGCAGCAGAAGTTAAATTCCTGACCCACAGGACTGTGGGTCAGGACTGTCAGAATTGAAATTCCTGCTCCATGTGCTTAGCACAGAAAGAGCCTAGCAGAAGAGATAAAGCAAGCCCACCTTGTGACTGAAGACAGGCTGTCTTGTGTGACAAGTCTTGTAATAGAGGATTTTTATTTCCAGAAACCAGATGTCATTTATTTGAACCATCAAGGTGGCACTTAGAATAATGTAACTTAACTTAGCTCTTCTGCCCTGAGAACTGGACACTAGAAGTTCATGTTTTCAGCTAGAAGAAAGTGCCTAGCTGCATATTTGTAAGCTCATGTCTTCTCCAACTTGAGGAGGTGAGGTGGGTGACAGGTCCGTGTTCTTTCTCTGGAACTGAACTTCCAGGTGATGGTATGAAAGGGGATGATGTCTAGCGGTCTGGCAACTCCCAAAGGGAAGCATTCAGCTGTGGGGGTATTTCATTTGAGGAAGAAAAGGTGGGGAAACAGTGCAGAAGTTTACTTGTGAGGAGATGAAAACAACAGGTCAGGAGAGAACGGGCCCATTTTATTAGGCTGTGGGACACAGATCTGCTCTGCCACTCCTCTATCTCCTCCTCCCACTAGAGAGAAGACGGAATTGTACCCTGACTCCTCTGGTCACCAACCAGCTCCAGAACCAGGAGAACCAATGCTGCAAGGTTCGGGCCCTCTTCCATGCCAGCCTTGACCGGCACAGCTCGGAAGAGGAGCTGGAGCGCATCAACCGCGAGTTTGCCGCGGAGAAGCGGAAGTGGTCCCAGGTCAGCCGGCTCGCCTGCTGCAGCGACGGCAGCAACACCTCCTCCAGTGACGAAGAAGTGAAGAACTTGTGTGCCATGTCCTTCCGGCCCGTGGCAGAGCAGGGCGATGGCCTCCACGCCAGCCCCAGCCCCGTGCTGTTCAGTGCCTCCCCTCCCAAGAGACTCCAGCCCCTGGTGCGGAGCCCAGCCCCCAGACCTTTAATTTTCACGAGCGTTGGGGCGGGCCTTGAGCAGGTCATGCCTTGTAAGAGACACCGACAAGGATACGGGGATAAGGTCAGCAGGCCCAGCCTCGACTTAGAAAAAATGCAGCAGGTAAGGCAGAACTCCACGTGAGGAAAGCAGCATTGCTTGGAATAAAGGCGTGGTAATCAAAGACGGAAGAGGGTTATTGAGGCAAGGCTCAGGAAATTCATAGGGTTGCTTCTTGTGGTCATGTCTTCAGGTGCATACATAACTTCAGGGTATTCCTGCTGTCTGTCTGGGATAAATTGGGGTGAGTGTAGATACACCACTTGAGAGATAAAGGCACTGCTTCTTGAGTGGCTCCTGCTACAGTTGGACTGTTCACTTGCTACCCTATGAGGAAGGCAGCACTTGTACTGTCCAGTTCATTGCATGGCACAGGAACAAAAATCACTGGCATTTGCTTTCATCAAGTTACCACTGCTTCCATGATCTGACTTACATAATTTACTCCAAAATAAATTAATCACTTAGGGTGTATAAAAAAAGCCTTTGGTGAAAGTGGTTGTCAACATGATGATGATAGGTATTTCCACATTTGTTGACCTCCTTGGGCCCAGATCTCTTTATGCCTCCTAGAAGTTTTACAGCAATGTAAAAGAGTGCTTTTTACCTTCTTAACACTTTACAAACTGTTTACGGTTTTCTCTAGATGCAGTTACTCTTGATTTTGCAAGACTTTAGTTTGGCCTGTGACTGAGGCATGGAAATACTAGAAGTTTGCCTGGTCTCTGCAGAGCCTGGGAAATGGGGCAGTCTGCCCTGAACAGTTCCCATCTGGCACCTCTCTTTCAAAAGGCCTTGCTGTAGAGTTAGTATTTCACATCTCTTCATTATTTGTTTTTCTATTTGCACTGGTGTAGTGTCAGTTTGAAAGGATGTCTGCAGACATCTGCTGGCCCTGGTACATTCCAAAAAGTGAAAAACAATTATTTTCAGTTGTGAATTTCCTCTCATTAGGGAAGAATTTTACTGCCTGTGGTTGGTTGGATGTGCTAGTTTTAACCTTGCTTGCAATACTCCCTTTAAGCCTACAAGATGGACCCACTAAAAGAAAGGACTATGTATTTATTTTCTAAGATCTCTAAAACTGAGATTTCTATTTCCCTATTACATTGTTGGTTTTTCTCAGTCCTGCTGGCAGCATACATCCCATGAATACATAATACAGAGACTTGTGTTTTCAGTAGTTTTCCTCACCCCCTTTTCAACCTTCTAGCCAAGTTTCTGCTCACAGAACATTCAAAAGGCCCAGTCTTGCATTTCACATCACCCAAATCTTCTACTGATACTGACAGACTTTAATTAGTCTCACATCCTTGTGAGAGGAGAATAAAGCTGCTAAGCCTGTGCCCAGCCTTCTATTTTTTCAGAGTGCACATGAGTAAATGGGGAAATGTTTCTTTTGGCCCAGGTGATTTCTCTGATTTGGATCCCAGGCATAGCATCTGCCTGCTCTCCCTTAAGCTCCTTTCAGCACTCTGTTTAGGAGTGTACTGGTGAAGGTTAGGGGCTAATTTAAACAAGCTTTCCAAACTGTTGGTTTTTTCTGGGGAAACCTTGTTAGAATAATTGGCTTCCTTGTCCATTTGCTCTCTACACTTCTGGAATAATTGTGGCAAAGATTTTTGCAAAAGAAGTTGAAATCTGTAGTGGAGGTGGCAGTGTGTTTTTTAAATAACATTTTTACTGTGGATGTCATTAACATTCCATGGTTGTGGAATCCATGTCATAAAGAAAGGGTAGTCAGCTGGTGGGTTTAATTTGAAAGAAAGTGTACTGAGGGCACAGCATGACATGACACACACGTGCAAAGTGAGATGAAGCCTGAGTATTTGCTCATTTGTATTATTTTTATAATTTTAATTGGTTAACTTTCAGCCAGTAACATCTTGAAGCTTTATGATGAGTCTTTGCTTGCTATGAAAATCATTCAGGACCTCTATTCCCCACTTATAGAATGGGACCAGGGTGTTTGTTTTTTGGTCTGTTTCCATTTTCCAACAAAAACAGCTCTTATTAACTGCCTGGGCAGTGTGTGGCATCATGTGTTTCTTAGGTAAAAAATGCATATGAGGAATGCTCATATTAAACAGGCTACTCTAAGGCTTTATCTGGGCTGTGAACATCAAGCTTTTCTTGCTTTGTGGTTCTTATCCTTGCTGTCATGTGCTTGCCCATGAGAACGCAGCTGAAAAGTTTATCAGATAGACTTTTTTTTTGAGCAGCAGATGTGGCTTTCACTCTTATCCCTGAGCCTTACTTCCCATTCCTGCAGTTCTGTGCAGCTGACAGATGACAAAGAATATCAGGCAAGATGAATTTGTGCCTGAAACAAATGTGTTATGAGATAAGAAGACACTTTGGGGGTGGGATGTGATATGGGTAACTCAAGGGTGGATGAAGAGATGCCAAGTGCTTTGCATCAAACGCTGTGTATGTTGGATGGTGATGGAATATTGGTCCAGAGAGTTGTGGTGTAGAGTGGCTCTGTGTTGTGATATCTAAGAAGATTTGGCAAGTGGTGTCCAACTGTCTCCCTGTATTCCAGTGATTTGGTGCCTTTTGGTAAGAAAGAGGATCAAATTTGGGAGATAGGTGGGTTGGGGGCAGTTGAAGTGCTTTTAAGAATTAGGGAATTGCTGTCCTTTCTTGGGCTGTGAATAAATGGAAATCTCCATCATCCATGCCTTTCAGTTCAGCCTCCTGCAGCAGGGAAGGCTATACCAGGAACAGGTTTTGAAAGTCCTGTTTTGGTTAGATGCCAGGCTATGCCTTTCCAGCTTCACAGGGTCCAGTAACTCAGCCCTTTTGTGTTCTAGCCATGAATTTGGACTGTTGGTGGATGCATTTCCCACCCTGGCTGGTCAGCTGGCCACCCAGTGTCTCCCTGTTGAGGCTGAGTGAGGATATTTCAATGCATGCTTTTCTTTACTTCTCCAAAGGACTAGAAAATTAGCTCAGAAGGCTTCTATTCTTTCCCTTAATTGGGCAGAAATGCCCTGGCTTGTGCAGACACTGGCATTGCTGTAGTGAATGCCCTCTCCCAGCACCCCTTGATCACGGTCCCTGGACAGACACGTCCTTGCATGCTGGCCCTGCTGCCAACCACTTGCTATTTAATGAGGCCTGCTGCCATCCTGCATGGCTACTGCCACTTTAACATATCTGGCTTTTTTGGCAATGCTGAGAACACAAGGTCAAGGGGAGCAGGGACATCCTTTGGTTCAATGTGAAGGCACCAGGATCACTTAAGGCATAAGGAAGTCCAGGGTGTTCCAAAGACTTCTTGGAGCTGCTGAGCTTATTCCCAGGGGTCTAATTGGTCTTAGCATGTTGTATAAATGGAGGGGAAGGAAAGGATCTTCCTGTGCTATTCAGTGGGACTGCCAGGAGCACCTTTAAAATCTACTTACAGAAGCTTGGGAAGTCAGAGTGTAGCATTTGCAGAGAGGGAGATCTCTTGGAGGAGAGCAGCTTTGGGGTTGTGCAACAAGCAGTCCAAATTCTTTGTGTGGGTAGGTGGCTGATATGGAAAGCATAATTTTAAAGTACAAGGCAGAGAGTGTGGGTACTTGGGTATATTTCCAGTTATGCTGCGAGGTCACTAGATAGGTTTCATGACTTGCCCAGAGCTTTCTGCCATGGTTTGCCTGCTTGTATAAATAGACAGAATCAGAAATTCATAGAACACCTTGAGTTGGAAAGGACCCACAAGTCCAACTCCTGGTCCTGCACAGGACAGCCCCAAGAATTATACCATGTGCCTGCAAGTGCTATCCAAATGCTTGTTGAACTTTGGCAGGGTTAGTGCCATGATCACTAACCTGGGAAGCCTCTTACAGTGCCCAGCTACCCTCTGGGTGAGGAACCTTTTCTTACATCCAACCCAACCCTCCCCTGACGCAGCTTCGGGGCATTCACTTGGGTCTCCTCACTGGTCACCATAGAGAGAGATCAGAGTCTGCCTCTCTGCTTCCCTTCATAAGGAAGTTTTAGACTGTGATGGTTTCCTTTCACTCTCCTCTTCTTCAGGCTCAACAAGCCAAGTGATCTCAGCTGCTCTTTATTTGGCTTCCTCTATAGAGTATCAATACCATTTCCTTTTGGAGTCTTAGTGCATTCTTTGAAATGCATTGAGATGCTAGGATGAAAAAGGCTGTCAGAGAAGAGAAAAATGCATCCTGTGCTAACATTTGGATTGCTCATTGCAGGCTCTGCATCCCTTTGGTGGGTTACTAGTTTCAGACAGATGAATGGAACTTCATCTTGACTTGACACTGGAATGGCCTGGATATAGTGCCTGATGAGAGTCCTGATCTGGGCTTATCTGTGTGATGTCAATGATCATCCTTCTGCTGTATGTTTGAATGCTGGCGTTTTGGTTGGACTGGGCATTGGTGGGGTGATCAGCACTGAAAACTTCCTTTGGGTCGATACTGGTTGCACAGAGGCTGCAGAACAGCACTCAGCACACGTGACCAAGGACCCTGTGCATGACCCTGGGTGCACTGGGGTCTGGGCTTTGGGCTGCTAATGGCTCCAGGGTGAGATTTCCATATCCTTAGCACAGCTGGGTTTTGCCCTTGCTTGTCTCTCCAGGACTTGACAAATAGCTTCCAGATCGCTTCCACGTGTGAGCTCACGAGTCCTTTTCACCTCTTGGCCTCCCATTTGAATCCAGCCCTTTTCAGTCCCTGAGAATTGTTACCATCTGTTTGCCCATCTGAGCTTCTCTCTATGGTGAGAGGGTGCCGAGAAATCTACTGCTGGTAGTTTCAGCACAGTCTCTGCCTTGGGCCTCACTCTCCAGAGTGACTGAGTGGGGTTCAGGGGCCTGTGCTGAGCATCATGGCTCACATCAATTCTTAAGGGGCCCAGTACCAGAACTTCTCTCCTAGGTGTGGGAAGTTGGGCCATAGCAGTTCTTTGTCCCTGTCCTTGTTTTAGCAACACAGTAAAGAAAGTGTTGCAGAAACTGATTGCATCAGTACAGAATGAGAAATTCTGCTTCTGGTAACCTCCTGCAATTTCACTTTAATTTTTCACCTCCAGAAATCTGCTACAGCAGCTGTTCTTCCAGCACAGAAGTGCCTGTCTATCTCAACCCTGACAGTGTTTGGCACTGAAGTGGCCAGCAGACAAATGCTATGTGTGGCTGCTGCAAGGCAGTGCTAGCATGAGGAAGTTTGAGGCTGAATGTGATCAATAATATTGTCTGGTCTGCTTGCCTGCAAGGATGTAGTTCCATGGTGGGAGGCTCTGGGACTCTAGACATGCACGTATGAGTGGGACATGAGGTATACTAGAGGTGTCTTGTTCTTTGCATGTTTGGAGGATCTGTGGAGATGTTCTCCTGTCATTTGATCTCTGTTATAAAGACTCTGGCTCAGTGCCAGCCAGCTGATGTCCAGTTCTCAGGCATCAGGCATTGGTAGTCTGACAGTGGTGGAGAGAGGGAAGGTGGGTAGAAAACATGCTGTCTGGGAGATGGAGAGAGATTCAATAACAGGGGAAGGCATGAGGAACTCCACCCAGCCCCAAGGAGTTGATTATGACTCTGCCAGGCAGCAGATACCACTAACTCTGTGTCTCATAAGTGTTCCCTGGATGGTTATCTAATTCATGCAAAAACGTTAGGAAAGCTCCTGTGTGCAGCTGCAGCTGGATGAATCAGAACGTGAGAGAGCAGTAACCCATCTAGAACTTGGCCTAGCTGCTTCCTAGAAAGCATAATGATTTCCTCCTGAAGGAGGCAAGTAAGTTGACAGTGTCTTCTATTCACTAATGGTAAGGTTCATCTTGCTGCCAGCTTGTAAATGCCAGAGGCAAGGCAGGCAGGATAATCTAGTCGTATTCCTAAACTCTCAGCATCAATCAGTGTATCAGAGAGTAGAGCATTCTCACAGAATGGTTGAGGTTGCAAAGGCTCTCTGGAAGTTATACAGCCCATCAAGAGCTTTTCCACAATGATCTGTGTTCTCTGAACGTTGTTGAAATACAGAATTAATTTTAGTGCGAGTCCACTCTGGTTCTGCCTTGCCCCATGGCATCTGTTGGTACTGTGTTCACCTTTCAGGTGTGCTGCTAGCAGACTTTCATTCTGAGCACACACCTCTCTCTGCACCTCTTCCACTGTTGTGTGAGCTCTGGCACAGAATGTGTTGTCCATTCCTAGAGCCAAATACCTCTGTTTTCTCCCTTGATGTTTTCCTTCTTTGTTTTGTCTCAGTGCATTTTTGTTCTGGTTTTGTAACATGTGCAAAGGGGCAACAGTTCAAGACAGAGATGGACAAATGAGCTTCTGCCTGGAAATACTTATTGGTCTCTTTTTCCTGGGGTATGTGGCTGTGTAATTTTGCTGCCTTTTCCTGGGAGCTTGCATGTTGGTGAATATACCCATTTGGACTACCAAGAGAGGGTGAGCCAGTAGCTGGAATATATGCTGAGACACCTGAAGTGTGGTTTCCTGAGGTGCTGCTGTGAATCAGGAAAAAGAGCAGGGATTAGCTTGGTTAGGGTAATTTGGAGAACACCAGAGAGCTTGGTTGATCAAAAGCAAGATGAGGGACTTAAATATAATGTGTCTAAAGTCTGAGTGGCAGTAGAGATCTGTGGAATAGAGAGGCTAAGAATGGTAGAGACGGAGCTAGAGAGAGTATATTTGTTGAGAGAATTAAGATTCCCAAAGGGACAATAATAGCACCTGGCACCAGTGGCAGAAAATTATGAGTCTGAGGTTAAAGCCAAGGGCTTATCATTTAGATTGGCAGACTTGCTGGCTACCTTCCCAACCCTGCTGGCTTTCTTTTTTTCCCTCAAAGCTCTAAAGCCTGGTAAGAAGGTATTAAACTAGAGCTGAGTCTTTGGCTGCAGACCAAAGAGAGGAGATCAAATGGGCATATGGGCACCACTGGCATGAGGCCTTGGGATGTGACTCAGGGAGAAGTCCTGAGTGATGCTGGTGATGCTGTGTAGGACCTGAACTCTTGGTCTGATGGTTTAGGTAGGCCTGGGAGGAGCAAACTGGGAGGGAAGTAAAACACTTCCACCCGAAAGCATCTGCCAGAAACTCTGCATGTGAATGGGCAAGGCTGGGGTTTTGACCCTCTAGCATTTTGCTCTCAAAGGACCACATAGAATGATTCCTACTGAAGTAATAGAAGGAAAAGCACAGTCTCCCATATCTACTGGCAGTGTTTTATGGTGGGCTGCCAGCTGGCCACAGAAAACATCACTCAGCAAAACTGAGGGATCCTAACTGCAGCAACGACACAACTGGTTGTGAGGTGAGCAGCAGTCAGAGTGGGTGCTGGATTGGATCCTCAAGGGTGACCATCCTGCAACATATCCCTGTTCTGTCTCTTGTGTGTTAACTTCTGCAGGCCCTTTTCCATTAAGGTTTTCTGAAGGATATGTTTGTTCTTGTTTTGACACAGTGCAGTACTGGAGGATAATGTTGGCATGTTGTCTCCCAGTCCCTGAGTTCAGCCCAAGTAATCTCAAGGGCCTGACAGATTAAGAAGTTTTGCTGCAACCTGTGTATATTTTTCAAAAACACCAGCTTGGAGATACTGCTTGGAAGTGAAGGTCAGGACCTTCTCTACAGTGCTCTCCTCTTCTGCAGTAGGGCTGGATTGTCCTCACCTCCTCCAGTGTTGGTGTGTCTGGACTAGAGGGGCTGCCTGGGTTGGGTCCCAGTGTGGCTGTTGAGTTGGCCAGATACCTCTCCTTGCCCACCCCTCCCTCAGCATGTGGCTCATTGTGATACAAATATCTCATCCTTGCCTGGGGAGAGGAGGAGTCTGCAGGCGGCTCCACCATATGCTGCCATTGCCCAAGCTGTATTTGCTCTGAGGATGAATGGATCTCTCTTCAGGCGTAATAAGTTGCATCTTTTGCTTGTGGTAGCAACCTCTGATAAGGAGAGAGCCTTACAGTTTAGTTCTTTGGAGGACCAGTGAAGTGGCTTGAGGAAACTGGAGAGGGTGAATGGCTATTTAGAATCAATCTGGTTATTCCTCATATAGTCCATGGGGCATCTGATGGTGGTTGCAGTTTTCTGCTTGCTTCTCTGACTGTGTTGTATAGGCTTAGAAACTGAAATAAGCAGTAGAGATAGCTTAGGGTTTTTTTTTTTCTCTTTATTCCTACTTTACCACCACTAAGCATTGAATTCCCTTAGAATTCAGCACCCTCAAGATAATGGGCTGCTATTGCTTAGAATTCATATGGTTATAGACTTGTTCAAAGCACTGTACAGAAGAGATGGTAGCAAGGAATGGAAAACAAGAGCTTGCTTTTCCTTAGCTTTTCCCTGGCATTGCTTAGCTCTGTATCTGTGAAGCAGGACACCTTCCTTGCCCAGCACGGCTTGGCACAGGTGCCTGAGAGGCAACACAGGTGTGCTTTGCACCCTGCAGTCTCCCATGGGGCAGTGCCCCGGAGTGGGAAGGAAGGAGGGAGGTGGCAGTGTGAGTGTGGTAACAGCAGGAACAGGGCAGTCATGTGATGGTGCTGATTAACTATTAATGCTGGGCATTTGTGCTCCAGTTTGTCCCTACAGATGGAGAGCAAGCAGCTTGTCCAGGGCTTGTCTGAGTCTTGAAAATGCAACAGCCATTACTGCTCAATAGGCAGGAGCTGGCTGAGCTTTTAAGGCCAAGCCCGTGACTAGAGTAAACACTCTAGGAAATGCTGTTTTTGAGACAAGCTTTGGAGTGGTAGAATAGCCAGCCTGGCTGTCAACAACACAGCTGTCCTTGGCGTGGGCTGGGGTTTAGCTCTGATTTTCTGCCTTAGCTCTGAATAGCCTCTCCATTGTTGGCTCACATGAGAACCACACTGCTGGGCTCTGCTTGCGCTTTCTTTCAGCCTGCTGATGTCAATGGGAGTTTGGGCATTGGTCCACAGCTCATCTCACAGGAGGAGGCACTCAATAGAGGCTTCTACTTCTCATGTAGATGGAGACTGAGTTAAACCGGAGCAGATTCACTTGTAAAACTCCCTGCCTTTTTCCAGAGCTGTGAGTCCAGATGTGCTTCTTGTTGAGCTGCAGTTTGTTTTAGAGAAATGATGACCAATAAGGGAGAGACAAACCCTCCCTCTTCAAGCAAAAAAACCATGTAGCAACATTTTTTTCAACATTAAAGATTTCAAAAACATAGGTGTCCTGGGGGCCACAGGTAAATTGAAAGAAAGCACGAATTGAGACACTTAAGAGAAACCCTATGAAACTTGCTGGTTTTCCTCATTGCAAACAGTCTTTTTGGTTTCCTGCTGGACTTTGACTGCTTAGGCAAAGCAGTTTTCATAGAAATTAATTTGCAAATCTGAGCTTTGTCTAGAGTGTCAGGAACTTAATGTAAATGAAGTCTGTGGTCATGTCAATACTAGGATAAACTGTATTTTTAATTCAAAAACATGCTTGTGCTTTAAAATCCTGGCATATGCTTGCAAGCTGTAATTTCACCTTCATGTGTTTGATTATGGAAAAAAACAGATTTATCTGCTGTACAAAGGATAAAACCCTAAAATGCTTTGCAAGGTACTTTGCAATCTTACTGTAAGCATGCTCTTTTTGACACCATAAACAAAATAAAAATTTGTCTACTTTTGGAGGCTTTGGAAACTCCCTATCTTGCCTGTCACTTCAGAGGCTCATCAAGCAGTCCTATAGGCTCTGCCATGATGGTATGTGGGCATATTATGATTAAGAAACAAGGAACAGTTTTTTAAAACTCATTTTCCAATTTGCAAATTAGTGGATCTGTGTAATTCCTAGTATAGGTAGAAATATCTTTAAAATAGAACTAGTCACATGTGATTTTTCTCACTTCAGTAGACCTGTTCCTTGTTACGCTTTGGGTGATGTGGTTTGCAGCTGGGAGAACCACCATAGGTCAGGGAATGCCCTGAGTTTGTTCAGGAAAGTTTGTTACTGCTACTGTTTACTGTGTGTGTAGGACAGACAGACAAACCTCCCACAAGAACGTGGTGTACCTGACTGGATGATAAGACTGTATATTGATCATACTTTAAAGTGATTGTTAATCTAAGCTGCAGTGCTTTGTTCAGAGCTCTGGTGGAAATAGCACAGCAAGTTCATGGTATGTTTATTTTCATTGCAGTATTGAATTTGTGTGCTATCCAATCAAACTCTTAACTAATTTTCAACTTAATATAATTTCTTGTCGTCCTCTGAATAACACAACCAACCCTATTCGTTTCTAATTATTGTTAGCAGAACGAGTGCAATTATGAACACTGGAAGTGGTGCTCTTGGAAAATATTTTCTAAGCAGAAAGATTTATAGTACAACTATTTTAGTGTTCTTGTGTCTTTTCTTTCATAATACACCAATGTTCTATTTGAGCCTGATTGCTACAAGAAGTGTGAAAGGCATTTTTGCTGTGCTAGTTCATCCCATTTGCATTTTCTGCATTGCAGATTCTTACTATGGGCAGTTGTGCTAAACAGAGTATGGACTCTGTCTGGAGCTGAGTGAAATGGTAAACCACAAGAAGCTGAAAAAAAATCAGATTGCTATCTCATGATGGGGCTGCTGGTAGGGTTAGAGGTGGAAAGGAGCTGTAACTACTGCTGCAACTGGGAGACTTGCCTATGTTGCTCAGTCTGCTGTATAAAACTCTGTACTGAGGCACTGGTTCATTTGCTTTCCAGATGCAAGCATCCAAATCATTCAAACACCCTCAAAACTATTCATATAAATGTGGTGTAAACTTTTGCTTTTTTTATTAACCTTTCTCTGTACAGAGGATCCTAATGAACTTGGCCTTGAGACATTCTGGTCTCTTTTTAATGAGTTAATCTGCACTTTTGCCTTTCTGCAGTGTGGTGAGTGAAGGAGCCCTCTTGGTCCTAGGGCATGACTGTAAGAATGAGATGGGCCAAAATCCTGATCTGAAATAAGGAAACACTGGAATGATTTGTGCATTAAAATTGATGTGTGTGTTACGAACACTGACATGTGTTATACAGGCTCTGATATGGACCTTGCAAGCTATTGAGTTGATGGTTTATTTCCAGCTATTTGGAAGGTGGATCTTGATGCAGGCAATGCTTGAGGGCAGCAGTTCTCCAACAAGTACTTCTTGCACAGCTCTGAGGGTAGCTGTGCCCTGCTAACACCTGTTGAGAAGGGCAGTGATCTGCTTCTGGCTCTGATGGTGCCTCACTGCCCTCACATAGGGGAGTTACAAAAAGTTGGCAGGAGTAATGTGTATCCTGTGCTGGTACCCATGGACAAGTAGAGATGCTGAAGCTCACTCAGCTCATTGAAGTGCCCAGGGAAAAGCTGTGATTGCTAAATTGGTTTTATTGTTTCTTGCACTGGGGATGGTTCCCTGGACCAGCTTTACACTATCTCAAGCCATGTGCACCTGTGAGAATGTGAACAAAGGGATACAAAATGGTATCAGAATCTGAAGTGCTGATCAGCAATGCTGAAGGGAACCATATGCCTACTTAAGAGGAAAGACAGTGCACCAGGCAGGAGATACTGGCTCCTCTGAAATATTTGCAAGCTGTTCATGTGGGACCAGGCCTAGGCCAGCCCTTTCAAAGTTGGTATGTTGAATCCCATCCCAAGTTCTGAGTTTCAACACTCAAGCACCACCTGAGCAAGACCCTGTGTGCTGTGTAGTGTTGTGCTACAAGGCACGTGTGGGCAGGCCCTGCTGCATATGGGCATGGGAGAGCAACCTCCAAGCGCAGTCATTAGTTATGTTCTGCATAAATGGATTAGCTCCCTGGAGTAAGAGGCCTTTATCCTATTAGCTGGCAGCTGCTTCAGCATGTTCCCTTGCCACTAATGTGTAAGGGAGGTTCACTGGGGAAGAGGAGCAGGGGGACAAGTAGGTGATTGGGTGGGGAATGTGGGAACAGCTGGCTTACATCATCATTTCTCTCTGTGGTGATTAGTGTGGTACTACTCCTGCTTCATGGATTTCTTATATGTAGGCAAAAAATGGTATCTCAGGTTTGTTAATCTTCTTCTGGTCTCCAATTTCTAATACAATATTTGTTTGTTTTCGTGTGCTCATGCAAACACATGAGTTTTCCCAGATATGTGTTAGTCATGTGAAAGGAGAATATGCTCAAATATTTCATGGAGCAATGCAGATATGATACATGTGTGTCTTGGAAAGAGAAGAAGGGACTCTGTTGCCCTGTGTTCAGAGCCCAAACAAGCCCCATGGCTTGGGATGTTTCCTTCTTTGTTTTGCCTTTCCAAAGCTGTTTATGTAGTCAGCCTGCATTTGGCTTTTTCAGTTTCCCCACTGTCTTCGACTCCAAGTTCTCATCTGAAGACATGACCTTATGTTGTTTTCTGCTTAAAGTTCCACTTGTGTGTGCTCTCAGCAGCACCAGATGAACCCAAGGCAAGGGTTCCCATAGGGTAATGTCCTTTGCACTCAGCTGGAGAGCGTGGGAGGCAATTCAGGGCCACCTTTTGAGGTGTCTGTTGTGAAGAGCCAGGCCACTGACAAATCTTTTCTTCATTTAGTGCAATAAGTATACCTCATGTTGCCCTATTTTTGAGAAGCTCCACTAAGACCAATCCTCTGGCTAAAAATCTGGTGAAAAGGTACGTATTCCAGGTTCTCCTCAGAGAAACCCACTGATCTCCACTGGATATTTTCTCTGGTGGATTAGGTAGATCTTGTGTGGATTTTATGCCTCCTGAAAAGTTCCTTGTGCTAACTTTGGGGCAGGGTTTTGGGTTGACAAACAGGCATTCAGGTCTAAGAATTTTTACTTCTAAACATAAATACATCATACAGAACATATAAAATGTTCTAGTTGTGTCAAAACTGGGAAGAAATTGGCTTTAAAATCTAGACTAGAAAACATTTGGAGCTGGTTGTTTTGGCCTGTGTTTTTTCCTTTTGCCATCCACACATACATCTATCCTTTCATGTGGCAAACCTGTGTGAGCATGCAGTCTCTTCTGGAAATCTGGTGTTCCACATGCTTGGCTGTTCACTTTGTGGCTGGTGTGCACAAGGCCGTGTGGCTTGCACAGAGCACTTGGAATGTCTTGTAGTTTTTTCAGTTACCCAAGGATAGTGTGAAGGCACACACTTTTACCCCTGTGTCCTCTGGGTTTGGAGCAGCCACCTATATATATATCTGTCTGTCTATCTATCTATCTTGTCTTCTCCATGTCCCTGTAATGTCACAGCTGACAAGAGCTAAAATCACCTTTCAGTGATTTTAGTATTTTTATTCTTCTTTCCCAGGATATACAGCTGTGTGATTTTCAGAGCTCTCTCTGTATCCCTGCTTAAAGGAGAACTGTGTTTACTCTATTGCCTGACTTGTGCTGATGTCTTAACCCCTTCTTGGGGCACTTGGGGACAACATTTCAGCAGCAAATGGTGGCAGAGTCTGGGGCTGCTTGTTTCAAGCCCCCAGCATTGCCATCTCCCATGTGCTGTGGCAGCAGTGGTGAGGGGAGTGGGATAAAGCTGCAGGAGGCAGTGTGCCTTCTGCCCTAGCTCTGCCTGAAGCAAAAGTCTGTGGGGAGGGAGGCTTTGGAGTAATGTCCGAGCCAAGGCTTCAGTTAGAAGTGAGATAAACTATAGAGACATCAGATGATATGTTAGACTAGACTGGACGTTCCCTGTGGACAACTTCGGAGCCAAGGCCAGGAAGGAAGGGAGGAAACAGTCACATTGGCCGGCTTGAATTAAAAGCTTTGTAAGCTTTTTCTCAGGAGCTGCTACCATGCCTGCCAGCTGTGAAACTAGACCCCCCAGTCCCTTTGCACCCCTCCTCCTTTCATAGACTCTAGTGAGCAGGAGGGGCAAGCCCAACATTTGAACTTTGGTAGCTTTGGCATGTGCAGATGAGTGATAGGGAATTAATGAATCTTGCCCTTTCTTTGTGTTTTTGTTACTCCACAGGTGCTGGGGTTTTTGGTCAGGTCTATTTCCTGCACAAATGGAGCTTTGCATTTTTTCCAGGCCTGAAAGAAAACTCAGCGAGGGATTTGGGGTTGGCATGGAGTGAATAGATGAACCATCTGATGTACCCTGCAGATCAGCAGACTCAGACTCTGCCAGACCAGCAGGGAAAGCGGCTGCTGAGCCAGAGATGCTCCATAGAGAGCGTTCACTTCCTCCATCCTCAAATTCCAATCAAAGGGCTAGTGGTAAAAGTGACAGGGCAAGTATGGCTTTTTTTATCTGTTCCCAAAAGGGACAGGGCTAGAGTATATCTGGAAACTGTATGCGGCAAAGGAGACAGAGGAGCAGTAGAAAACCAGAGTCACCTACAGACAGGCAGACGGTCTGTTTGCTTAGACCACAACTGTGTGAGTAGGTAGCTGTGTTTACGTTAGCTGTGGCTCTAGTGTGATATGCAGGGAAAACTTCAAAAAGCAGCCTGTAATTTGAATAATTTAATCTGTTCTCTGGGCCTTGGGAATAGTGGGAATTCAGATGTTCTGCCAGGTGGCAGACCTTGCTGGCCAGAGTTCAGCTCACTCTCTTCTGTAGCACACATTGACCAGGCCCTGCAGCCTGGTTGCCACTCTGCAGTGATCACTTACACATTGCCTTTCTGGACTGGGTGCAACTGGGCTGTGCTTATTTAGAGAGCAGTTACTGGTGAGACTGACTTGCTGTTCTGCCAGTTTATATTTGCTGTAGGCTCTCACCCATTTCTCTTCAGCAGTGATAGCTGAGCCCTTCCCAGTAGCGCACAAAATGAGGTGATTAATGACACCATGTTGGAAAGGATTTTGGTGACCACAGGAATTATTTTGTTTTGGTTTTTGTGGTTCACTGTTTGCTGAGTGTGTGATCCTGTGCAAATCCTTGCAGTACCTCTTTTTTTTTTGTAAGGCCTTGACTTTTTTTTTAAAAATTTGAATTTGTTCTCAGTGATCACTTAGTAATCAGCATTTCCTCTGCTGCCTTGTCCAGATGCACTAAGCTGTCAGTGTTTGCACCATATGGAGACTGTGGATTTTTGGCCCTTGCTGGCAGAGGTGCTGTCTGGGTAACTGGGACTCCCATCTTTATCGATAGAGGTGGGAACCCTTCATGACAATGTTGGGAGACTAAATGTGTTGATGTTTTGAAGGAACGTCAGATGGACTGAGGATAAATGTGGCAAAAAAAAGTATGAATGTCTAATTCAACTGAATATTAACTAGAAATAGCTTTCTAAAGAGTTCAGAGGTTTTTCAGGATGTTCCCCTGTATCACCAGTATCACAGTGTTTGGATGCTGGGATTTGTTTTTGTAGGAGGGGACTATTGGCCAAATCATTTGAGTTGGCCTGCATTTTAAAATTCTGTGAGGCTGTTTAACTTCTGATGTAGAAGTCTGGAGACTGTGACTGATGATAATTGTAATTTAAAGCTATGGCTGATTGTAATATAAAGTTGCTGTGCTGCTTCAGGGGCTGGGCAGGGAGCTTGTGTCTGTGTCTGGTACATGGATGCACTGGAGAGTGGCCTTGCACCCCTGGGCCCACATGGTGGGTGATACCCTGGCACAGGGCATCCCTGGTGATGCAAATGCAGAGCACTCTCAGGTGACTGCTAGGAAAGCTTGGCCCCCTACTTTGTCGCCAATTTAAGTCATGTGTGCCCAGGAGCCTGAGCCTGGATGGGAGTTAATGTCTGCTGGAGCTGCTTCAGCTTAAAAGCAGTAAGGAGGAGCCTGTGACTTTTTCCTCTGTACAGTTTTTGTTCTGAAGGACTAAGAGGTGATGCCCATGTCCTAGCAGCACTGCTCAGTGCCAAGGAATTAAAAAACCCAGTCCAAAATCAACCTACAAAATAGCATTAAATTTTTTTTTGCTTGTTATTCTCCTAAACTCATTGGGGGGCAGGCAGACCTGGCTTTGCTCCTTGTAGAAGACTCATCACTGTGTTGGCAAAAGGACAGGAGCCATGGCCCTGCTTCCTCGTGCCCTGCCACGTGGGCATCAAGCACTGCTCTCCTGGGTGGAGGATTTCTCTAAAGCAGAGGGCACTGGGCTGTGATGTTTAAGCCTGAAGGTGCATGGAGCTGTTGGGTTGGGAAAACACTAGAAGCTCCAGCCTTGCTACTGAGCTGTGTCTGGGGCCTTGCTGGGGTTTCCCATCTGGCCTGTGGAAGCACTGCCTTTGGGGGTAGCCCATCTCCTTCCTTTAATTCAGCCTGTGCTCTGCAAAGGGCCTTGCTGGAATGCTCTACTTCATCAGCAGCATGAGGCTGCTGCAGGTTTGCCTGCATGTGCCTCCCTGCTCCAGTGGGCAGCAGCTGTGGGCCTCCCTCCTGCTGCCCTGTGCTGTCACGGGGAGCTGTCACAGTGCCCCACGGTGGGACCCGCTCAGGCAGGAGCCCGCAGCCACAGGGTGCTGCACAATGGCCACTTTGTGCAGTGCCCTGACCTCATCTGCCCACTGTGCTGCAGCTGCTGCACCCCTGCCCTGCGCCTTAACTCTCTGCAGCTCTCAGCAGCTGCTGGGGAAAGCTGTTCATCCTGGCCCAGACCTGTCTCTGAGGGCTGGTGGGAAAGGGCATGGGGCAGGCTCTTTGCTCTGAAATGCCTTCTCAGGGCAGAAGGGCCATAGGGCCATGCTTGCCTGGCTGGCTCACTGTCTCTAATGGGATTGGCATCGGGCTGGAGCTCACATGTAGGCATTGCCTCTGCACCAGCCTCCACTTCACCTCGCTGGCCCAAGATGTGTCTTATTGAAGCCACTTCATTCCTCTGCTTAATGGGCTGTGGAGCTGCCTCCCTGCCCTGCTGTGAGGCAATTTTCTCTGTGCACGTTGCATCACTGGGCTTGGTTTTTCCCTTTTCATCAGCCTTCTGCTGTGACTTAGAGTGCAATTTCTCCTCACACTGTACTGTTTCTTCTTTCAGTTCTTTTTTCTTTTTTTTTTTTTTAACAAACCAAGTAACATCATTGGTTTGTTTTTCCATTTCTGTGCTAGACATTCAAGCTTGGCCTTTTTGTTCCTGGAAGACTCTGGACAACTGGGAAGCTCATTGGTAGGCTTAACAGCACGGAAGTAAAACAGGGTGTATAGAGCTGTGGGGACTTTTTCTGAAAACTTGGACTGTTCAGACTTTGTATCCTATCAAGGGCCTTAGGATGTCAACAAGAAACAGAAGTGTCCCCTACCTTTAAAGCGCACTTATCCTGTGGTGGGTCATAAGCAAAACTAAAGAAAGACCTGCTTGATGTTCTTTGGAAAGTGATCCAGCACAGTTACTGAACACAGTTTTTTGTTTTTTTTTAAATTTTGAAATCTCTTTCATTAAGCAAGTGAAAATCCCTGCAACATTCTTAAATTGTAACAAGCTGATTGTTTATCAGTATGTAGCATTTAATGGAGTGTGTCATTAAATGATGAGTAATGTTGAGAAATCGAGAGTTCCTGTGCTCTCTTGCATGAAATAGATGAAACTGGTCTGAAAAAAACAGTAAAAGCTAAACTGCATCCAACTCTGGACAGGCCCCCAGGTTTAAATCTATGACCAGATAATAAAATTAAATAAATAATAGCAATTACTCCCCCCCTCCCCCAGCACTAATGGACAAAAGAGTTGCTTTGTCTTGTGGAGGCAGTGAAAATGAAACTATCCGAAAACCAGAAATGTGTATATAAAAAGCAGAGGTAAGATGAAAAGTGTTTATTAATATACAGTAATATAAAATACTTTGCATTGTATGCTAGTTCAAGAGTTTGTTCAAATTCTTAAACATTTGAAAATTAAGTTGTGATGCCTGTCTTTAAACTGTACTTTGACAGAGTTTTAAATACTTAGTTTTGAACTGTTGCAGCAGTGTGACATAAATTCATTCGTCTTGGGGATGTCCCTATTCCTAGAGTGATCTTGCATTAAGAATGCCTGTATTTTGATTGTTAATATATATTGCACTCATCTGGATGGTGCAGTTTGTATGGATCAGTTCTGTGGCAGCTTTTGTGCATGAACAAATGCAGGCATTCACCATTTCCTTCTGAGTTAGTTCAGAACTGCTCAAATCACTGTTAGAGGACTTGGAGCACTGCTGCTTAAGCAGTTGGAGATATTTCCTGAAGCAAGGCTGGACTGGAGAGCTGTGCTCCAAGAGAAGCAGGGCTGGTGGCTCATCCCTGCTCTAATGGGGGTATTTTGATGTGGCAGTGATGTGCAGCAAAGCCACACGTGTGGCAGATCAGGGGTTTCATTTGATGAATATGTGACTCTGTTATTTCCAGTCCCTGCAACTTTCTTTTGAATCCAGGCCCAGGACTGAGAGAGTCTCAGGATTATGAGCAGGGGGTGAGATTGGTGGGCGGGTTCTTGGGCTGAACTGATGCTGCTGCTTTCTGGAGGGTTAACCCTAAAATGTTTTAATTCAGCTTTACCTTTAGAATGAGGCATAACTCTTGTATCCTCATAAAGGCTTTAACATTTCCTTAGCCATGTCATTTCCTCCTTTTAGTAGAAGTCACAGAAGATAGCAAAATAAACTTCCCTTCATGCAAATAATAGTTGTTCACAAGCTGTATTTTTCAGCTCTGATGCCAGCAGATCTGTTGGATACCAGCAGGAAAGACTTTAACCTGAATAGGGATGCTGCCTCTTTTTCTTCCATTTCATTTTCTCCAGGTGGAAGAAAGTTTTGGAAACCATACCCCCTATGGTTTTACTCTCAGTTCTGCTACTAATATCCTCCATGACCTTTGACAAATCTCTGCTCTGCTCATTGTCATGACTCCCAGAAAATAGCTTGAGGAAATAAAACTGCACTTTCACATTGGTGTAGTAGTTAGGAATGATCCCAGGGTTACTAAACTGATTATGTCACCTTTCTTATAGGCAGTTTCCCCTGCTTTATGCTACTGCAAGTCCTGTAGCCAAATAAATATGTTTCTTCAGCTCTGCCTTGTATCTGTGTAAATAGGAGTTAATGAGTTGCTGCATCTCGTGGTTGGCTTGTGACGTGGAGGTCTCCAGAGGGAGGATGAAGAGAGGCTGCTGTGGAAAGTCCCTGGCTGTTGCTAGGCAGCACTGCATTTTAGCTTCCCTGTCCGAAAGTCTGCTCTCAGGTTTGGCAAGGAAAGGAAAAACTGAGGGATGGAAAACCATTCAAAGATGGCTTGACTTACTTTTTGTCAAGCATGGCTCTACTGTGCTGGGTGCAGAAAGCGTGTGGCTGCAAGTGAGGTGGAAGCAATTTGATTAAATAGAATAACATTTGATAACTGGCCTTCCATGTATTCATTCTCAACTGCAGGATTGTGTGGCTGGCTTGCTCTCTCTCTCCCCCTCACTCTGTTTTGGATCTTACTGTGATGTGGGACCTGGAAACTAAGAGTGTAGCACAAGTGGTCTCTGCTTTCAGTCTAAGTGGAAATAAGAGAACCTAGCAGTTCCAGGGAGCTTCCTATGCTGAAGTTTATGCTCCAGTTTAACAGCCTGTGGATTGATGGGATGTAATGTTTTCATTTTTCTACTAAGTCTGTCAAGAGGAACACTAGGAACAAAGAGGAAACGCAAGAGGAACAAAAATTTTTATGTAGGGTATCTTGCTCTTGCTGCACAATGAAACCTTTGCAAACCATAGCAGTAGTGTAAGTAGTGGTAAGATTCTCATACAATTAAAGCTTATCACAACAGCATCACTAAAAGAAAACTTCTGTTTTCTACCAGAAGAGTAGGACTTGGGATACAGCTGAGCACTTGAATTTCTCCTGGAAGAGTCTGGCTGGTTATCCATCTACCTACAGGCTAGTTCAAACCTTTCATTCACTCTTTGGTGTCATCTTGTAATTTCTATCTCTATTGGTCCTCCCTGTATGTTTTCATAGAAGGCCAGGATGGGTAAATACCTTGCTGCCTCTGCTGATTTTAGTTGGGAAATAATGTCTTTTGTTGCACCCTGATGAAGTCATTGGGGGACCTCTGGGTGTGACCATGCTAGGCATTTCATCCCTCTGGACTCTACTGGAAGGTGTTGTACTTGCTCCTTGGCCTACAGAGCTCTGTTTTTCCCCTTTCAGCAGAGGATTCAGTGGTGCTGCTGAGGAAATGTAGAATTGTGTCACAGCCTCACTTCATCCTGAGGATTCAGCCATGTACCACTATAAAGCTCAGCTTTATAGTAGCCTGGAGAAGCTGAGGGTCTCACCCAAAGTCAAAAAGCTTGTAGTCAAATGGGATACAACAGGGTATGTTCTTCTCTAACAGCATTTTTCTCCTAAAGGATGGGGCTCAAAATCATGAGTCCTGATTCTCGCTTTCATTGCTCAACCCTACTTTGTCTTCAACATTTTATCCCACCAGTGGGCTTGTGGCTTGAGCTATCTAGCCTACCCTTCCTCATCTCACCAGCCAACATTTCACAGCAGCTGGAAGAAAAGCTTAAGGAGGGACCAAAACTTTGCAAGACTTCACATCTCCTCACTTTGCCTTTCCCTGCACACTGGGTTTTGTCAGCCCTACCAAGGTTTCCTTCCTTCTCTTTTTCACTGTGTGGTTGTGGGGTCCTTAAGAAAGGCAGTGACCTCACAGTAAATACCAACCTTGCAGTAGCTGCCTTGCAGCCTGGCTGGGAGCTGAGTCCTGCAATATTTTATGGGAATTCCCAGAGGATTCCTTGTTTAGTCGGACAGCCTTGGGCTAGGCTAGTTCAGTTCAGCAGTTCCCTTTGTCTCCTACCTGGTTGGTGCAAAGACCTGTTGGGTCCTTTTGGATTAGAAACCTTGGAGCTGTGCTGCCAGGTCAGACCTGGGGACAGAGCAATCAGGTATGGCTACAGTTGAGCCCTTTGAATTATGGAGACAGCAATAGGATTCACTTGCTGAAGGATTGACAGAAAAAGCTCAGAATCCTCGCAGTACCTCCCTTCTTCCCCAGGCATGCTTTGATAGTGAGGTACACTGTCCTTAAGCCCCAAACTCCTCGTGTGGAAGTCTCGAAGTGGGATGTGAGTGTGCCAAGTTCTGGATTTTAGATCAAAGAGGCTGATGTGTGTAGAAATGCTGGGTGGATCTCTCAACTCCCTCTCCAAGTTTTGGGCAGTAATGTGGATTGGGACTGCAAAGACGTGCTTATGGGATGTAGAGTGACAGAGGGTGGTGGAGGAATGGGACTTCTTCCCACCTCCCAGCAGTACTTTCTACTGGAAAAATAATAAATACTTTCACCTAAGCACTGACTTCAGTTTTGGGGTGGTGCTTTTTATTCTGAACTTTTTGGAGGTTGTTTGTATGTTTTGGACTTTTTAAGCTTTTTGAGTTCCTAAGCCTCCCTGTACTGTGTTGCTTTTATCTTGCTTTGTGCTAGAGAAAGCAGGACAACAAACAAAAAGAGGGAAAATAGAGAAGTCTCACTATTTACCGGTCATATTGGTAAAATGGTGGGATGTCTTTGTACAGCCTTTAGGAACATCATCTGAAAAACACTTCAGTTGCTTTGTAAAAGTATGTGAGTGTGGGGAGTGTTTTCCCACACTTCACACAGCTTTCCAACTGGAGAAGTGTTAAAAACAGAAGCTAGGAAAATCTTTTATTTCTTTCAAAAGCTGATGGAGAAGTTTCTTTCTGACATGCCTCCCTCACCAGGTTTTTCAGTAATTGAATTATTTTTTAATGAAAATTGTTCTCTTGAAGCCTTGTTTTTCCACTTGGGAGTTGTTTTGTGACAATTTTTTTGAGGGGAAAGAATGATTTTACTCACTTGCCAGCTTTCAAAACACTACCTCAAAACTGGGATAGAACTTCAACTCACCCATTTATTTCTGTAACTTCTCAGAATAATTGCTGGTTCAAGTATATCCTGTTTGCTAAGTTGTGTGGTTCATGTTATGACAACTTTAATGACTCTTGCAATATATGGCAAAGAGATTTAGGACTGCAGGCAGGTGCTTATACCTTGTTTTTTTTTTAAATTCTAAATAAATAAGCATAATTAAAATATCTGTTAAATAATGGGAAGAACATTCACATTAACATTAAATAGTCTATTTTTTCTTTTGTAAAGGAAGATCAGTTCTCCTACTTAAGGGCAAAGTCTAACCATTAATTGATGGAAATTAAGAAGAAATTTCCTTTTAGGCAGTTATTCTATCTCTTTTCTTGTGAAATTTCTTGTATGTTCTTTCCAAACCCAGAGTATGAGCCACTGCCAAAGGACTCTGTGCAGGCTATGTGAGACAGTCTCAGATTAGGTTGATTACTTGCTGGGCACCTTTGGTAATTCTTAATCTTTTATATTTCTCTTAACCATCCATCCATCTTGTTTTAATGAAATGTTGATGAAAAGAGACTCTTTACAATATCCCTCCTTCTGTTCCTTCACGCTATTTCTACTAATCCCTGGATTCTACTTCTCTTTCAGAAGATGCTGCTCAAGAAGAATTGTGGAGCGAAGACTAGAGTAATTAAAATTCATGTAAGTTGCCCTTTCCTGGTGCAATTTCTTCATCTTTCCACATGTACTTAATGTGGTGATTCTCTCTGAACATGTGCGTCCAGAAGATGATTTCTGAAGATTTCCTGTGGCTTGATCAGCTGCATAACCAAAGTTGATAGTGTGGAGTATAGAATTTAGTTGCAGTTTAGGTTAGGTGCTGACAAGGCTAATAATACATTATCTTTTCCATTTTGGAGACTGTGGTTTCAAAGCTTTCTTGGAGTAGAAGTCTGCATCCCATGCTATGAGCTCATAGAGCATAGCTGTCTTGTAGATGTCATTTGGATCCTTCTTGACCAAGTGGTGTTTGGGTAGGGGTGAGAGGGGCTGGTAGGTAGCTGGGGAAAAGGGCCTGTACCTGCATCATGCACTGGTGTTTGCAGAACCAGATGGGACATAGGACTGGCTGATGGCTGGTATGAGCTACATTGCTTGGATGGCTTTTTAGCTGGGATGAAGCTGCAGTGTCCCCAGCATCTCCATGCTTGACATCCTGTATCCCTGTCAGGTGTGCTCCAGTCTCATCCGTGTGGATTCTGCTGCCTGCGCCTCTGAGAATTTTGTCTTTAGCAGCCCATTCTTGGACTCATCAGCCGACACCTGCTTCCTTTGTGGGTACTTTGTCTTCTTTTGGTCAGTGCTGTATGGTGCTGTGGGAGATGTATCCTGGGCTGAATCAAAAAGAAATGTGACAAGTAGGCTGAGGGAGGTGATTCTGCCCGCTACTCTGCTCTGGTGAGACTCCACCTGGAGTGCTGCATCCAGCTCTGGAGTCCCTGACAGAAGAAAGACATGGAACTGTTGGAGCAAGTCCAGAGGAGGGTCTGAAGTTAAGAGGACTGGAGCACCTCCCCAGTGAAGATAAGCTTAGAAAGCAGGGACTGCTGCTCCTGGAAAAGATAAGGCTTCCAGGAAACCTTATATCACCCTTCAGTACCTAAAGGGGGCCTACAAGTGAGCTGGAGAGGGTCTTTCCATAAGGGTGTGTAGTGATAGAACAAGGGGGAATGGCTTGAAGCTGAAGGATGTTAAGTTTAGATTAAATTTTATGAAGAAATTCTGTACAGTGAGGGTGATGGATATACTTGAACAGGTTGCCCAGAGAAGTTGTGACTGCCCCATCCCTGGAAGAAGAATTGAGGCCAGGTTGGATGGGGCTCTGAGCAACTTGGTCTAGTAGTAGGTGTCCTTGTCATCACAGGGGAGTTGGAATGAGATGATCTTTAAGGTCCCTTCCAACCTAAAACGCTCTATGATTCTGTTTGTTTGTGACTTTGCATGTTGTCACCAAAGCAGGTGTACCTCAGTCCACACGATCCTCCATGTTTGTGATACGCAGACATAAACAGATTAGGGCGAAGAAAACAAATATCTTTCATGATAAAGCTGCTATTTTCACTGCAGTACTTTTTATAGCCTTGCAAGAGGGATGAATGACAGAGCAGGATTCTTTCAAGGTTTTTACCTTCCCAGCAGGCAATAGGAACAATGCCTTTGTGTACCCAGAAGTGCTGCAGTTGGTAAGCATGCTGCTGGATGTCCTTTCCCATCACTGCTCTAGAAATAAATTTGGTATCTGAGAGGAGGAGGAGCAGGTAGAGCTGGCTAGAGCCTTGTGCAGAGCTGGGGATGGTGTTTTTCTGACATCTTGTATGCCTTCTGCCAGGGCTCTTTAGTCCTGTCTTTCTGCAGCCCCACAGTGACCTGGTACTTCTGATTGCACAATTATTCCTGATCTCTTATGTGCTTCTGCCTGGATTGTTTTTAGTATAGCTGTGTCCTCCT
The DNA here is from genome assembly GCA_013400955.1 of Drymodes brunneopygia. NCBI lineage: Eukaryota > Metazoa > Chordata > Aves > Passeriformes > Petroicidae > Drymodes > Drymodes brunneopygia. The sequence goes on along the minus strand of VZTZ01051319.1, from coordinate 1,228,982 downwards.
GTGCCCCACAAGCTCTCCCCAGCTGTCCTTCAGAGCTGCCAGCTGTCTAATCCTGCTGCAATGTTTTAGCACATCTTGTTTATCACCTTCCCTTGTGCCTGCCCCGTGCTTTTCCACTGGGTTTTTTCTGGGTCTGTCCCTGGACACACCAGCTATTTCCAGGGGAACTTGGTGATGGCTCTCCAGTCCCTTGGGTTTCAGTGATGCTTCAGTGAGGTGGTTTCCTGACACCTTAAGCTCATTATTGTGGCTTACTATTGTGCCCCTGGAGAATCTGAAAGGAGAATTATCCCTTTGCTCCTTAAGCCCATGTCAGCTTGCACTAAAATAAACAGCAGAAACTGAGAGCACACTTTTCTGACAGATGGCACAAAATCCACTCTTCTCTGACCAGCCTTGCCAAGCTGGGACAGTGCCTCTCCACCTGAGGCACTTGTGGCTTCCATGATAATAGCATATGGTACTTCACAGCCTCTTGCTCGTGAACAGCCTCTTGCTGGTCTGTTGTGGTGGCAGAGCTGTTAAGTAAAAGTGCATTTTTGCTTCCATTTTTCAAGTGATTGTGAATGTCTACTTCTGTGTACCCAGCTGAGAAAGGAGGCAGCAGGTCCCTGGCAGAACTCTTGGCTGAAGTGTCTCAGCTCTGGAAGCAGCTGAGAGAGGTCAGTACTTCTGAAAGACAGTGCCATGCTCTCATCATATAAAGGGAAACCTCCATCCAGCCAGCAGGACATGCTTGGCATGGTATTCCTTGTCACTGTTGCCCAGCAGCAGAACAAGAGGTAATGGGCACAAGTCAAAATGTAAGATATTCAGGGAGCCCAGAGAAATTGTGGAATCTCAGTCCATGGAAAGAGTCATGGTGTGCCAGGATGCAGTCCTGGGCAATGAGCTCCTGCTGACCCTGCTCAGGGGGGAGGGGGTTTGAACTCAGCTGCCTAGATGTGCCTGCCAACCTCAACCCTTCTGTGATTTCTGGGTCTTGTCCAACATTCAGTAATAGAGTCAGAGCACACTAGGGACCTAAGTTCTCTTGGAAGGGCTATTCTGAGACCCTACTGAATGTGGCCCTTTGCAAAGAGTGACAGCAGGAGGCAAGGTGGGAGGCTTGGCTCTCTGTTGCTGAGGGTCTGGTGGCACATGTTCATTGTTGGAACCTGCCCATTGTTGTGAGGGTAGAAGAAATGAAGACAGATCTCATACTGATAGGTTGAAGAGGTGTTACAGGAGGAACCAGGCAGCTGTCTCTGTGTCTGAACAGGAAACATCACCATGTGAACCACTTTGCTTGTGTCACTGTAGCACTGATGCACAAGTGTTCCTGTTTCAGCTCAGGTAGAGTCTCTTTCTGAATGGAGATGGTCAGCCTACAGCTGGATGAAGATGCAGTGAGTGAACTGATCTGAGGGGCAGGCAGGATATCTAATGGCTTGTACCAGGGATTTGAAGCAAGGATCCTTGCTTTTTTCCCTTCAGTTTTCCTGCTTCTGGCTAACTTGTAGGAGAAAGGATTGTGCTTATTTCATCTTGTGTGAGGACAATGATGACAGTGAACTTCCAATATGATCAGTGAAGCATTTTCATCCTGTTCTTTCTGAGATCAGTGTCTCTTGTGGTTGTGAGGTGATGCCTGCTTTTAAAAAAACCCTCCTCCTGGCTGGTACTTTGTTTGCCTTGACATCTTGAGGCTTTGCTGGCATGTCAGGGTGCAAGGTGTTGTGCTCTCATGCATCATTATGGCTATTCCTTCCTCTGTCTTCTGGAAGAGTCTCCTATGGGAAGGGGAGATGGAGGGGCAGTTGCCCTCTGGCATGGAAACACAGCTGTGGCCTTTGGAAATGTTTGTGGTCCTTGGGAGTCTTTCTTAAGCAGGTGGCCTGGGTTGAGTTTTGCTGCTGTTTTAACACTAAGGTGTCACCTTGCTGATGTTTCCTGTACTTAAGTTTCCCATGGGCCAGCTCAGGTGGTGATCAGCTACAGCCTTTCCACTCACTCATCAGTTCTTAAGTGGGATGATGGGATAGTGATGTGACTAGCCTAAGAACCTAGACAGATTGTGGAAGAGAGATTGATAACCTTTTCTAATGTGCAGCAGCTTAGTTTGAAGTGTTTTCAGGAATAGCAGCTGTGGGGGGGTGGCAGCCTACAGTGAAGAGCAAATAATATTAAAAAAAAAAATCTTGCTTCTGTTCCCAGCCAGTAAAGGATAATGGAACAGAAGAATCAGCCTCTGTGGGCCGGTGAGCAGAGATAAATTAGAGGTGACAGCATGTACACGAACTGTGGATTTGTACATAATAGGTAAATGTAGCAAAGCATGTGCCACTGCAAGGTCATGTCTGTAACTGGAAGCAAGGCACTGGAGGTGGGAGAGGGGCACACACAGAGCGTGTTTGTATGGTCAGGACTTTGCAATGGAGACGCTTCCTTGGCGCTGGAAGGAGGATGACTGTGACCATGTGCTCGTGGGGTGTGGCTGCCTCTATCCTAGACCTGGCTTGGCCAGCTCTGAATGTAGAGACCTGTCTTCCAGTGTATCTATAATACCTTAGTCTTCAATTCTCCAGGCCATCTTGGGATGAGGGTTAAAAGTCTGTCATTTATTCCTCTTTTTGTTCTTCCTTCACAAACTTCTTCATGCAGTCTCTGAATGGGATTAGTGGAGCTGAGCTTATCTTAACAGCAGTAGGTGGGCAGAAGATACCCAGGGGCTTACTAGTTGTGTCTCAAGGATCTTGTTGGGGCTGGCAGAAAGGAAGGAAGGATTTCAAGGCCAATCTGATAACCTGGCTGATCAGAGAGATGTTTTCTGCTATGTAAAAATACGAATTTTAAATCGGAACATAAACCTCTTGTGCTCTTGCCTTGATCTTATCAATGTTGAGAACGCCCTCTGCTTGGACAGGGGCCAGATCCCTCGAATGACTTCCCTGTCTCTTATCTCTTACTCTGCATCCTAAAAGGCCACTGCAGAAACATGCTGGTTTTTCTTCTCCTAAAACAAGGGACCTTTTCAGCTTGGAGCTGAGCAGGAGATAGGCTGGGCAGAGCCTTCTGGGCAGATGCCTGAGCTATTGGCAAGTGCAAGGCATACCAGGTGACAGAGCAGTATTGATGCAAACCTCTGGTTCTGGCTGCACAGCACAAAGTAAAGACTGCTAAAATATCAGAAGGTTCTGTGTGTGTGTGCGCACACACACACATATACATGTGTGTGTATATATATATATCACACACACATATAGATATATATATATATATATAAACACAGATGTTGCCCCTTTCATCACAGTCTCCCAAGGACCTGTGCAAGCATTTAGAATTGGGTGCATATAAATATGCAGATAAATACCATGATTGCGTTTTCAGAGTGAATTACACTAAGAAACCAGCAGAGAGTGTGACTCACCTGAAGAGAGACAGGCTGAGGAGAACTTCAAGCCATGTTTCTAGAGCTGTGTCCTTATTCATACCGTAGCATGAGTATAAACAGCTCGAACATCTCGGGCAGCAGAAAACCCGAACTGCATCTTCCTAACAAGTTTTCCAAACCTTCCTGCTTGTTTTTAGTAATATGACTGAGTGTCTAAACCTGACCCTGACGTTAGAATCAGTAAGAGAGATTCACCTCCCTGACCAGTCCCAGCCTTGGATAACTTTATGGTCAGAAGCCCCTCATGTAGATCTTGGCATCCTGGTTTCCCCAGTGGTGTCTTGTCTCCAGTTAATGGAACATGTCTCTGCTGAGCAAAATGGAGAAGGCTTTCTGCTGAGTGGAGCATGAATATCCCTTTGAGTATCCTACACTTCTCCCAACCCAGGCACTGAACTGCCTGATGAAGATGATAGTTGGTCCTGGAGAACACCAGCCCTTGTTCTGTATAATTCCTGACAAATTACTTTGTCCAGAGTTTCTTCAGTGTGGGGACGGGTCCAGTGTAGCCAAGGGGGGAACGCCTCTGTCTGTTTAAAACTACTCCAAATATGTGGCTTTTACTGGATTTCATGGCAAAGGCTAATCAGCTTTTAGCCTGCCGATAGCAGGTAGAAGTGGGACTGTCATGTCTCTCTTCTGTTTCTTTAAGGATAAGAACTTTTATTGCTTCCTGCTTTTCATAAATTGCTGCCATGTATGCCCTCACACCTGTTGAATCATGTAAGTGCCCACAGAATAGACTTTGTGGAATAACCAAGAGCTCTGTAATCCACACAGCACCATGAAAGTAGCAAGTTACTGGTGAGCGAGGAGGCTGACTTCCTATTTTCAGCACTGTTCTTGCGTTGTGCTCTGATGTGGGTTGTGGGTCTGGTTTAAGAATAAGGGGAAGTGGGGAGTGGTAGAAAGAAGGTGCAGCCCAGTTGCTCCTAGGACGGCCTTGTGTGTCAGCGGTGGCTATGGCTAATGGCACTGTGATTCAAGGGACTGGAAAATGGCAAGGCATGTTTCACAGAGAGAGGGTCAGATACAGTGATTTCTGAGTCATACCCGGGTGATGGAGCAGAGAGGTAGAGTTGTAGGGGATGGCACAGGGTCACAGAGAGCCACTGTTTTCTGTCAGAGCTTCAAATCCAAGATGGCTGGTTAGGCACACCTCCTCCCGGCATCCAGGCCCACTGCAGCTGTTCATGTGGCTGTGGGAACCTGGCACCCATTGCCTCTCCCAGTCCCTAGAGCTGTGATGCTCTTTTCCCACACACCTCTTCCATAATACACCCACTTCCTGCGCCTGGCTTCCACAGCTGGGGTGGTTTGTCCAGAGGCAAGCGCACTATGTCAGCATGTGCTCACAGCCTGCTCATGCCAGGCTAATTAATCCTCACTTTGCAGGTTTAATTTGTGTACCCTTCAAGTTGAAAGCAGCGTGCTGCTCTGTGCCAGCCTGCCTGGCCAGAGGGAATCTGCTTGCCCTGGCCCCATGCGAACTGGAAGCTGCACACGCCCAGCTGCGCGCCACGTGCCAGCTCTGTGGGAAGCATGGTACCTGGGGTTCCTGGCCCCAAGGGAGGAGGAGGACTGTGAGGCAGCTGCTGTGAACTCTCTGGGAGGAGGGTGTTCCTGCTGCACAGCAAGGGATGGAATGGGGAGGGTGGAGAGGAAGGAGAGGGTGAGGTAGTGTCATTTGTGTACAGACTAAAACTAAGGCCTCTACTCAGATGCAATAGGAGATTTAGGGCCAGATTATGCCTTGCCTGTGTCTGTGTTTGTTTGGAGCTACTCTTGTGCCTGCCTCTCCTCCTGCTCAGGCACATGCAGACCCTGTAGTATTTGCAGGAAGTGCTGCAGGTATGCAGGAAGCACAGGCAACTTCTTATCAGAAGGGAAAAATGTGGGTGCAAGACACAGCTCACTAGTAGGGAAATATGGGTTCATTCACTTGTCCCTAAGAGATTTGTTTTGCCTTCAGAGCGTGATCTTTACTGGGACCCTGGAGTGGTGAGTTCCCCAGCTTGGCCAGGGAGCAGCGACAGACTGCCCCTCTGAATGACCCATCTGTCCCTTTTATTTGTGCAGCCTCTTTCCTTCAAGTTGTCAGGCAGGCAAAATCAAAGCTTGCAGTCAGCTTTGTCAAAGATGTAGCTAAAGATGTGTGAGAGAGGAGAAGAAAGGCTTATCATGCTGGTGCCAGCAAGGACCCAGAGCTGAAACTGGCTATTTCTGCTTTTGGGCAAGTGACCAGCAAGCATCTGCTAGGCCCTTTGAAGTACCTTCCAAAAAGCTTCAGTGTTGTCTGTCTGGTGGCACCTCTGTAAGTCTGGTAGTTGCCACTTCACAACTCTGCACACAAATTTGCAAATGTCTGATTTTAAAAAAAAAAATTAACCTTTCTAAGAGGAACAGTGATCTGTTTGTAAACTGTTGAACTGCTCTTTGCAATGTGGTGGTGTCGAAAGAAATGGGTGTTAGGCAGCCTTATGTTGCTGGTAGAAGATGGGTCTTTCAATCTTTTAGCAGAGGGTAAAGGAAAACATAAGAAAACAGTACTAACTGCAGAGTTTTGGGTTCCTTGTCAGAACATTTGGAGATGACCTTTTTTTTCTTCTTGGAAGAGACAGGAAAAGAGTAGTCATAAAATGAAGTTCTGGCATGGTCTGTCTTTTAAATATTCCTTGAAATAAAATTCTGCATGAACCTGAGGGTGGAGGACAGACTTTCAGGAGGAAAGGAGTTTGCCTGTGAAAAGTTACTCCTTGAGCTGCTCCAGGTCTGTGACTGGAATAAATTGTTAGGGGCCCTATCAGAGTTAATGAATAAGCAGTTAAATGTGAATTGTTGCTCCGCTGGAGGAGCTGGTCCTGCTTGCCAGCGACTCTTTCTTGAAAACTGCCTGAAGCAAGACTGTAATTGAAAAGAAATCACCTCTCATCAGAAGGTTGAAACACCTAGAAGTTAATTAGTTCATCCCAGCTGCCTGGCTGTGGTGTACTGTTGTCGCTTAACCCCACGATAAAGTTGCTAACTTGCTACCCCCATGGGATGGGGGAGAGAATGGGGAAGGTAAATGTGAGATGGCTTGTGGGGTGTGATAAAGACTGTTTAATAGAGAAAGCAAAAACTGTGCATCCAAGCAAAGCAAAACGAGGAATTCATTCACTGCTTCCCATGGGCAGGCAGGTGTTCAGCCATCTCCAGGAAAGCAGGGCTCCATTGTGGTTACTTGGGAAGGCAAAACTTATGGCAAAAAAACAGCTTATGCCATCATATGGTATGGAAAAGTCCTTTGTCCAGTTTGGATCAGATGTCCTGGCTGTTTCCTTCCCAGCTTCCTTTGGAAGGCCCTTCCAAACGTTCTCGCTGTCAGGGCATGAGAAGCTGAGAAGTCCTTAACTTTGTATAAACACTGCTTAACAGACTGATACTTTTAATTATTCATATCACCATTATTCTCATCCTGAATCTAAACCACAGGTTACACCAGCTACTAGGCAGAAAATTAATTTTACCCCAGCAGAAACCAGGACATGTATGTATTATGCATTTGAGAAACTGAGGCAGAGATGATGGGAAGTGGCCTGGAATTACAGATGTAACTAGGAGCAGGCGTGTGGATCCCTTTCAGTTGTTCACAGCTGATGACTTCACACATCACAGTTGAAGAAGTTTATTTTCTAACACATAGCAGGTTGAAAGGAAGGAGGACAAAGTGAGGTTAAATCAGTGTACCTGGAGATGTTCCTCTATGGAGTCTGACAGCCTTTACTCTTTCTGTACCCTACCTCAATATTGGTGCTACCTCTGGCTCTGCCCACTCCTGGGCAAGGCAGCTGTCTCACAAACAGGCAGCATCCCAGGCAGGCATCTGTCCTTGCCAGAGCTGTTCTGGGGATTTATTCCTTTCCACACAGGGTGGTGGTGGGAATCGGATGCGCCTTTACAACTTGCAATTACATGGTGCCTTTCATCCTAAAGGACTTTTAACAAGTGAGTCTACAGACTGCAAAGGGATCATTCACCCACCACTGGAACCATCCTTTAAATGGAGCTCAGCAGCATTTCCCAACCACTGGGGGCTCAAGAGTAGGAAAGGAGGGACTCCTGTGCAGGATTGGCCTGGAGTAGGAACGGATTGGCAAAGTGCGCAAGCTGATCTGGTTTTGAATCCCACCAGGATACTTAGAGCTCTAAAGAAAGAAGACCAAAGAGTCCTCTTAATTTTCCATCACCCCTTCCACACCACTCCCTTCAAAGACATTGTTGTATTGGGTAACTGCATTTCCCTCCTCCTGTGGGGATAGTCATTCCTACAACTGAAAGCTCACTTGGACCTGTGCTCATTTTGGCTTTGTCCAAGGAGGGGAACTGTGATTCTATGGAATCATGAGACCAAAATTATGTTACTGCTTGCATTTGGGATATTTTCCCAGACTTCATAGAAGTAAGAGACTTGTTTCTAGAAGGAATATGGCTTCATAGTAATAGATTTAGTTTTACATGTTTATCTTCTTCCTATGTACTCTTTCCTTACTGAAATGTACAGTTATTTTACAGATGGGTTTATGGAACAGTTGTGCATTTGTCTGTTTTCTGAGAGCCGCTAATATTATTGAAATGGGCATTTCTTCTGTGATGTTTAATCTTACTGACCTTCTTTGAGGCACCTCTCTCCACTCACTATCTTTGGGTGTGCTTCTTAATGCTCTTCAGGTATGTTTCAAACCTGGTTGTTTTTTTGCCCCCCTGTATTTAAAGGTGATCATGCTATTGGTGAGAACAGTACATGTTGGCAAGAGGGTACATGTAGGCACGTGTACATGGGTGAAGAGGCTTCCTTGACCAAGGTGGTCTGTGCAGAGTTGCTTGAAACATGTGTAAGATGAGTTTACCTGCCTTAGGAGCGCATCCAACTCTAATAAGGTGTGCAGTGGGACAGTGTGGGTGTCTTCAGATGCTGGAGCTACCTTGTGTTCTGAGCAGCTGTACAAGCCAGGGATGAGCTGCAGTGCCTTAGAGCATCCTCTGGGTGCTGTGAAGTTCCAGCCCTGCATGCCTGGAGTTACTTTGTGAGCAGGCAAGATTTGTACGAGTGGAACAGTTCTCAAGTCAGGAGTCTGCATGTGCACAGAGGGATATGGACTAGTGACCAGGGAAGCACAATGTTCTGGGAAGAACCTGATTCATGTGAGGGCAGGTGAATATGTGCAAGGGAGCACGTGTGTGTGACAGAGTGTACGTCTGGGCCTGTGTGCTCTCCTGTGGCAGCTCAGTGAGTCTGACTCGGGCCATTCTCCAGCTGTGTAAATACATTGCTTAGCAAATTGAGGGCTCTGGTTAATGATTTCCACTAGCACAGGGCCCATATTAGGCTCCGTTCTGTGAGCGGTACCCAGCTGTCCGAATGCCATTAGAGTGAACACATGAGCCTTTAATGTCAAGTGCATATTGTTTGTGCTCTGAGGAGCCTCTGCAGGAGCTGGCCTGGGGTTGCTCACCAGGGGCTGTCAGGCAGGTTTATGGCAAACTCCGGGACCTGCTGCAGCAGCGACAACTCTTAACACCCTTCCCTAGTCAAAGGTAGGTCCCAGGCATGGTGTGCCCAAGGAGAGAAGGGCAGGCTGGCTAGGGTGCTTGCCCAGACTACAGGGAGGCAACTGGCCCAAGTGACAAGGTAGCAGGAGTGTGTTCCCGTCTCTGGCAACTGGCTCTATCTGTTTTCTTTCTGGAAATACATCTACAGAGCTTTGCCTTGTGCTACTCATCAGGACCAGACCACCACATGCTGTGATCCCAAATGGTGTCTTGGACTAAGCCAGATCAGGCCTGGTCATCCCTAGAGCTGGATATGAACTCCAGTCTAAAATGCTCCTCTGCAAGAAGAGAGTCGAGGGATTTGGAGGTTTCTCACCTCCAGCAAGGTCAGTAGCAGAGGTGCTGCCCTGTCAGGGAGTAGGTGCACAAGGATCCTGTATTGCTCGGGGTTGTAAAGGAGTGCAGATTGGTCAGGGTGTTGCTCTGGATGTGGGCAGTCAGGTTACTGCCTCTCCTGTTCCTGCCTGCAGTTAGGCACAGAGCCCTTCTCACTCTGCCCTTGTCTGGTGGTGTTGAAAGCCAGTGGTCATCTTGTGGCTGCTTGAGAGGTGCTATGATGAAGAGGCAGCTTTGGGTGTATTTTGAACCTCACATGTAGCTGCCTGACCACGCATGAATCTCTGCATCCTCCTGTGTCTTCTCATATTCCTGACCTTCACCTCAACCCTTGTTCTGTGCCCATTGTCCTGGCAGCGCCCTGGGAAAGCTCTCTGCCCCAAACATTGGCCCCAGAAGAAGGCCCAGAGAGAAACCATAGTGCTTTCCACCCAAAGCCTGGTGAGCTTTGTAGATGACTTTTGTCTGTCCTTTGGACACATCTTTCCCCAGCCTCTTCAACTGCCATCTGCCAAAAATGAACGGATTCAGCTGCCTTCCCTAATCCTGTCTGGCATTTCAAAATGGAGGGGACTGCCAGGTTCTTTGTTCCCATTCCCTCTTGGCACTGGCAGGGGACCTTCTCTGCTCTGGAGAAGGACAAATGTGCTGATTTATTCTGCCCCTTAGCTTTGAATAGGGGTTGCTATGTTACCCTCCCTCTCTGAGGCCTGCCAGAGCATACACCATATATAACCCCACAGCAGGTGGCTATTGAGTAAAGGCCCTTAAATCTGCCTCTCTTGTTTCTTATGCTGCTGGCCAAGGTGTCAGGGGGATGTAGCAGGGCATGGTTTGCTGGCTGAAACTCAGGCACAGCTGATGCCAAGCACCATGTTGGCATTTTCCATTCTCAAGTGCCCATCTTAATTTGCAGTAGAGATACCAACTAGGCAGGAACACACTGCCCACACTGGCTTTCAGAGTGCTGCCATGGGGCTGAGCTGTGACCGAGAGCCTGGAGACAGAGGCTTCCAGATCCTGCTGCAGTTACTGCAGCACTCAGGGCCTGGCCATAGCTCACTCTGCTTTGCTATGTCTGTTTGGGCGAGACAAACCACTTGAGCAGCTTTTTGGGGATATTTGTGTGTGCTTGTCCTGCGATGACAAGTTAAAACCCAGGCAGAGTAGAGATGGACGCATCAAAACATCACCTTGCCATGCTTGTTAGGTGGTTGCAGGTGTCTGCAGCAGTCATGCAGTGCAGGGAACACCTGGGTATTTCTGGCCTCCTTACTCTGAACCTGCTCTGACCATGCTCTGAACACTGGGAGCAAAAAGGGAGAGAATAATCTTTAGTGGCCATGGTATAAACCAGTCTGTAACCAGTCTTGGGGTTGGGATCTTTTCCTCCAAGCATCTCTCAGCCATTCCTTGTCAAACTGTGGAGTCTGGAACCAAAAGCCTGGAGAGTTTCAGCATGCCTGGGACTTTAAGGAAGGGTGATTTGTAAATCCTTATTGGGGAGTTGTTGAAAAAATGGGGCTGAAGAATGAGTTTCTGGAGATGATTTGGTTTGTCTCCATGCTCTAAAATTGTTCTTACTTCAAGGCCAAGTCAATTTAGCTTTTCCATGTGATACCTTTTGGTAGTGATGCTTTTCTGACTCTGATACTCTAAACACATCATGGATATCCTGTTTTACTTAGTGGCTACCAGTAGCATGAGCCCTAGTGTTGTGGATCCTAGGGACCTCAGTCCTGCCGGAGGGAGGTGTGCCTGCTTTTTATCTTGAAGGGTAGGAGCAACGATGTGAGCAAAGTGCTTCCACTGCCTATGTTAGTGGCATTTGCTGCAAGTGCAAGCATGACCACCCATTCAAGGAGGTGTCATTGTATCAGAGAAGGGGACGACAAAGCACTCAAGGCAAGAACTTCACTGTTTGCAGCTGATGTGAGCACTGACTTCATGCCTCTTTTTATTCCCCTGCAGAGCATCAACGGAGGCTGCCCGCCGCCCCACTTCATGTATGACCCCTCCACTTTTGCCTTTCGTTCCCTCAGCACCTTGAAGCCGCTGAGCCCGATAGCGCCAGTGGAAGAACCGTCATGTGCCTACTGAAGGAATTTCTCCAAAAAACCTCAGGAACTATCAGCCAGTGTCCTGCCTGGCAGGGAGCAGGGGAGGTGGTGATATCCAGGGGGAGGGGTGGAAGAAGAAGGGGCAATCTTTTCAATGCAGTCGCTCTGGCAGAACGAAGCGAATGGCCTGGCAGCAGCACATGTTCTCATACCACTGATGGATCTGAGCAGTGGCAAAGGGAGTGAGTTTTGTCTTTCAGGGCAAAGCAAACCAGTCAGGCCCACAAACAGCACCAGCTGCCACCAAGGTTGTGTCAAACATGAGGATGGTGGTAATTGAAGCTATCCAGGAGGTGTTGAGGAGTTAGTATGTCCTGCATGGCAGCAGGATGAATGATCAAGGTGCAAAACCAAATCCAGTCAGTTTCCCAAGGGTACCTGAGTCTACAGTGCTTTGCTATAGACCTGACACTTCTCCCACTCAGAAGTGAGCTTTGGATTGGAGAAAGAGGCTACACAGGGCTGCTTGCAAAACATGATGCTGCCTCTCTGAGATTATTATAATTGTGTTCACAACAAGCTCTCTTAAGAGGAAAACCCTAGGACAGGGAGGTGCGTGGAGGAGTCACTGGCTCATCTAGCTGTGCATTGCAGATGATCTGCTGGCAGTTCAGTGACACTGTCCAAAAAGAGATTGAAATGTGAGATGTGAGACATCCATGTATAGATCAGGGGTTAGAATAAAATTCTAGAATGGAAGGTCTGTGTTGAGCCATCCAGGAAAACGCAGCACTCACCTTCAGTCCTATCAGCATCAGAGAAGAGAAGAACTTGGGGGTGACTGTGTGCTCATAGATCTCCTCTCTGCTGAGGTTGTGTGTGTTCTGGGGTATGTAACACTTCTCCATAGTATTGTCCCACTACATGATGGTGGAGGTAACTGGTACCACCAAACTCAGCCCAATTTAATGTCTCCAGCACACTTTCCACTCCCCTTGTTTATGCTACCTGTTAAATTCGGGTAGACTCTTCTGGTATCAGTGGAATGATATTCCCAGATGAAGCAAGGAATGGGAAAAAGCAGTTGATTTTGTGGCTGTTGGTAGAAGAAACAGGAGGGGAGTTTGGGTGAAGGTGGGGGACATTTCTCCATAGACAGTTCTCAGGCTGTTGGGACCATGCTGGGCCTTGCTACCACTGGTGTTTGACTGGGATCTGTCCTCAAGGCAGGTGTGTGTTTGCCTCCACAAGGCAGGAGTTAATAGAACAAGCTCTCACCTCTCCTGTTGAGGCAGAGGAACAGGGCCTTTCCTCTTGCTGCACCTGGTGGAGAGAGTAACATTGTGTAGGCATTCCCCACCATGAGCCTGTATCTGAGTGCAAGGGGAAACAAGCAGTTTACTGTTTGTCCAGATCAAGAGGAGCAACTATGAGTAATACAAAATAATTTTTGGTTTTTTAAATATGCCTCAGTGTGGCGGTCTTTGATGCTGCTCTTTGGTTGAGATCAATGGTCAGTCCAGCTGCCAGAAGGAGGATACCCAGTGAACTGGTCTGGGCCCTTCATTGAGACCCCTGGGGAAAGTCCAAAGGCTGTAGGCTTGGGGACCTGAATCTCCCACCCCACCCTCCTCTCCCTAACTCCTGTCATTCAGGCAGGCAGAGCAGCTGGGCAAGGTGGTGAGAGGATGTCTGTCCTGATGCTGTCCCAGCTCTGCCTGCCTTTGGCTCCAGACTGTTACAGCTGGGCCACCCACTGCACCAGCACCACCTCCAAGAGGTCACTTGTGTTTACTGGTGAGGGACCTCTGGCTGACTGTCATGGTTCCCTGCAAATCCCTTCTTCCAAGAGTGCCCAATTCCTCTGCTGATTCCTCCTGCCCCTGTAGAAATTCTGCTTATCTTGTTTTGATGGCACACCTCAGCTTTTTAACTGCTGCCAGATCAGTGCAGGATAGGAAGCATTGCTCCTTTGGACCAAATCCCTGTGCTCAGGAGATGGGACAGCCATAGCCTGGTACCGGAGTCACATTCCTTGTGCAGATGGCTGGGGTAGCAGCCCCTGCACGGCCCTGCAGCCTCAGGCTGTGCTCAGCAAGAGCTGCCGAGGTGCTGGGGCCCAGAGGTGTGTTCCTGCCAGCCAGCGGGTGGAGCAGGCTGCCCTGTCCCGGGTGGGAACAGGGAACAGGGATGTCCTGCCGATATTGTTGCCTTTTACTACTTTTGTAACTTTTTTCTGTCTTGTCTTTTTCAATCAGAAGGAAAAATAAAAATAAAAAAAAATAAAAACCCCACAATGAAATAAAGTGTAACAGCTGCTATATTCACTCCTCTGATGGGTCTCGTGCGTTTGCCATCTCCTGGATGTTTGTGGGCAGGGGTACAGGAAGGGGTGGAGTAGAGTGGGCTATGACAGTGCAGCCAGGCCCAAGCACCCCACAATGCAAGGGAGGCCACGTCTGCAAGAGAATGGCTTTGAAAATGAAGAGCTTTTCCAAAATGAATGCCAGGTTCTTTGCGTGCGTAGCTGCTCCATTTGAGGTGTGGTATACTGGTGTGGTATATTGTCCCTCACTGGTGCTTTGGCTTCTGAGTGACTTGCCTGTTGCCTGGGGGTCAAATGTAGCCTGATTGGAGGTTTCCAGCTCCGCAAAACAGAAGGGTGACCAACTACCCAAATGGTCTTTGGCTTGTAATTTTAACTTAAGGAAGTCTTGCATATCTGTCCTGAGATTCTCCACAGCCCTTTTGTTTACAGTCCAAACACTTTTCCTTCTCCATAACTTAGTTATAGTTTACCCCTTTCTCTGGATTTTGCTCTAAATACTCCATTTGGGTACTTGTGTGTTCCCCACCCCTTGCTATCTACTTGAACTAATTCCTGTCTCTCCCCCACTCCTAACTCTGTATCTTCACCAGCATCTCACAAGGCTATTACCTATGTCCCCTTTTCCAAGGCCTCCTGAGAGATATTAGCATAAATTCCCTTCGCAGTCCTAAGATTCATTCCCAGGAGGCCTTTTCCATTCTTCCCTCCAAGTTCTTGATCTCCTCTAGGCTTCTTGCCATCTCTCTTATCTTGAAATCCTCCCCTCTCTGTCAGCTGCAGCTTGTTAATTGGCCTTGGCCAATCTTGCAAGGGTTGTACGGTGACTTGCTGGCTGCCCCGAGCCCTTGCTTTAGTACCTCCCTTACAGAATATCTTTCTCTGGGGTGTTTCTTCCAGCACAGCCTGATCCCTCAGTGCACCCGCCCTTGGGGCCCCAGGTGCTGTTCAAAACCACGGTGGTGGCTGTGAGTCCACAAACCCTGCTCATCTGTAGGCCTCTGCCAGGTCAAGCTTGTTGTAAGTCTATTTTTAAATTCAAAGAGAGGGATGCATTGGCCTTGTGTCCCCACTAGGCTGGAGGTGCAGACACACAGTGCTTCAAAGACAGCCAGTGAAGGGTGGGAAGCTGGCATACAGCATGGCAGTGCACAGCCAGCCCATTGACCAGGGTGAGTTGGAGGTAGAGCTGCTGCTGCCTCTGGGGCTGTTGTCTGGGCCCCTAGGATGTGTTTGGATTTAGTTCAATTGTGCCCACCCATCATCTCTCCGTGCAGGCTGGGCCTCCAGGTTAATGACAGAAGAGGGCAGTTTCTGTGGGGAAACATGATAAACTGCAATATGCTAACAACTCTGAAGCTCAAAGAATGCAGGTGAGTGGTATTCATGAAGATCTTACATGGTACTTTTCAGCTGTGGTTACCAATGTTACTGACAAAGGAGAGTGAGGATGTTGGCCTCCTTTGGATGGCAGGCCCTGGCATGTGGGAACAGTTTGCCAAAGCCCACTGCAGGAGCTATCAGCAGACAGCAGGGAAATGAGAGCTGAGCTGTGGTCTTTGAGCGCCTTTCCTTGCTGTAGCCACTGCCCCCTGTTGCTGCCTCTGGCATCCATCAGTGCAGGGCTGTTCACCTCTGTGACTTCCCAACCAGCTCATGCAAACACACCCTCCTCTGCCAGAGAGGGCAGGGATGCTGGCTGAGGTCTGAGCAAAGCACTGTGAGCATGGTCAACTTGGCGTGGGTCCCTCAGGACCTCAGCTTTGCTGGAGCTCTGGGCCCCAGTGTTAGGCTTCCCACCAGGTTTGGGTCCTGGCTCAGCGGGGAAGCCTGTCACTTCTGAGGCCTTTCTCTGCTCTGAGCTATCTTGGTTGGAGATGTGCAGGTGTTTCCCTTCAGAGCAGGAAACACCCTGTGAGGAGAGCAGGGCTGTTGTGCCAAAGTGCAGCTGAGCTGTGTTCACCATCTGCAGGAGGGTGAACGGGGAAAAGCGCCTGTTTGAAGAGCTTGGCTATAGCTTCTCTACGATTTAAGCAGGACCATTTAAGCTAATACTGTTCTCCAATTAAAGTAAATTAATTAGGTTAATGCTATGGCCTTTTAAAAACAACAGAGAGGAACCAAGATCACAGCAGTGGCAAAATGGATTGTTACTTGTATACCCTGAGCCTTGGTGAGTCCCTTTGCGGCCAGAACAGAGGATCATCTCTTCTTTGTGTTGTCCAAACATTTTCTGACATATATGTATGAACATGCATGCACATAAGTGATTTATACGTATATATTTCTGTCTGTGTGTTTCATTTGTGCAGAAGCCTCTGTCCTCTGACAGTCACCCATGAGCAGAGTGCCCTGTGCTCACCTGGGTCACTCTTTGGTGTGAAGCCCATCTGTGGCACACTCAGGACCTCTGTGCTGCAGAAGTTAAAATTACAAACCCCACCCACCACTCTGTTTCCAGCTGCATGCTGAGTGTTGACCCATCTGCCCACCTGTGGGATTGACTAGGAACATGGGCAAAACTGGCAGTGCTGCTGGGGTCAGGGTTCTCAGCCAGGCTTGATGGAGGCCACTGAAACATGGCTTGGCACAGGAGAAACTGAGAAGCAGAATTCCCAGCTGGACAGACCACCTCATTCAAACAATTTTGGGCTTTCCCTTGCTCTTCCTGAAGCTGCACAGAATGTTGTGCCAAGGTGTGGGGTGGAAGAATGCATTCGAGGGTGTGCATCAAGTTAGGATTGAATGGGGTATGTGTTGATACAGGAGTAAAGGTAATGCATTCATGGAAGTGTGGTTCTGGAAATATGGATGCTGGTGGAGAACGAGCAGAAGAGCCTGGGCAGGGGAGGGCCATGAAATGAGGCTGTGTGTTCACAGGTGTGCAGGCAGTGGTGCATGGAGCACATACAGCTGGGTTATATGTGCCAGGGCAAGGGCAGTGTTTCTTTCCTGTTTCTGCAGTCTCATCCATTAGTGGTAATAAGTGGCAGACTTTTGCAGTGCTCTCACCAGTAATGATTGGAAAAATGAAGAAAAATTTACAAATGCCTGATCTGTGCCCTTGAGGCACTTGGGAGCTTTCACCATTTGAATTAAAAAGAAGCAGGCACCTGGACACCAGTGACTCAAGACAAAGTGATCTCAATACAAATTAGTGTTACTGTATTCTGTTGCTTCTCACACAAGAACTTCAGTGACATCAAATAAAAGTAGCAGGTGGCAGGTTCAAAGCAAACAACTGGAGGCAGATCTGCACAGAGTGTGGGGTTGCACTGGGGAGCCCTGTGCCACAGGATGCTGTGGCTGCTTGGTATTTACATGGCTACAGACTTTAAAAGAAAGAAAGAAGAAAAAAGAAAAATACTGCCTGGGGAACTACATGCACAAATGCCACCTCTGGTTGAGGAGGGTGGTGACACAGGGACATTTTCTGGGGTAGGTTACTGTGTGCCAGTCCCATCTCCTCCCCCTCCTCAGTGGCAGGTCTGCTCCTGCCGGGGTTCAAGGTGGGCCAGTAGCTCCAAATAGGCACATGCACCAGCAACCAACCCTGCCATGCCAGCACTGTCTTGTATGTGTGTTCATTGCCTTTGCACTTCCAAGAATTTCTCCATGTGGAGGCCTCAGTGGTGACTTGGCCCCCATGTGTTTGATGGTGAGGCCGGGGGTGACCCTGTTCACCTACTGAGCTGCTCACTGATCTACCTGCATGGTTGCACATAGGCATCCTACAGATCCTCCCTGCCCTCCATGTGTGGGTGCTGGGCCTGCTAGGAGAGCCCTGGGTCAGCAGGGCTCTCTGGCATCCATCATGTCCCTTGGCACAGCCAGGCTGAGCCTGAATCATCCATGGTGGCTGTGTGCAGAAGTTGGCACAAGGGCAAAGCTCAGGCTCAGGTTTCTGGAGTGTCTGAGGTCTGTCCTGGGTGGCAGGCCAGTGTTCATGTGTCATAGGAACAAAGTGAGTTTGGCTTGAGCGCTGCTGCAGGCTTATGATGGGTATGTTATGCATGTAATTATCTTTTGAAATTTAGGAACATGTTAGGAAAGCAAGGGCAAGCATCCTCCAGTGATTGGTAACCCTCCCCTGGTAAACCTCAACCCAGCAAGCCAAAGAGGATGCAGCTGAAGCAGCAGGGCTCTGCAGAAGTAATACCAGTGATGATGAGAACATTTAAGCATGTTGGTATCTCACCATTTCCTGAGCTAGATTTCAGTGGGCTTATTCAAGCAAAGGGGTGAGGAAGCAGAAGTTGTAGAGGCTCTGAAAGCTCACTCTGGCTGTAGCTGCACGCCAGCTTGGCAGGAGCTGACCACATGCTTGCAGTTAACCCGGGGCAGGATGTGCAGGCAGCTCTGGACACACGAGGAGCCCGAAGATCTGTTTGCTTTTGTGGCTGCTCACATCAGAGCCTGCTGTAATAACAGTTGGATCTGTTAGAGGGCTGGCCAGGATTGATTGCATGTTCCTATCCATGCTCACAGCAGAGTAGTGCCGAGGTTGGACGAGGGGAGGAACCAAAAGTGCCATGGGAGCTGGGTGCCAAGTGGGGAGGGGAGTGGAGACAACAAAGCCCCTTTGGAAGGAACACGGTTGCCATTTGCAATGGGAGGAAAGCTGCTTCCTACCAAGGGGTCCCCTAGGAGCAGTGCCTACCTTGCCCTGGCGTGTCCTGCAGACACTCCAAAGCAGGCTGGTCAGCATCTCTCCTTGGTCTAGAGTGGCCTGGGATGGTGCTGGCTGGCTGCAGCAGGGCATGTCACAGGCCTTGGCTCCCCACTGAGGGATGGTGAGTATTGCTGGTGAGACCTGTCCTGGTGTGCCTACAGCTCTCCCATTTGTGATGCTCCTGCAAGTGTTTGAAGCATCTTTGCTAAGTTTTTCCAAAATGCATTGCCAAAGTGTTCTGCCCTGGGTGGTTTCTTTGTCAGTGGGGGACATTTGGCAATATGTTGGTCAGGGTCTTGCCCAGGGGCAGCCTGCTGAGCAAACCTGGCCTTGGTAGTCCAACCAAGCCAAACACATCAGGGCCAAACCTCAATCATACACACCTCTTGTGAATCCTGAAAGACATTTTCAGATCTTCGCCACAGAGCCTCCAAAGGCCCTGTTTTGAACAGAGATGTTTTGTCCTTTCTTGGCTTTAAACAGTTCCCCAAAATAAACCCTCTGCTATTTACCAGCATTGTTTTCCTTCTGGTGTTGAATGCTGATAAATAATCAGACCCATTATATTGTATTCGTGTCTGCCCTGGTAGCAAATAATTACTACAATTACTACCAAATCAAAATGCTTCTGTTTCTCCTGGTGTCATTAGCATGTCCCAAACATTTTGTTCTTGTGGTTTAAAGTGCAGTAATAACACAGTCCAAGTGCAACGCCTGGTTGAGCGGAGCTTCCCAGCCATCATTGCCTCTGAGATGCTGCTAATTTTCAATCACAGTGTCAGATCCTCTGCTACCACAGGGACAGCAACTGCTTAGCCTGTGATTTACCCAATTTATTCCGGTAATAACCGGGCTGGCTGTGTAGCCATCTGTCTGCTCTCTGTGCTCCTGCTGCCCCCCACCCTCCACCAGCACACAGAGTGAGCTGTGCCTCTGTCCTTGTGGCACAGAGGGAAG
Source organism: Drymodes brunneopygia (assembly GCA_013400955.1). Classification (NCBI taxonomy): domain Eukaryota; kingdom Metazoa; phylum Chordata; class Aves; order Passeriformes; family Petroicidae; genus Drymodes; species Drymodes brunneopygia. The sequence goes on along the minus strand of VZTZ01051319.1, from coordinate 1,209,606 downwards.
GCACCGCTTTGCCCAGGCCATGAAGCCAGTCTGTGGGCACCAAGAAGGGAACAAATGTTCCTCCCCCTCTCTGCTGACCTCTGGATGCCAGGGCTGCCAGCAGTGGGGCCTGCTGCAGTTATTTCCACCAGGCAGGGCAGAAAAGATCCCTTTTCAGATAGGGCAGGATGGGTTATCAAGGTTTTGGTGGCTTTTTGGCCCAGGTGATGGGGGCTGTGACCAGTTTGTGAGAAACTGGGAAACCGAGGCAGGGAGCAGCTGAGGCAAGGACCCAACACAAAGATAGGGGAAAGATATACATTAGCCTGAAACTAACTCCACAGACATGAAAACCATTGTGGTCACATGGCTCTGTCTCGGAAGAAAAACATTGTATTGACTGGATCACTATAAAACCTCTAATTGAAGAGCAGAGTCCTCTCTGCCCTGCGTAATGTTACTCAAACAGACCTGCACACAACTCCTTCAAAGCAGATGTCAGACAGGGTACAGCCCTAGATCAACAGACATTCAGGATCAGTATTGCTTGAAACCACTGGGCAAAATCAAATATAAATAGAGCACAGAGCATTTGAAGCAATTAGGGTCTCGAGGGAGATTCATTGCCTGTAAGGAAGCCAAGGAACAGGGAGATGATGCATCATGTCTGTAATGCAGCGAGGACATGCAGAAGCTGGATTACTCAGAACTCTTGGAGCAGCACGTATGGTTCCTATTAAATCACCTGACCTTTCCATCTCCAGTGGTATTTCTGGGGCTTTCATTACTGTGGTGCTCTACAAACTGTAGCCTTATGATTGCTCCTGGGAGACAGCGCAATATTTGAGGTAAATAGGATTTTATTTGTGCATACCAAAATACTGAATTTTCTGGCCATTTTTGAACCCCACTGGTACTGCACAGAGGAAAGGTCCTCCCTTTGGAGCTGAAATGCAGAACAGAGTAAGCAGATAGTTTAGGTCCTTAGAGAAATTGTTGGTTGCACAAAGACTTTCAGCTGTGGCTGAAAGGGAAAAGGAAGCAGGTGGCAGAAGTGTCTGCACTAACCCGGGTGCTTGAGTGGGTAACCACCAAAATTGATCCCAGGTGAATGGGATCATCTGAAGCACCAGCTAAAAGAAGAACATTTGTGGCCATGGGAGTCCAATCTCTTTGTGCCTTGGCCCATAGGCAGGGCTGTCTAAACACCATGAACAAGGTGTTTAGAGAGGCTTCACACTTTCCATTGCTCCTTCAGTGAGCTTTGTCCATGTGCCAGAGGATGCTACAGCCATTCTTCAGGACAGTGGGGAGCTGGGCAGCTGAGTGGCTTTGCCCTGTGCTGGGTTGGGCTGTAGGAACCAGGACTGCACCCCTGTCCAGGGTGTGCAGGATGAGACCTGTGTGTCCCTCTGTACCTCTCCAGCCCCACTCATGAGAGAACACAGGCCAGGAGAGGGCAAGAGCTGCTCCATCAAGCTCCTATGTTCTGGACCCAGGACTTCAGGGTAGCTCACCAAAGGCACCTGCTGGTGCTGAGCTGGGGATGCTGCCAAGGGCTTCCTGCATGACCAGGCCTTTGCTCTGTGGGTGATGCTGCTGCTCTGTGGAGGTGAAGCTGACCAGGGCTTGTTGCAGTGTGCCTGGGAATGCTCTGGACACAAACCAGAGACTTTGGGCTTCTCAGCTGGAGTCACTTGCTTCATGGTTGCTTGCCACTGTAAGAGGCTGGGTAACTCCTCATCTTGCCTCCCCACAGCATCTTGCAGCTGCCTGGCAAAGTTTTAGCCCTTTCTTTACAATAATCCCTCAGAAATCAATCTTCTATGACTTGTACAGGTTGGAAGCCCCCATCAGGCTTTGGAGATGCCAGCACTGCCTCTGCCTGATGGCTGAGCTCATCAGTGGCCTAACCTTGACACTCTTACATCAACCAGGAAAACAACACACTTTGTCTTGGTGCTGGCACTGCCAAACAATTTACTTACTGCAATGGAGCAGTATTTATCTTCCCTCTGAGAAATGAAAAGTTTCTTGATCTCTGAATCACTCTGTTGCCTTCTACTGCATCAGGTAAATAATTTGGGCTTCCTGAGCTTGTGACAGAAAGAGCAGGGATGGAAATAAATAGGGTGTAGCTCAAGTCATCCTTTTCATGTCATGGTCCTGGTGGGGCCGGCTGTTGGGGATGTGCAGCTGTGGTGGGGACTCCCTTCGTGCTGGGGACAGAGAGAAGGTTCCATTTCTCTTTGATGCTGTGTCCAGGTGTCCCACCACAGCTGCCAGCACAGACTTGCCCCTGTATCTGTGAACAGCACAAAGACCAATGCAGGCAGGAGGGGATGTGGCTGAGTTGCTGTGACCCTGAACCCAAGGTGTCCCCTGAAGATGGTGGAACATATGGAGCTGCCTTCCAGTCAGCAGATCCCCATGGAGCCTGGGGACACGGGCCTCCTGCTTCTCAGGGACTGGCCTGGAGCAGCCACTTTGGTGATTCTGGGCCAAAATAGGGGCAGGCAGGAGGGTGGCACTGATCAGGTTGACAAACTGTTGTTCCCATTGTGTAATCAATTCCTGGAGAGGAAATCAAGCAAAGATCTGCTTGATTTCTCTTTCCTTTATTTTCCCTTTGATAAGCCAAGAGAAGGAGTGGCAGCAGAGACCCATTTGCAGCACAGAGGCAGCAAAGAAGTGCCTGCAGCCAAAAGCAGGACTGGTAGTGCCTGAGAGGAAGAAGAGGTTCTTCTCCCTGTGAATTTATAAACTCTTGGCTCAGGAAACAGAAGGACAAAGTGCATTGCCAAAACAGCATCAGCTGAGCCCAGGCAGCCCCTTCCCCTTCCCCACCCAGCTGGAGCTGGCCAGCAGCCAGGGGCCAGGCTGGCACCTCACCCCCAGCACTGAGGGAAGGTGAAGGAGCTGTGGGAAAACCTGTCTCTGGCTGCTGCTGTCAGCGTGGCAGCAATTGCAGTATGGGGAATATTTCCCTGCCCATGTGCCCTCCCCACCCTGCCATGCTCTGCCCCAGCTGTGTGAAGGCAGCAGTTACCAGCTGTCCCAATGGACAGGGGACTGATGGATGGACCAGCCACCCCAAGAGCCTGGCTGCTGGACATGAGGACCAGCTGCAGAGCAGAAGATGGGAATTACAGCTGGGTGATCTCAGTACCATGTTAACCCCATGGAGCAGGAGCAGGTCCTGGTTGCATGGGCACAGGGAGCACAGCTCTGCCCCATCCTCTGCCAGGGCAGTGCCTGGCACGGCTGGGGCTGTCCCCAGGGGTGATAAGGCAAAGCCACCCCTCACCTTCAGCCTGTCTTGTCCAGGGCCCCAGGCACCCTGCCACGAAAGCAGCCTTTCCCCATGTGCCCCTGCATATTGCTGTTTTTGGCACTGCAAGGGGAAAAGGTGAGCCTGGGATATCAGGGATTTTGGGATGTGGTGCTGCACAGTTAATGGGGTGGGCTCAGAGAATGGCAGCACTTGGGAGACTGGAAATCCCTCATGGTACAGTGCCCTACATGCAATAAAAAACCAGCAGTCCATTTTGGTCAAAGCAAGCAGAGCCCTTTGGAAAAGCCTGCCTTAGGATGGCATGCTGTTCCCAGAGCATCCTACAGCCCCCTGATGATGCTGCAGTTGGTGTCAGTGCACAAAATCAACTGCTACAGTATTAGCAGCCCCAGAGATTTCAAAATCTCAAAGAAGGCCTCAAATCTCACAGCACTGGCTTTAAAGATAGATTAAAAACTGTGCAGTTTGAACTCTGATTCCTCTGGGTTTTGAAAACTTTTGGATTTAGCTGGGCTGCAGTTTCAGGTACCCTTTGCATTGCAATGGCAAGGTCACAATAATTACAGCAGAGAAGGGAGATTATTTCTTGAAGGATGTTGAGATTTTAATATATTTATGTTTAGAGGGAGGGGGCTTTAAGAGTTCTCTCAGCTCTTAGTCTGTTAAAAATTGCTATGGCCCCTGACAGGATAATAGATTAACCTTAGACCAATTTTTCTGTGTGGTTACTGATCACCTGCTCCAAATGAGCAAGTAGCAGACTTCCATTTTCAAGGAAATCTACATGTTTACTGATGTGCTGACAAAGCACCATTTCCACTGGAAACATTGGCAAGGAGGAGGGAGAAAGTGAAGTGAATCTTAATGTCCAGGAAAGCATAAAGGCAGGCTGATAAATAATCAGGTGGTGAAACAGCTGCTTGGCAGTAAGTGGCAATAACTGGTGAGGCAATTGCAGTGCAGTAAAGGCCAATAAGAAAATATGATGTCATGCATGGCTCTGCTTGGCCAAAGTGTGCCACTCCCTGCAGAAAACAGCAAAGAACTGTAAAAACAAAATACATTCGTGTTTCAGCTGGAAACTGAGGCAATATTCTCTATGGTGAAGTAGCAACCAAACTTTTGGTGGGACATTTAATTTCTTCTCCCAAGGAAGACTCTGCCACACATTGGCTGGGGAGGCTGGAAGCTGGGACACAAAGTGAATATTGGCTGCCTCTTTATGTCCTCCAGCCTCTGGCTGTGGGGCTGGAGCAAACTTAGAGGGAGGGTTTGTTCCACAGGAGCCACAGACTTGTGTGTTATGGTCCTTTCTCCTCTCCCAGCTCCTCCATATCAAACTGGAGAGTGAGCCATCAGGAGATGGAAAATAAAAATATACAAGATTTAGAGCCCAATGTAATGATTGTGTGTGAAGAGGAACAGTGCAACTGAAGATGGGGAAATATTCCCAATATCCTTGCAGGGAGATCTGTCAGAAGGCCAGATTTGCCACTAAAGTGAAAACCAGGGAATGAGGCTTGCAAGTCCCTGGTCCCATGGCTTTTGCTCCTGATTTTGCAGGTACCTGTTGCTGCACATCAATCCCTGTGCCAACAATGTTTCTTGCTGGGCAAAAGCATTGCCCCTACAATTGCCAGCCTCTAGCAGTGCTTCCACCTGTCCCAGATTTCTGCTGAGAGACCCATGGAAACTGCCAAGGCTCCACCCTAGAAACAGCCACTCTTCATAGAGGAGATGGGGTTAGGTGTCATCAATACTTGTGGAACAATTTGGGGTGAATTACAGAAACAGAATGGTGCCTTTGATTCTGGATAATAGTTCCCAAACCTCCTCACTGATCTAATTCAACTTCAACTCCACTTCTGTTTGTCAATCAGCAGCAGGCTGCTGCTCACAGTGGGGTGACAGGGCTTGCCCACCTTTGCCACTCAGGTTAAAAAAGAAAATCAGACCCTTTAAAAAGAAAAAAAATCCAAAGAAAAAGACAAACAGAACACCCAACGCCCATGTTTGAGATGTTATGAATTGCTTTTGAAGGTGCTTGTTTGCCTGCATAAGGACAGAAGTATCTTCCTCTAACAATGCTGCAGAAAAAAAACCATCGTCCCCCAAGTTTGGGGTGCTCTGGAGGGCAGCCATGCTGGAATTGTGATTAAGTGTTTTGGGCCATGCCTTTCACTACAGCCTGCCAGATAAATATTTACAGCTGACCACGGAGAAGCAGGGGAGGGGGGGAAGGAGAAGAGAGACATCTGTAAATTCTTTGGAGCCTTGCTATGTTTTAATTTTAATTTAGTTCTTTTTTTTTGTGTTGTTTTTCCATCCACACATCATTGTCTCTTTCTCTCAACTCACAGACAGCTAAAGAAAAGAGTTTTGAGAGAAAGAGGTTATTTCTAAAACCTCAGGGGACAGATGCTGCTTGCAGTGACCGTGGCGTAAAAACTGGAGCTGTGATAAACCAGCGCTGCAGAGAGCAGACCACAACCTTTGGTTCACTAACTGGCGTAAATCTAATGTAACATTATTGATCTCTGTGGATTTACTCTCAGCCTCGTTGCCTCCTCCCTTGTTTTCTTCACAGCTCTCCTTATCCATGAGAAGTCAGTGCCTCTGTGGCTGCAATATGCCAGTAAATTGCAGTGCTACACCCACTTCTCAATGGTGTAAATGATTCCCTCCGTTTGGCCTCTGTTCTCAAAAGAAAGCAATTCTCTGTGCCCAGTGGGAAAGCATCAGCCACAGCATCAGCCACAGCATCAGCCACAGCATCTCCTCCCACCACCCCCAGCCTGCCAAGGTGTCCACAGCTGAGCCCTCCAAAGAGGGGGCAACCTAGAATGACACACATAAATGAGGGCCCTCAACCCCGGGGGGCTCTGCATTTTGATCTATGAGCATATATGTCCTGCTCAGAAACATATGCAGGAATCTGTAGCTGTAAAAGCCACTGCACCACCCTGTAATCCAGCCCAGATGTGCCTCTCCTTTCATGGCGCGCTCAAGGGACCCTCCGAGCTGAGGCAGGCAGGGATGGAAAGCATTGCTGAGGTTCCCTCACCCCAGAGAAAAGTGGCCCTTGCAGAGCTCCAGAGCAAGAAGGCTGCTGGGGACAGTGACTTTGGGATGGGGATTGGAGCTTGAGTCAACTGATGCTGGTCCTGATGCACAATTTGGGTGAACAGGGGAAAGAGTTTATGCTTTGTTATAGGTCATGTTTGCAAGTGAGCTACCAGGATCTCCTCCTCCCCATGTGGTAGCAGCTTGGGCTTGAGACTTATCCCTGCTCTTATCAGTGACCTTCTAAGTAGCCAAAAAAGTAGCATTTCAAAAAACTTCTGTGATGGCTGCAAAGTCATCTGGGAAGTTACTCCTTCTGTTAGTGTCATAAAGCTGCATGGCCCTAAATAGAAAGTGTGGAGGCAAAGGTCTTGTCCCCAGCGCTTTGCAGTCTCAGCACAAAGAGTGCGGTTATAAAGCAAGTCACGGAGTCCAGGAAGGAAATTTATGGCTCGGAAGATGGATAAATAACACGCCAAGATCAACAGCAGTGGTAATGCTGAATTGTACCGAGTGGAGTTGCTCTGCTATTACAGGGCTGAAGCAGGCTTGGAACCTTGCACTGCCATGAGCCAACTGCTGGAGAGCTGCTGCAGCTCTGAGGCCCTGGCATGGGCACCACCAGCACCTGACAGCCTGAGGAGGCTGTTTGCATGGGAGAGAGCAGTGCCCCTTGCCAGGGATGTGCCCTCCCCGACATGACCTCACTCCTGGGGTCAGCGCTGGCTTGTGATGGAGTTGGGAGTTTTACAGTCACGGTCTCACGCATCACCTCCCAGCAGTGATGTGACCTCATGGGGTGCTGACGTGGCTCTGACTCTTCTTTTGTTGACCATCTGGAAGCCTTTTGGGCTCCCAGATGTGGTGAGAGGAGGACTGGGCTTTGTGTAGCTCTTGGAGGGTGGAAGGAGATAAAATTCAAAATCTTGGCAGTTTTTTGTGGCTCTTCTCAACTTTCCCATCCATCTCCTTACTTCTGTTTGACTTTCTTCTCTTTCGTCCTGGAAAGTAAAGCCACTCCAGTGTTTACTTTCTCTGTTCCCTGCCTAAGTTGTTAAACATGTCCTAGGTCACCCCTGCTAATGGATAAAAGAGTGGTAGAAATCCATTCATTGGTGGATGTGTCTCAAAGGAGAGGTTGGAAAAACATGTCAGAAGCAGTTCAGGGATAGCTGATGCACTCTTGGGACTGATGATGGACTAAATAACCTCCTGTAGTCTTTTCCTGCCCTAATTTCTGGGCTCCTCTGACCCCATAATTCTGTGCTGTACAGAGTGTATAGCCAGTGTTTAGTCCCATACTTATTCTCCATGTGAACTGTGTGAAAGCAGAGTGAATTGTTTGGGGGAACCACCCCAGCTGCACCCAGGCACTGCACAACCAGCCCCTGTGAGTGACCTGAGACACCGGGGACAAACTTACTCCTCTCCTCAGGGTCTGCTCTTTGAATACTCCTGAAGCTCCAGCTCATGGAGTGCTGTGCTGACACGTGGCTCTCATCTCTCACATCCTCAAAGCAATGAAAAGAGGGCTCCTGAGGAGAGAGGAAAGCTGTGTGTAGCCTTCATAGCAAGAGAGGCAAACCGAAGACCTCAATCCTTTAAAAAGAAATCTTACATTTTGAGAAGGAACTTCTGATTTTGGTTGGGAGAATTACCTGAAGCTTGTCCTTGACAATCCTCATGGTTAGAAGACCTAGTGTGAGAGGGACCTGAGAAGCAGCTGGAGAACAAGCCTTTCTAAGATGGCTAAAAGGAGCCTGGAAAATTATTATGGAGCGATGCACAGTGGGCAGCGGAGGATCAGCGTTTCGCTCAGCCCTTCTGCCTGTGACACAGACCTGCATCTGTCCAAACACTGGCGCTTCCCCCCGCTTGCCGGCCCAAACCAACGAGGGGCAGCACGGTTCGCATCCGTGTTCCGCAGGGATGGAGAGCTGCCCGGCCCCCTCCGTGTCAGGCGGGCTCGCTGCAGCCTGCACGGCTCGGGTTTCAGGCTCTGGGCTCTGCGTGTGTGCACTCGCGTGTGCTTTTAACTCACTCTGAAGTCTTTGCAGGAAATTAATTTGTGTCAAACGATTGGGTTTTGTCCTTCCTTTGGTTTGTGGAGGGCAGGGGCTGGAGGATGCTGTTGATGCAATATGCTGCAGCTACTGCCCTGCTCTTCTGGCCCCACAGCTGTGTGTGCCGGGTGCAGCTCTTCCCCAGAAACAACTAAGTGAGGGGAAACCTCCTGGGGACAGCTCAGCCATCCTGGGCATAGGTGTCAGGAATGAGCCCAAAAAAGGAGTAGAAGTTGGTATTCTGGCATTTGAATTGATGCTTGCATAAGTGGCTGGATTATCCAGAAAATGAGTAAGAACGACAGGCAGCAGCCTTCTGTCTGTTCCTCAGGATTTAACATCTTCAGCATCAAACAGCAAGTGCTGCAGCTGATCTGTTAGTGACACACCCGTGGATCTCCTCAGTCCTACTGTGATCCTGTCAGTTCATGCGAGTCAAAGATGTTTGATCCAGGTTGGCCCTTGGCTGAGAGTCCTCAGAGAGGAGGCCAGGGTGTCTCCAGACGTGACCACCTCTTTCCTGGCTCAGTAGGATCGATCTCTCTAGCCTGTTTCAACAGAGCTCTGTGAATACTGACTCCTGCAGGTCAATACTGACTCCTGGAGACTGAGCTGATGAAACAGGGCCTTCACATTTCTGTGACCAGGAAATATGAGCCTGGGCTATGCATGCCTCTCACAGCCAGATTTCACTCTGTTTCTTTGAGCTGTGGATTTTTTTATTTCTTGGCCCAAATTGCTGTGCTTAGAGATCCCATTTGCTCACTAATCAACAGCAATTTTGCTGGCCCAGGGGAGCTGTATTTGGGAATTAAGTGGGTGATGCACTGATGAGTAATGTGCAGTTCATAAATGCTCTGCATCCTTTCAGCTCAATGTCTGTGGGAGGCCATAGTGGACTCAGCTATACAGACACTAGAGTGGTGAAGTGATCAGTGCCTCATTATTTTTCCACTGTCAACAATTGTCTGAAACCCCACAGGCAAAGTGTCCAGAGCAGGCTTACACAAAGGATGACAAACAGCTCTTGCCCTCACTTACTCTGTTGGTTCAGGGGCTGAAGGCTGTGTAGTAGATCTCATGGATGTGACCCTGCTGAGGTTCCTGCGGGTACAAGGAAGATACCATGCAATAAAGCTTCTTTCCTCTTCTCTCACTGTGCTTTAAAAATAAACAAACCCTATTGCTTTTAACCACTTCCTGCCCCTACCATTGAACAATTAATTCTGCCACTGTGACCTTAAATTCTGCTGTTTGCCAGCATTGGAGTGGTCACATCTCCAACAGTGTCCATTTACCAAAAGAGCTTTGCTCACGTGTGCATCCCTGAGCGGGTGCACGTCGAGTGTTACAGCCCTTCATGACCTCTGCCATGTCCATCACCAGTGGTGGGGGAACAGCCTCCCATGGCATGGTGGGTCCAGCAGGATTTGCAAGTGTGCATACGCATGCAGAGGGGGTACCATGCTCATGCTGCAGATCAAAGGGAAAATGAATCTCTAAAATGTTTAGTTTATAAAGTGCATTGTTGTTGCACTGCCGCCCAAGGTCTTCAAAGGGCCCAGATTTATTGTCTCAGCGCAGTTCAGAGATATTTGCTGTAGATTAAAAATGGAAGAAATAGGAAGAGGGCCAGGCATGTAGATTACTGAGTAAAAATAGAAGCTCTTACATTTGTTTGCTGTATGAATTTGGGTTTTGTTGCTTTCTTCCCCTGTCAATTCTTTTCTCCCCTCCCCCTTACATTTGTTCCTGAGAGCCAAGGGGTCACGTCTGTGTTTTCTTGTGTGGCCGCACGCAGTCTGTCCTGACAGCTTTGCTATCTCTTAGGTAGGAACTGAGATTATCCAGGCATGGCTTTTGGAAAGGAAAACTCACTACAGGCAAAGCTGCTTTGCCTTCAGTAGTGGAGGTACCGTTTAATCTCAGCCCCTGACTGTTTCTCTTCCCGCAGCTCCTCTGCTTGGAGGAAAGTCATCAACTCAACACATGACAAAGAAATTAACTCTCCTTTGTGGCCACAGATCTTAAAGAGAAGAGCAGTCATTTGCATCCTGCTCAGCTGGTGGTGTAACACAGCCCAGAGAGCCTGGCCTGTGGTGTCCAGCTCACTGGTATGGTGAGGTTGGCATGTCCCTGGCAGGCACTGGCTGTGATGATGTTGTGGGCAGGCACAGAATGCACCTACACTGCCTGGGCTCATGCAGGGGCTTTGTCCAGAGCTTCTGCCCTCACTTGCTACTCATATACTGACCTTTACCACCAAACCAGTCTCCAGTCACTCCTTTCTGCAGTGCAGTTGGGGTGATGGTGGGAGGTGACAGGGAAAAATATGGGCTGTGAGGTGGAGAGATGAAAAGCATGAAAACACAACTTCTTTTCATTTTTACTTGCCTGAATTGAGCTCTTTCTCCCAGCTCCAGTGGGCAGATGGAAGTTTGTTCACGCTGTCATGATCTGACTTTGCCATGGAATGGGGCAGGGTTGTCCACATTCACAACAGAGAGAAAATATAAGATCTCAAGTACTTCTCCTCACCACCTCTTACTGATTATCTCCTGGGCTAAATATGCTGGATCTGTCCTCACTGAGGCACTGGCTGTGACTTGTTAGGCAAAATCTCTGGGTATCAAGCACTCAGTACCTACAGAGCACCTTTCTCCAAAAGCTTACACTGCAGGTTGAGAAGACAGCCACAAGGAGGGAGATACAAATCTAGAGAGGGAAAGTGCTGAAGGCTTTTGAGCAAGAGATGGTATCAAGAACCTTGTGTTTGATTTATGCTTCTTGTTCTCCAGAAAGGTTTTTTTCCGCTCCGAATGCAAATTTCCCCAGTGCAACTCTGAGCCCTACCTAGCAGGCCTGGGCAAATTTAAAGGGCTAAGATTTGGGATCCTACATCCTATCACTTGAGGGGAAGATCACCCCACATCCATCTTGTCACCTTTTACCTCTGCATCCTGCTGTCCATAGCAAAGGCTGCCATACATAAAAAAATCTCTGTCTCCAGTGAGGTTTAGGTATAGATTTTAATACCATAATTACAGCATGTAAACAAAATACCACTTGATTATTGAAACCATATTCAGTGAAGCTCAGCTCCCATGCAAGAGATACATATGCATTTAATTGCTGTTAAACCTCTGCAAATGTACTTTCAGTAAGGCACTGGTATTATTTAACACACAGATCAAAACAACTACTGAAATCTAGAGCTGATGCTGGAGATTAATCAGTGTGGGCTTTGGCCATTTCACTGTACAACTGGTTATTCATGGGACTCTTCCTGCATTTTGGAGCTGGGAGGACAATGCCATGCCCATGACATTCAGCTTCAGCCACTGCTCAGACCCATCCAGGGGCTTCCCTTGAGCTGTCCTCCTCATGGGAGAGCAGATGAGACATAGCTGCTTTTAACAGCAGTGGCCAGGCTGTCTTTCAGCACTGGAAATAGGCTTGTGTATGCCAGCAGAGCTGGGTGCTGCTGTGGGGACAGTGAGGGCGATGCCACCTTTGCTGGGATGTCCCCTGGCTGAGCAGTGTGTCCATCACATCCCTCTCCTGTGGCTGCTCTGTCGCCTGCAGCTTGACTGCTCCCTTCTGCTGCTGACATCTGGAGCAACAACGTATACACAAGTCTTTACAAGGCAAAAACATACACAGCAGAACAAGATTAGGCTCTTTTGAGCCTCTTCCAGGCCCAGCCTCCCCCAGAGCTCTTCACTATGTTCTGCTTTGTACACTGGGAGGAGAAGAGCTTGGGTTGAGAAGAAAGGGCATTTTACAGATTAATGAAGTCTAGATTTGATCCAGGTGCTGCTTCTCGGGTCTTTTCAAACTGTGGTGACAATTGAAGATGTTTTGCAGAGCCCAGAGGGTGGTGGGGAAGCTCGGGACAGCTTACAGATGTGTGCTTTCCCTGGCCTTTCCAGGCTGACAGCCCAGTGATGGCTGTCTTTGGCTCATTGCATCAGGACCTCTGCAAAGGCAGTGAGCTCCCCGAGGCAGAGGCCTTGTGCTTGTGGGCACTGTCAGGAAGTGCTGTGGGTGGCAGGGCAGCAGCGGTGGTGGCACAGAGCCTCCTGTGTGAGTCCTGGCTCCTGGTGAAGGAGAGCAGTGCCCCTCTGTGTCTGCCAGTGCTGCCCACCTCACCAGGAAGAGCTTCTGCCACCTCAGAGATCCCTTCCTTAACATCTGAGGTGCTGTTATTCTCATTTTACATACTGACCCTCAAAAATGTTGAGACATCCAATTTCCTGTTGAATTGAGAACTCAGTACCTAAATGCCTACTTGGATCTAGGTGATTTGCTGATAACTTGTTAAAAATGAAATTTTAACCTTCCAAACCGTTTGCTGGTGGCCCTACCCCGAGGCATCTCTTTCTGCCAGAGTACAGGTTCCTGCTCCCACACGGGGCAGCCAAACAGCTGGTGGCTTCTTGGTGGGGCTCACCCCTGCCTGTTGGTGCTCTCCTGTAGCACCAGGAGGGCCTGAGATGCTGTGGGGATGGACTTTGCTCAGGGGAGATAGGACATCAAAGTCCTGGCCACACACAGCAGGAGATACCCTACAGCTTCTCCCCCAGCTCCTCTGCCTCCCCTCCCCCAGCAATGGGGTGCCACCCTGTTGTTCTTGGCAGTTCCCAGTGGGAATAATTACACTGTGCATGCCTTAAATTCCCTCTTTTGCAATGACAACTGGATGCAATTTCCTTCGGAGTCTCACAAATGAAGCTCTCACATTGTTGGAAACCATTCAGTGAGTGCTGCAATATGTTCAGAGGTTGCTGCTTCTCAGCAGGACCTGGAGTGATTTCTAGAAACCTTTCCATAGCCTGTCATGCACCTTGGGACCTGCTCAGTGGGTAATAAGGGGAGCAGGGTCTTTCAGCTAAATGCAAGCTTGTTATTGCCACGCTGGAGAGTACCAAGATAGCCTGGTTGGAGGCACACACTCACACGAGAGAGAGTGTGAAATGCAGACCTGAAGGTTTAAAGATTTCACATGTTGTCGGGATTTCGCTCAGGAAATGCCAAACCAGAACTGAAACCTGTGCTTGATGTTTGATTCTCATTCATGCTTAACATAAATATTACTCTTGCTAACCAAACATTCCCCAGAACAGCTCCACAGCACAGAGCAAAGGCTGAGTATCTGCAGAGGACTTTGTGGCCTGGGTTTGGCCTTTGCCTGTGACAGCAAAGGACAAGATACAGCCCAGGTCTCTTCCGTTCTCGTTGCTCTGTGATGAAAGAGGGAGACTCACCAGAGCAGGCTGCTCAGAGAAGTGACTTTTGAGACCACATGCATATGCATTAAGATGGTCTGTTTGGCAGGGGGGGAAATAGTCCTTTTGATCTGGAGATGTGGAGGAAACAAAAAATATTTCCTCCAGCAAAAGGCTGGAGGACATGGAGGAAAATGCTCTTCTGACAATGGAAAGTACCATGTCCCTCCTGCCTGCATGCTGTGCTGTGCTGAAGATGGCCAGCATCAGGCCATCAGGCTCAGCACCAAGTCAGGCTCTGAGCAACCTGGGCTAGGTGGAGTTGTTCCTGCTCACTGCAGGGGGGTCGGACGGGGTGACCTTTAAAGGTCCCTGCCAACCCAAACCTTCTATGATTTGTTGATTCTATGATTTGGTGCTACTTTCAGACTTCTGTTGTCTTGTGAAAGCTTTCATACCAACACCCCAAGACAGTGCTTGACCACTGAAGAATGGCCTACAGTGCCCTTCCAGGCAGAAGAATGTTCTCCAGGCAGCTCGTGAAAGAGCATGGTAATTCTAGAGGCCTGGTGAAACCCAGCTCCTGCCTGTGTGGGCAAATGATCTGTGCAATGTACNACAGGACAGGACAGGACAGGACAGGACAGGAGAAAAGAATGCCACTAGGACATGAAAAAACAAGGTCCAGGGGAGGTAAATGATAGACAAAGGAGGAGCAATATGTATTGTGCTTGGAGGGAAGGGGTAAAAGAAAGACCATGCTTCTGTCATTTGTAATTTATGAGGGAGGTCTTGCATAGATATTTTATTCCAAGTGCCTGATCTTTGCCCTATCTGGAGAACATAAGAATTAACTCAGATATTAAGCAAATGCTTTGGTCTCACTGGGAAGCAGCTTGCACTTATCTGGAGCAAGTGAGGCCTTGGGCAAAAGCCCATGTCAAACAGCACCTTGGGGAAACTGTGCACATGGTCCTGGATAAAGAAATGCCATCTCAGACCTCGAGCATGGTGGGAAAGAAGCTGGTGCTCTGTGACACTGATGAGTAAGGGCTTATTGAGCACTGGGGACAAGGGAAAAATGTCTCAACTTCAGTAGGTTCAGTAGAAAAAAATATCTTTCTGCATACACGGTGGAATATGACGATGCTGGCCACACTCAAACCCAAGAGCAGTTACAGGTTGCAATGGCTTTCCAATACCCCCCCTGATTTCTTTCTGGTTTCACAGCTTACTTGCTGTGGGAAGAGGGAATTTGCCCTAGAAGAAGGGAACCAGGGCATTCTCTTTATTTATACTTCATTTCCCTCAGTGATTGTTATTCTTGGGGAGCATCACTGCCCATCCAGTCATCCAAGCAACAAGTTCTCATAGTCAATGTCCTGACCTTGGACTGTAACTGCAAAAAATGGAAGGGTTCACTTTGTTGTGGACTTTTTAGGTGTTGGCAATGTTTGGAGATACAGTCCCATGCTGCTGGTGCCTGTGTGGTCTAATTACCCTTTATTGCTCCCCTCGCCTGCCCGCTTACTTCCACGTTAATTTATATGTCCCAAGATGTGCCTGCGCATCTGTTCCTTATTTCCTGGGTATGCATTTATTTTCTTGCTGAGTCCTGAAAGGGAAGGAGATGAAATGCATTGAAGATCTTGATTTACAGCTTCAGCATTTTCCTAAATCTGTTATGAACTGTGTTTTCATGTCCCCCTCCTCTCTATCCTCTGTGATGGCAGGGAGACAGCCAGCATGGCAAGCTGGAGCATGGGCACCAAAGTAGAGACAGACCCCATCACTTCACTGACCACAGCCCATAATGGGCACTATCTGCCCTGCACTCAGTTCTGGGGGTACTTTTTGTGATATCTTGACCCTCTAGTGCAGCATTGCACACTCACCATTGGGTTCTTCCAACAACTCTCCTGTGCCATTTTGAAACCGATAACATAACTGGTGGTGGTGATGCCCAGGGCCTAGTCCAGGATGCAGCTTGTCTAAGGCAAGGAGGAAAAGATGGGAGCAGGTCAGAGCAACTTCATCTCAAACAGCCACCGCCCTGCCTGACCCCACAGCTGCCCAGCTGCCTCTTCCTTGTGATGTTTTGCTGCAAGGAAGAAACACTTCTGTCAGTGGAACAGACCTAACCTGGCTCCACAATAAATTTCATCACATTTCTTCTCCTTCACTAGCCGTGCTTTGGCCAGTGATGCCTCACACATGCATTTGTCAGAGCAAACCTGTGCTGCCAGAAGAGAGGGGACAACGCACGGGCAAAGTTCAGGACAGGATGATTTCCTGAACAGAGTGACAGCCAGACTGCTCCAGGATGTCATAGCCTGGACTGGACTGTCCTATCCACTAAGCTTTTCTGTTTGCTTTACTCTACCCAGTCAGGATCACAGGGAAAAGCAGCTGCTGCTTGACCCAGAAGGTTGATGTCAGCGGTTGATTAGGAAAACTCTGTCAGTGTGCAAGTGCCTCTCAGTCCCTTGAAAAGGGACTTCTTTTGGTGGTGGGTCCTTCCTGGTCCCCCAGCAGCACATACTTGCCAATCTATGCTGCTGTGATGAGAGGGGTTTGAGTCAGCTGGGAGAGCACATCCAAGAGAGGTCACTGAGGTAGATCATCACTTCCTGCTGCTTCTGAGGGCCTGTATGACAGCTAGCAAGCTTTCCCAAGCAGGAATTATCCATTCTGGAGTTTACAGAACCATTTCTCCTGTGCTTCCCCAGGCCTTTCCTCTCAAGTACATCAGAACTGCCAAAGTAATGGGAAGAGCATTTCTCAGCTTCTGGAAAAGCCTTTATTTAGGTTTTTGAAGCAGCTTGTTTGAACAGGTTGTGTCCAACCCCTCTCCTCACTTCACCCATGCCTGGGCATGGACAAGGAAAGGAAAAACAGAGACCAGCTTGTGCCCTTGGCTGTTTTGGGGAATCCTGCCATTGCATGGGTCAAACCCATGTGCTTGGACCTCTGGGGACCAGCAGAGGTAGGAGAGGTCTGGAGGTCCTCTGGAAGACTTCTGGAGGAGGCAGCAGACTTGCACTCCTGACCAGGATAATTCCTGTTGGGGGACAGAAGAGCAAACATCCATTAGCTTTAATTTTGCTGGGAAAGGAAGGTGACAGGCACCTGGGAGAAGCTTCTCCCTCACCTGTGGTTCATGAAAATTCCCTACAGGGCTGGCAGCCACAATTAGGCTGGAGGAGGGACTCCATGCATCCCTGGTGTCCCACCTGGCAAAGCTGGCAAGAGCCATTCATGATGGTACAGGAGCTGAGGACCCCTGCAAGGCACCCCAGTGTCACCCCTGGGCTGTGGCTGCCTGAGGAGCCTGTGCCAGCTGAACCCAGCCTGCTGCTTGGAAAACCCCTGGCTGTGCCACGGGACTGAGTGAAATATCATTTCCCAGCCTAATGGACAGATTGTTAAATATACAATGATTTACCAGCTCTTTCACTGCAATAACTGTTCACACATTGTCTCTTTGCCTCTTTCACTGTTTTTATGATTCATTCTATTTGGTTGCCCAATTGACATTTCCAAAATGAGGTTTCTAAGCCCCAGCCTTTCCTTCCTCCTCTCCCCCCTTTTTCTTTGCCAGTTTATAGGCCTGAGAGAAGTTTTTCCAATCATGATAATATCTTCATGTTTTGTTGACAAAAGGTCAACCTTGGAATAAGCCAAACTGGTTTTAGGAAAAATATTTGCTTATTTAGTAAGGGGATGTGTGTAGGAGATCAAATTTATGAGGGTGAAATTGAATCTGGTTATTTGAAGGATTCTGAAATAAAAGCTTCCCACCCACTCACAAGGGGAAGAACAAAACTTATAAATTGCTTTAGGCTGAAGGAGAATGTAGAAATAAACTGGGTTTCTGTGTAAAAGGTAATAGGATACAAAGGAAAAACTAAAACCAGAGCTTAAGAGACAACAGCCCGTTCTTCACAGTGCTCATTTCACACTATCATTCCTTACAGAAGAAAGGTCATAATTTTCCCCAGTATCTGACCTTCCAGTTCCAGAGCATCCATCCTTATCCATTGGTCAAACACTTGCTCAGACTCACAAAAGACAGATCTAGTAGCTTAACTGGTCACTTAGCCAGGGAATCTCTTCTGTAGCATGGTTTCTCTGGTTTGACTTTAATTTACAGTTCTAAAACAGGTCTTGCATGCCTTTTCATGAGAATGGCCCATGCCAGGAGCCCTACTCAGTTCAGGAGTAATTTGCATGAATAGCACTGCTGAACACGTCTGTTTAGGGTCCTGTCCCAAAGATCTTCTCTCTTTTCCCTGGAAAGATGAGCCAAGAGAGCAACAGGTTAAGTCACACTTTTCCACCCAGAATATGAAGAGGGAATGTGCCACATACANATACAAACACACACACACACAAAGTTTCTTTTGTCCTTCCTCTGTGCATCTGAGAGATAACAAGCAAGTGGAGTCTTGCTCTGGCCCAGTGCAGCTATTCCTATTTCTAGTAAACTCTGAGTGGCTGTGGGGAGGATCTGGCATTTTCTCCTTTCTCCTGCTGTTGCACAGCTCCAGTTCCTTTGTATTATTTAGACACATGCCCCGCTCATGGCTTGAGACATGACATTTCTCTCCTCTTTAAGCATGATTATTACACAACACGAATTGGAGCAAGTACTACAGTAAAAAAACCCCTCTTTAATGAAGTCCCATTGACACTGGATGCTTGTTAAAAAGCACAACAGAACATTAAACAAGTCTTTTCAGCTATTAGAAATGAAGATGAGCCATAATTGAAAGAGTTCAACTGGTTTGGGTTAACCCTACTGTCATGCATGACACATTTTGGCAATTTCTGGATAAAGAGGAAGCAGGATACAAAAATGAAATCCAATTTTCTGGAGATTTTATGTAATTTTTAAACAAGATAACAATATTGTTTTTAGATACTTGGTATTGTTAGTAGATACCCTGCCTCTCTTTCTGCATGTAGCCATCACAGATCATCACTAGGAGATGGGCTATCATCAAATCCTGCTGGACACAGGACTTGCTTGGGCACAGCTTCCTATGTCTTGGGCTTAGAGCTGTAAGAAGAATGAGGCCAAACTATATCCCAGCATAGAGGCAAAAATTATGAAGCTGCTTGATTATGAAACAATCTCCTTGCTGGGAAAGCTGCTTGGGGTTTCATAGCTGTTCTGTCCCCAAACACATCACAGCTGGTGTGACCTAGCCTGTGAAAGGATGATTAGAGAGAAATACATGGCTCCTGTTCACAGGCACGGAGTCTATTTCTGATAGAGGCAAATGGAGATTAATCTATCTGTACCTGTGGACCTCCCAGCCAATTTTCTCCCTAATGGATGGTAGAGGTTTTTTTCATTCACACTTTTCTCATTTTAAAACATAAAAGCAATCATACAGTCAGAGCTGTAACCTCTCACCATTATGCTTTACTCTAAGAAGAGTACATTTTCACTTTTGTCTTTGGGCAACAACCAGGGCCTATTCCAAGAGGATTTTAGTTACCCCAGTGCCACAAGAGCTAACCAGCGTAATTTTTTTGGCATAATAAAATTGTATCTCCTGCCTATTTGCTCTCAGTGGCCCATCAAAGTATATAGAAAGCTTTTTTGGTAGTAATTTCAAACACAGCTTAAATTCTGCCATTTTCTACACAAGAGAGATCCTGTCATCCTCCCCTCTCTCCCTCCCCCTCCAAACACCAAGCCCATCTCCAGGGGGAGGAGACACTTGGTTGCACCTGTCTAACAAAGCTCTTCACAAGGGCCCTACATGTACTGCCAGTGTCTCTCAGAGAAATCAGGGTTTCACTCAACAAGTACAGCTGCATTTCTGTGAAATTAGCCACACTTTACTGCTGGATGTGTTGGGCAGCAGGAGCTAAACACCATAGGGAAGTCAGATTGGGAGTGGGTCAGGGTGCAGTCTCAGTAGCTGATACTGCTTGGGCCAGAGCCTAAACTGTTTAATACTTGTCTGTGTGTTTTGAGCAGCCGAGGAGAACGTGCAGAGCATCAGTGCTTCACAACACATCTCCTCGTCTGACTGCTCTGCAAGAGCAGATGACAGTTCTCAGGCAAATCTGCTAATTTGGAGGGAGAAAATGGTTTCATCTGTCTTGTGGCGAGACACCTGAGAAGCCAAGGGAGCTGTTTCAGGAGCAAGCACAGAGAAGGTCTCTGTACTTACAGCTGTGCTTTCAACACTGGAAAATAAATCATCTTTCCACCACAGACCCCATTATACTTACCCTCACATGTAAGAGCAATTAGATGTTACTGCCTTGCTGTCATGGAGCAGCCTGAATTGCTGCTTGAAGAGGTGTAATGGGAGTGGGGTGATTATTTGTGGTTGGAGAATAAGGGTATGAATGAGCGAGTTATGAGATTTCAGATAAATAATCCTCTGGCTTTTTGCAAAGAAGTGTTGTCCCAGCCCATCACAAGCCAACAACTCTGCCATTTCCTGCCCAAAGAAATCCATCAGAGCAAATCTCAGCTCTTCCCTGACTCCTCTCTGATGAGAGAGAAGAAGAAGGGAGAAATCTGGTAGTGGCTGTTTGGTGTTGTGCCTGCTCAGCTCTGCCCAAATAGCAAACACACCTCGTGCCCAGGACAGCTGCCACGGAGGGAGCCAGCCCTTCCTGCTGGAGTAAGGGCACAGCACGGAGCTAACCCAGTTTAGCCATAGATTCTGCTCACTTTGTTCTGTGCTGGATGGACCCCCCAAAACAAAGATGTGACAGATCCCAAAGAAAAGGAGCAGCTAGGAGACAGGTGTGTGTGTCCCCTCCACTCTACTTTCCCAAAAGAAAACTAACCCAAAAAATTGGTTCAGGTTCCACTGGGATTGGAGGCTCCTCTCAAAACTTTCAAATGCAATTTCAGATTCAGTTTCTGCTTGATGGATGGAAAAAAATCATGGTTCAGGCTGGTTTCTGGTTAACTCCCAGCAGAACCCCTTGTGCAACTCAGGAGCAGGACAAAAGTATGAAGGGGGTGTTTTGCCATATGGGTAAGTAGAGTTGGGCTCAAGAATGAAGATGAATAAAGGAAGAAGCTCAGCACAACAACGTCCTGTCCCATGGGAAACAACGAAGCTTGAACCCAATTTAATATACAGGAAAAGCAACAGTGGAACAGAGAAGCAGCAGCAGCAGCAAAAGAGTCTGATGTGAGAAAAGATACAAGATACAAATTAAATCAGGAAAGCTTTTGTCAGGGGATGGCTTCAAGAGGTGTCTGCTAGACCCTGGCTTCTGCATGAAAAGAAAATAATCGCTTGTTGAACAGAAGAAACTCAAAGAAGACACTGGATAAATCTTTCCCTTTAGGAACTGCCTTTTTGGAGCAAACTCTGCTCTGCTTGTATTACACATGCTGGCTCTTAAAACCTTCCGTATGTATGGAGATTTTTGATGCACATGAACATCAGTTTTTGTCAGAGTGCATGTCCTGCATTTAAACCAAAGCACTGCACATGCTGCCTATTGACCATACAGGCAAGGCTTCAGCAGGAATATCTTTGGATACAGGGGTTTAACATGATCCACACAGCAAGGGAAGCTCTTTGCCTTGGCTCTGGGGTAGCTGGTGAGCCTTCTAATGTGCATCCAGGCACCCTCATTGCTTGGGCCAGCACAGATGAGTTTTGATCTGCTGTTCCATGGGCCTGAGCTCCATCAGACTTCCCTTGAGCAGTCACCTGCCAGTGGATTCATATCACATGCTATTCTTAGCCTACATATCTCATTTCTGGGCGTTACAAGAAACTGGATTAGAAACAGGTACTCAGCATAAACAGGCGAGCTGCTCAAAAGGCCCTAAGAGTGCAGTTTCAGCAGACTGCATCCAGCAAAAGAATAAACTTGAGTTTCAAGTGGTTTAGCAGGTGAAAGCAGAGGAACAAAGTAATATATTCATGGTTGAAAGTGTGTGTACACCTGCATACACATCCACACAGCTGCACAATCAACAAAACACTTCCACAATTTAAGAGCATAATTAAGCAAATCAGGCTGATATATAGATCTTCTCTTTGACTTAAAGAACATTTTTAACATCTTACCTCACATTCACTTCACTGAAAATGAAACTGAAGGCTCTTAAGACAGCATTCCATTTTCAGAATGTAAAAAAATAAACTTAAAAATGTTCCCCGTTTCAAGTCTACAGCTATGCTGGTTGTGTATTCTATACCTCAGAAGAGCAGAATGTGATGTTGCACAGGTATCAAAAATTATATATTCTTCCTGCATAGAACTGCAGCCAGCTGCCCAAACATTAGGTGCTCAAGGGCCTTAGGGCATTGATGCCTCATAAATTTGAGAGTATTTATTAGGTGAATACAGAACTGCAAGTTTTGTAGCAGTGGAAAGTAAGTATGATAATGAGGTAAACACATGTTCCAAAGAAAATACGAGCTAATCGTGCCCTCTGTGCAGGAGACAGCAGCTTTAAACAATCACTTGGGGAATGCTGGAGCAAGGCCTGCAAGCTGCTGCAGGATGGGCTGCTCATTAATGACATCTCTCTGTGACCTGTAGCTTTTTAGTGCTGTAAACACAGTTTGACAAGTAGGTAACCAAATAGGTGTTCTGCTCCTTTGAACGCTTTGAAGAACCTTATAAATGCTCCTTTCCATTCCAAAAAGGGGTGTTACATGTAGCCTCAGTTTTCCTTAGATAAGTAAGAGGAAGCGTCCTTCAGGGACCATAACTACAGATACAGCCGGGATTCCCCCTTGGGTCGGAGCACACCTCAGGTGTGGTGAGGTCTGTGCATCGTGGGCTCCATCTGGAGGTTGTTTGCTCTAATCTGTGCTTTCGGAAGAGAGGGAGAGAAAATGCAGCAGTGCTGGGTCAAAGTCACCAAGTCATCTGGAAAAAGAAGCCCTTGCACACTGGTGTGCTGATGTGCTGATGTGGAGGTGTCACACAGAGACTGGCGGGTGGTGGGATGAGCTCCACTTGCTCTTGGTAAGGGGAACCTTTCAGCTCCACCAGAGATGAAGCCTTTGCTGTAATTTTCCTTATCCATTGGTCAATGCACAAACACAAGATAGAAAACCCAGCACACAGCCAAGACTGTCCTATGGGGAAGCTGCTGCCCTCACAGGTCCCCAGGGGGAGTATTTGAAAGTCTGTCTCTATCCTCACCTTCAAATGTAAAGAGGATGGTGGAGGAGGCATCAGCCCAGTCTGTGGTTTCCACAAACACAGCAGTGGGAATGGTGATTCCAGAGGTTCAGGGTGAGGTAGCATGTGAAAAAGGAGAAGTTTGGTATTTGAATGAGGTATTGATGCATGAAGCTCACACAGCACGTGTTTGAGACATAGAGCAAGTTTCTGATGACTTACTCCAAGTATCTGATCCTGGTGGTGTTGCTCAGGTACTTCCCACAGATTCCACTGCAGTCTTCCACTGTTATCTTAAGCACTAGGAATTCTGAAAAAAGTTTCAGACTGAGTCATTGTGCTTGTGCAAAGTCAGAGAGAGCTGCGGTGTGACCAGGTTTACGCCTGCTAGTCTGACAGTAAAAGCTGTTGGGAGTGGGGTATACAGGACCCCACAGCCCATCTCTATTCTAATATTAGACAAAAATTAGTGCTGTGTGGCTAAAACCCATCAGTGATGGTTCTTTCTGTTTTGCCAGAGGTCTCAGAGTGCTTGTAGCAGTGAGGGGTTGGAGTGGTGCAGAACTATTGAGCAGAGCAAGAGAGCTCCATGAAAAACCAGTGTTCTGTGCATAGGAAGGTCATGCTGAGAGGGATCTCTTTTTTCAAGGACCTGCTGCATGTTAATGTACTCATCATCTTCCTGTTAGAATGGAAAAAGATGCTGGGGGGTTCTTGAGCCAAGGAATGGTCCTAGATATCCCAAGGGCCCTTTCCTCTTCTGACATATCATTGTGGGGTTAGGGAGGTCAGGAAAAGTATTTGGGGCAAGAAGTGTCTGTGAGTTTTTCCATACCCCCAATAATCACACCCATACTGTAAATATTATTGCCAGGTCTGCTTGCTGCATGACCATGCACTTAACAGCACCACAAGGAGGAGATGCCCCAGCTGCAGACTGCTGCACAGGCCTGGGAAACCCAGATGGTTTGCCTCTGATTTTATGTGGAAAAGCATCTCAAAGGTAGAGGCTGGAAGTGCAGTCTGTGCCACAAACAGGCCTGTAACATCAACCAGCTGCATCTCTCCATGTCTGGGGTCAAAACCCCACAAGCAGGGCAGGGCTCTCCTCTTGAGATGGGACATGTGCAGGAAACTGCACATTTTTGCCATGGAGTTAGTGCCAGATGCCCCATGGGATGAAGGAGTGCAAAGGAAAATTGAAGGAGAATGGGAGCTCAAGGGGACACGTGGACGTTAGCTGCTTAATGACATGAGTTTCAGGGCTACACTTCTCTAATGCCAGAGGCTATGATGGCTGCTCCATTGTCAGCCAGCTTCTGAAAGAAAAAACATGTCTGCAATTAATTTCCCAGGATGTTAAACTGATGTGCAAGCAGAGATTTCATTTTCGTAGACTTTTACATTTTTTAGTCATGAAACTAAGCAGTCTTCAAGTTGTGGGTATCAAGGGCTGCAAGAGTAATTTCCTCATTTTTTTCAACACTGCCTAAAATCAGAGTTACATAGGCCCTCTTCCACAAGAGGATTATTATAAGGGTGCACAGTGTGGTGTCTAAGGGAAAAAAAGCAGTTCTTGACATGTACACAGACCATCAGATCTTTGACTTGCAGGAAGAGCTGAGTTACCACTGCCAGCAGGATATAAAAATTTGGAGGGAGGCCTGCAGATCATACAGAGACGATTATGGTGATGGCCTGTCACACAGTGGAGATGAGAAATAAAGTGATAAGGTGAAGCTTTATTGCTGTGCAGATCCCTTTCTGTGTAATATGGTGACCTCTACTCCCATGTCCACATACTGGTTTATAGCTCTTACTGGAGGAAAAAGGTATTTGACAAATGACACACGTACGTGGCCCAAAAGGAGAATATTCAAACCTGTCATGCACTACACAGATGTTGAGTATCAAGTGAGAAACTGCTTCTGGGATGGCAAAGTGATCATCGATGGGAGGACAACAGCTTTCAAATATGATGGGTGCTTTTTCCATGGTTTCATTGAATGCCACCATGAAAATGACTGGAAGCATCCAGTGGGGATGACCTTTGGGTGTTACATCATGAAGCAAAAGACGGATGGCCTAACGAAAGCAGGGTTTACCATCAGATCCAGATGGGAGCACAAGTGAGCTGCTATGAAAAGAAACAGATGGTGAGCTCATGGTCTTAGCCAGGACCAAACTGCCCAGGCCCTTATCCTCAGAGATGTGTTTTCTGGCAGCAGGTCAATGCCATTTGTCTGTACTACAAAGCAGCCCCTGATGCAAAGATACACTGACCACCTACTTTAAGACGGTAACAATAAAGGTGTATTTACATGGACTCTTTTCCCTAGTGCTTCTCAGGAGCATAAATGGCAAATTATTATTTTCCCTGTCTGAAACCTGCCAGGCCTGCTGCTGATGAATGGAACTCCCTTGCAGTTGCCTGGTACACCCTGGAACTGAACAAGGCTCTGGGGAAGGGCTACAGATGTGGAACCTATGAGGTCTGGCATTTTGAATAGAGAGGCAACAGCCTTTACTTGGATTACATAAAGATTTGCCTCTGCCTGAAGCAGGAAGCTTTAGGGTGCCCAGCCTGGTGCGCAGATGCAGACAAAACCCTGCTCCATGTGCTGAAGATTACAGGCAGAAAGATGATGTTTTGTAGCTTGAGCCTGTTAAGGGAGGAGTTGGATGGATATCCCTTCACCCCAGCTTCTGCCATGCCCGCCTGTGATTTGCCCATGAGGATGCAGCCCCTGGCTGCTGGAAGCACACAAAAGGATGCGTGTCCCTGATTTGCCAGACTGCCATTCTACAGTTTTCCTTGCCCCTGTATGGTTGTGCCTAGAGCATTTAAACCCTCAGACATCCTGCATGACCTTGCCTTTACCACAGCACAGGCTCTGGGACAATCGTGAGTCACCCAGGGGATTCCTGCAGACAAAGACCATTTAGCAGGCATGCCTTGAACTGCATTAAGATGGCACTTTGCTCCTGTTGTGACACAAGAAGAACAGGCACCATTGTAGGCTTTTCCAGGATATCCATCCATCTGTTTCTTCTGTTACCCCCTGACTCAAGCAGTGCAAGCCTCTTCAGTTCTTTGGCATTTCTGGACCTTTATAACATTGTACACTCCATACCAGGTATTCCAACAACTGCACAAGGGAGAAATGAAAACTATTTTCTTTTCAAAACATAAGTTTGTTCTTTTTTTCCACAGGAATGGAAAAAAAAAGAACCCTAAAGTTTTAGGTTGTGTTTACCATGACAGTACTTTCAAACAGCAGCCACAGAAACAAACCAGTAGTGTTTCTTATTTTAATTGCATAAACCCAACATGAATAAATTTTACCAAGCCTGTAAGCATACAGAGGTGTATTCTTTTAATACTTTTGTCTACTTTTATTTACAAAAGGAAAAATGAGCCTACAGTTTCAAGCCAAATAAAAAAAGAAACCCAAGGCTAAAAAGAAGAGGCAGAAGAATGTGTGGGGTTTTACTTTAAAAAGTATCTGGAAGACAAACAGAGGACACACAGGGAGAGCTAAGAGCCAGAGCAGCTGCTGATGACCTTGAATTTGAAACAGCATTTGAAAATCCAAGTCTCTTATTCCTCACTTTGTAGTGAAAGCATCCAAACCAGAAAAGTCCTTCAAGCCTCAGATGTACTCTGTGGCACTGGAAGCTCAGTAGCCGTATTTTTCATTGAGATGAGTCTTCCCATCACCACTTTGACCTAAAGGACAAAGAGGAAGAGTTGCATTATTCCTTTTACCCCTCATCTAAGAGAGATGTGTATCCCTGTATGGAATAGTCTCTAGATAGCACCAGGCATACAAGCACGGAGGATAAAATGTCAAACTGCATTTGCAATGTGTCTTTTGATTTACACTTATAATTAATTTCAATTTTACTAATAGTGATAAGATTACATCAGGAACCCCTGGTTTTGTGACTGTTTTGTTTGGGTTTTTTTCTGGAGTCCTCATAATGCCAGCTCAGAAGGAACGATTGACTATTAGCAGGCAGAGCCAGAAAACAGAGCTCCCTCTTATGGACACAGCTTGCTTAACTATCCCAGATCAGACCTTGGAGTTACTGAATCCAGTATTTTGTTCCTGTGGATTCGTATGTCAGAGACATGCAATCTTTTCATTTAAGGATGACTCACCAGATTACAGTTTTCTTCAGTGAAATTTATTCTTATTTCTATAACCTTGCAACAACCTTACAAAAATTATAGTAATTAACCTATGAAGGCTAAGCTCTGAGAACATCAATTCATGAAAATGAGTTTTCTATTTTAGAGAAACTGAACATTCATTACCCTACTTAAGAATAACTTCACCTAGCTAAAAACACCCTGGAACTAAAGGTAAAAAATTATTCAAGTTTAACATATGTTGGGTGAGTGCATAAATTATTCAGTGCATTCACCAAAGCATTATCAAGACTTTTCTCCAGAACAGCTTGATCCAGAGTTTGTATTCCAATGACTTTTGCAAAAAACTGCAAAGAAGCATTTTTGTATTTCACAGACTTCTGTGAAAACTGAGAATACTGACATTGCTGGAGCATTATCCCTAGGGAAGATTTGAGCTTGTCTTTCAACCAGGTTATCATACCATTATGTGTGAATGCAGTTGGCTCTCTCAGGTGTTACAAAACAAGAACAAACTTCAGGTGTATCTCTCCATTCAAGACTTGCATGGCCATAAAACAAACATGGAGAACAACACGCCACAAAACATCAGGTTCTCAGTAAAGTATTCCTGAATTAGCTTTTCCTCAAGGACTTACAAGGACATCCTGATGACTTATTAGGAAGATTCCTGAGTTATGAGACTAAAACCAGTAAAGAAATGGTTGATACCTGCAGGAGGAATCCATATGCAGTAGTCTGGGTCATCATCTGGGTACTGTGAGGAGAGAAGAGGTTGTTGGACCTGCAAAGAGAGGAAAGATTTTTTTAAGGTGCTACACCCCTCCACCAAAGTGTCACAGCCACTAAATCTCTCACTAATTCAGAGACAAATACTGAGAGGTGAGGGTTATTTCTACAAGAGTCAGGAATGAAAACACTAATACAGAAGAAACAGATCCACTTCATTTCCATTAGTCATAGACTAATAAAAATGCTGGTTAGAGGGGACCTCTGGAGGTCATCCAGCCCAATTTTTCCCTCAAAAGAGAACCTGTCCACTTCAGGACAGTTTAAACCTAATTTTTGGTGATGTCATTTGACAGAGGATTTCTTTATGCAGGGAAAAGCTTTAGAGTAGGATTTTCAGTAAGTGCTTTACTGATTGCAATGCACAATACCACTGAAAACATTGGACTTAAGGTGACTTTCAAACTGGAGTTTATAAAAGTTTCAGTGTTATATAAGGATAGCTTAGTTTTCAAAAAGAAAAGAACGCTCCTGTTTTTCAGGTCTCGCTGGCATCTTGAAATATTAAAGCAAACAGGTCACTTGCACTGCAGTTGTTGACACAGCAGTATCTTTTTGTCCCTAGATTTTTAAGTTCTGCCACATCAGCATGATTTTCTCAACAACTTCTGTTTTCAACAACTGCAGGTAAAAAAATCATACAACTGTAGAGTGCAAGACTTAAGAGCTCAAAATAATGCCAAGTTACTCAGCACTGATTTGCATTATTTTGTAGCATCATTGCAGAGTCTCAAGTTATGCAGTAGAAGCAAATTTTCATTCCCTCAAGAACTTTCCTTTCCTAAATTAACATCTAAACCAGCTTTTTTAGAAGACTAATGTTTTCCAAAACATTAGACTGCAGAGTTGTAGAGCTTTTAAATATGGCTTGTGAACAATCACTTGAAAATTGTTTTTCCACTTTTACGTGATTCAAAGTTATTGAAATATTACAAAAAAAAAGGAAAAAGCTGACTTCTGGTTGATACTTTCCATGCAAGATCTGAGCCCAAAGGCAGAGACAGCATGTGGAAAAAGTGATTTGTGATGGAGAAAGAATACATCTAAGCCATCTGGCATCTGAAGAATGCTCAGTGTTAGAGCAAACTCTCTGCTGATGAGAGGTGCTGACTTGACTGCCTCATCATGAAAAACTGCCTTGTCCTCCCATATTCATAAAAGTGGTAAAACTTGGGCTTTACCAGTATAAATAAACTCTTGATTTCTTTAGCATCTTTAGCAAGGCCAGCAACAAAAGACAGTTCTGAGCACTGTGCCTACCCAAAGCCTGGGTCCTCTGCCAGGACTAACAAAGCAGCCGTCAGCACACACAGGATGCAGGGATCTGAGGTTCAGTAAGTGCTGCAGGGCTAAGGTCCCCAAAAAGAAACTGTCCCAGTGGTCAGAACTCATGATCCACCAAGTACAGTCATCTCCTCTGATGGCAGTCAGCAGAAGGGTGGGATGCCCTCTAAAGGGAAGAGCCTCACAATAATCATTAGGCTGTCAGAGTAGATCCTTCCCAGCTCCAGAAAGGCAACAACTGACTGAGTCCCAAAAAGTTCAAAGCTCACATACTTTACATTTTAATACAAATATTATACACAGGAGAAACATTATCTGATATAACCACTCAAATTTAGTGAGAACTTGGATGCAAAAGACATTAATGTCTCAGACTCATATCTTCTCACATCTTACAGAGAAGGATGAGGTTTGACACAGACCAACTGCAGCTTTAGTACAGCGTGTTCTGTGCCAGCCAATATGTATTTCCCAGGCTACTCTCCAAGGAAAGCTTTGCATTCACATTCCAAAGCCTGGAGAGCACCTATGTTCTGCAACACTTGTGATACAGAACCAGCAATTAGTAACTGCCAAGTGAAAGGGTGAAAAAAGTAACTTTTGTGATTGAACAGAGTCTCTAGCATGCCTGAAATGCTCTGCTTTACCTTTCATTGGAGACTCTAAAATCTGTGTTCAATGGCAGTGTATGGTTCTACATTTGGGTCTCTGTCAGCACACAAGCACTACTATCACCAAGTTAGACTCCATCAAATTGTTACTATTTCACTAAAAAAAGCCTAGAAATTATTTCCTTTTAAGCTGCAGGAGTCATAGTGTCATAACTGACCTTGTTTGAGCTATTGATTTTCTTAACTTTCTCAGATGTCTCTTCAGGTTCCTTATTTACTACCTTGGGTGCTGGAAAGAAAACAGATTTGTTTTGTGAGACAGCATAACTGACCAATTCTACAGAAATAAACTTCTAGGAAGTTCACATAAAAATTAATACATCCATAAGGAAATCCAAAATATCTCACTGCACCACAATTCATACTTAAGAATAATACTGCTGAACATCTTATTGTTTTTCCTAGATTTAACTTATATTAAATACATTGTGCGTCATGTAACCGAATAAAGTTTAATAAGATCCTCTATTAGTGATTCTGTAACATTAACTTTAGTTAATAGATGTTTGTTTTCTAAAAGACACTATCTGTAATCACTGCGGTGATTGATTTAGAAAGGAAGGAGTAGGAAATGTGCAGAACCAGTTTGCTTTTATAAACAAACAAACACCAAACTTTAGAGTTGATGGGTGAGAAGAATTCCTTGGTTTTCTGCTACTTAGTCTCTGAAATATTGATACTCTCGTGGCTTAAGGTTATGTTTGAGATTATGAGGACAGATTCTTAGGAGTCTGAGTTATAGAAAAATAGAGAGGTCATAAAAATCTCCTCCATGTACACCCAACATTCTTTATTTTGAAGATCTGATTTTTTGTGCACACATGCAGAGGCATCATCTATGTCACTAGCAGATCATTACCTAATGTTATATAGCATTTATCACTTTATAAAATAAAGTTTTGTCCTTCTGTAGTATTAAGAGCTAGTCCAAGAGAATAAGGGAGGAAAAACTAACATCATATTCTCCTAAATTAATTCTTCTCATGCCATTTTTTAAAATCAAAGAATCTCAAAGCAATTAATGGCTATGAAAAGCAAGGAGAACTGCAATATGGCAGAAGTGACCTTATTTACCACTTCCCATGCAAAATACCATCTTTCATTTCAATTCTCGATTCTTTAGGCTCTAGATTAGGCTCAGTTTCCTTTGACCCACATAAGACAGTAAGTCCTTTAGTCAGTTTCTAAACCCACATGCTATTACAAAATAGTCTGTATTGTACTGTTCACCTTGGGATTTCACTTGTGAGGGGCCCATCTGAGATTCATTCCTCAGTACCTTTGGCTCAGGCAGAAAATCAGCCCCTGTAATAGAAAAAAGGAAGAGCTTGGTGGGCACTGCAGTAACTGATGAGCAGAGTGCATCCCTGAGACCAAGTACAAAAGGGAACTCTTTGCTACATTTATCTCAGGAAGAACTCTTCTCTCAAATGTCTTCCAAATTATTTCAGCCACCAAGTTCATTGCAATACAATAAAGAAAATTTTGTGATCTGTTAAAAGACCTTCCAACAGCAACCTGTCCAGCATTAAGCCAAAAAGCTAGAACTAGCTTTTTACCAAACATACTGCTCACTGAGAAACATCATTACTGAGTTTTCAAATGCATCAGGCTGATACAGGAAAGGAGGGATTGGAGATACCTCAAAGACACCTTTCCATTACCACTTTTGAAATTGTTTTACCTCCTTACAAATGGATCTGAAGTTTTGCAGAGACATTTGTTTTCTTATTATGTCACTTTTACTGCCAACAAAACATTGCAGTTGTTTTGATTTGGACAATCAATTTAATGGAAACAAGGTTTATCAAAATAGGATTTTCTTACATCCACGAGATTTATTCTATTTTACCAAAAAGCACGAAAAACTGACTGGCAAGCGGAATTTCAACTAGAATCATGTGAAACTCAGCTTCAGCCACATGGACTCTGGACTCATGGCAAAAAAAACTGTGGAAAAGAAATTGACTGGAAAACCTGTGACCCAAGCATTTGACTCACATAGCTCTTAAAAATTCAGCAGTATCAGACACATCTTCATTATTGGAAAAATCAGAAACAATGATTTACCATCCTGAAGGGATTCTAGATTCTTGTTTTTGCATGGAGAGCCATCAGGAGCATGAGTTTCTTTCCCTGTTTCTTTCTCTGTTGTCGTTTTCATTTCCAGGTTTGACACTCTGCTGTTTACTGCATCTGCTTCCTGCTGCTCTTCCATTTCTTCCTCTTCCTCCTCCTCCTCTTCCTCCTCCTCTGGTCCATCATCTTTTGTTTTTAACAAGCTTTCAGGGATGTCTGGACGCTTAACTGGCAACTTCTGCAAGACAAAGTCTTGTGCATCAGTGCCAAGGTAGAGGCAGATGTCACAGATACTCATTACAAGAGAAAATGCACATACACTATTGTCAGAGACAGCTGGTAAGGAAACACTCTCAGGATGACAAATAGGTTTTAAGGAAAAGTTATTAGTCGAGATGGAAGATGAAAAAATATGTCCAGTCCATAAACAAGGAGTATAATCTTTTCATAAGAGGGACACGGGAAACTGCATCAATCAGGGATATGATCTTGGCTATCAAGATGGAGAAAAACAAGAAAAGGCTGCTGAGGCAGAGCATTGGTTCAGCCTGATCTGATGTGCCCAGACTGCCTCTATTGATCACTGCCTTTGACCACAGCTGTGCCCCAGGAGACTGGCCGTACCAGGACACAGAATGGCAACTGCTAGCAACAAACAACATCCAACAGCCCCTGTTCATTGCCTGTGCACCTTCCACTGCCACAGGCTGCACCTCCATGCTGTTTCCATGCATGTGAGAAGACACAGTTGTCCCCCCTATAGCCTCCTCAGCCTGAGAAGGTGTCCCACAAATAGCCAGTGACTTGCAACACTTGCAAGTCCAACTTACCCCTAAGCTTCCAGTTTTCAGTTTGAATTTGCTCCCCCCTTTCATTGCACCAAAGAGAGGCAGGTTCATCTTTTTAGGCTTGTTCTCTGCATTCAGACTGTGACTCCCACCCCTAATAAAAATTAGACACAAAGGAAAACAGTATATTAAGTGTCAAACAAATCTTATATATACAAATGTGAGGAAAAAAAAAGTGTGCCTGTGAGAAGTGGATATATAAAAATCCTTTTATTTCTCTCTCACTTGCAGCATCCAAGGAGGAAGCTGCAAGAGACAAGAGATGACTCCTCCATCCTACATATATATTGCAGGATTCAGACACGTACCATAACAGGAAGCAAAAATTAAACAAACACGGAAAAAATATCTCTATCACATAGACTGCCTCAAATTCAACTGCGTACATACACACATATTTATATATAAAAACACACATGGAGGCCAAACTTTAATCTAAATTAATTAAGTAATTAACCTCTAATCAAGCTGCCACTATGGGCTCGTCTTATTCCAGTGTTGTACTTTTCCCTCAGCCAGAGATGCTGCAATAGCCCAGAGGCAGAGCAGCTCCTTAAAGAGACGAGCCAGGTAGTTTGAAAGGCTGTCCTGCTTTTGTGATTGGAAAGATGACTATTTACTGGGCTTGCACAACTGCTCATAGATAAGAATAAAGGGAAAAGTAATTGTTTTATGTTTTCACCATGACTTACTGGGGCTTCAGCTCAGGCAGCTCTGCAGGCTTGACAAGCTTTATTAACCCTTTCAGTCTCTGCTGCTCTTTCCTCAGTTCAAATGACCGCAAGTGAAGCTTCTTTCGTGCCACGCTGTCCAAGGTGCATCCTGATTTGATTTCGGTCATGAATTCATCCAAGGAATCTTGAGCTGCTGGATGGGACTGGACTAGGCAAGATAAAAGGAAGATATATAATGTTATGGCGAAGAGATAAGAACTGTAATCATCAGGCCCTGCCTTTAAAGAATAAGGTACATGGGAATAACTGTACTCTCTGTGAGTTTCTGTTGAATTGTGAAATTATGGAGGTTGTTAGGCCTGGAAAGATGAAAGCATTTCTCCTAACAAAAGCCTGAAGGTAAACTTTAATTCAACTACCTAACAAAGTCTCTCTTAAAACTGAATGTTTCTCTGTGAGCACTATTCCTGGCGGCTCATCTCAATTCTAGATCTACTCTCCCCTAAAAAAGTGGCTTGGGGTTTTTTTATAGTCACAAACTAAAATAACCCCAGCCACAAGAAAACCTAATACCACTGCATAGGGAATTCGATTTTGACTGTCCTGGAATGTTTATGTCATAAAACTTGCGAAGTTTAGAATCAATCAGTGCTGCCTTCTACCCCTGAAAGGGTGCATACAAACCCAATTTCATGCATTAGGCCAATCACACAGAGCTTACCTTTGTTTTGACTAGATTTTCTGCAAGTAAATTGCTTTTATTTTCTGCCTTATAAGTGTTTTTGTATATATGCACAAGCGTTATTATTTGATCAATGAGTTATTTTCAGTTCACTTGAGCTAATTAAGTAACACTTGAAATTTTAAATGCATAAAAATAAAACAGACTGTTATTCTAAGGAGTACATATTTGAGCAGTTTTACAAGATTTAAATAATTAGAGGAAAGTCTAATAAGACTCATGCTTACAAATGGATTCAATTGAAAAGGATATTTCTGATGTAAAACAGAATTTACTATTTGAAAAATACATGAAAGCTGTAACAGTAACCATTCAAAGATACATAAAATTAATAGGCTTCAAAAGATAAGAAACAGTTGTAGCATCCATCTCCACGCAAGCATAAATGATGACAAAACATGTCATAAAAGGAATTCTGATAGAAATACTCTTTTTTTTTGGTCCCAACTATTTACATGAACCAAGATAAAAACCAACAATGAAAAGGTATTGTTAACAATCAGCCTGAACCTCCTTGCAGGCAGGAGCGGAGTAGAATGATAATTTGATTTAAACATCAAATTACGAAGATGTGGTTTAGTGAGTAGTCATATTCTTCAGAACAATTAAAGCTCCACAATTAAATCCAGAGCTTGCTGCTGTTCTGCAGAGCAGTGTAAGTGCTTCAGTCAGTGAGTGATGCTGAGAGAGTTGGATTGCCCCTTCTTGCAAACTGGATTCTCTGCTCGATTCCATCAACAATGCCCAACACCAGCTAGTTCAGCTTCCAGGGTTACAGTCAGCATTCCTTATCTGCTGCAGCAGTTTTCTGCACTACTGAAGTAAAATCTGACATTACTAGGAGGGGAATCAATCATGTCTATTATACTTTATTTCCCAGTGACAAAAACCTACAGGGCTATTTACTGCATCATCAACTTATTGATATTTTTTCCTGAACAGGCAACCAAAGATGAGACTGAAGAGCTCCATAAATTTGATCTGCATTCAGCAGCATCAGCGAATGAGAGATGCCAAGTCAGTCCACCAGTAATTAGTCCTGAAGAACCCCAGGGAACAATTTGTGAACTTCTACTGAGATTTCATTAGACAACTACTTAATTTCTCCAAGTGCTTGGTAAGAGGTGTAGCAATTTAGCCTGTCATTCACTCACTGGTGTCTCTACATCCTTGCCCTTGGGCTCCAAATAATCATTTAGAGCAAACAAAAGTGCATTAAGCTTTCAGAACTGTATGTAATGCAGCAGCTTTGCTGGACAGCTCTTGACATTGGCAAGAATGTTCCAAGGTCAATAACCCTGCTCCTGGCTCTTTCAACATCTGTGATTAACTTAAAGCATTCAAATAAGAAAGAACCCAGGGATCTAGAAAACACTCAAACAAACCAGCTGATTGAGTATTTGCTATCCTTGCTTTATCCTGGCTGCAGTAAGTGCCAAGACTGCACTTTTTTTCAAAGCTCTAAACCAGCTGTGTAACCACCTGCAACTTACAAAACCCCGTGTACTGGGATTGCACGGCCAGGTTTTAGTGGGGAGAGGGACTGCAGCATTAAATGGTGATAGCAGACGTGTAAAAATGAACTGATTCTCCCTTCATCCAACCTCTACTACAATGTAATTCAACAGTCTTGTTGAGAAACAGTATCGGTAGAGACAAAGGTATCAGAACATACGAAAGCTTAGATTTACACCTCTCAGACTATCTAGGCTTTAGCTTCTTTTGCTGGTCAATTGCCAACTACTTATCAAAAGCATAAGGCTGGAAACAATTCCTTCACCCACACTGAACATCAGTTAGAATGCCTGGTGGAATAGTAGTGCTTTTTGAACAGGGATCTGGTATAATCAATCACCAACAAAAATGTTGATACAAATGAGTTTTGGTGTGGAGCTGAATGACTAGAAAGAAACACAGTCATTTAATTAATGCACCAAAGATAGCCCAGCGGTCACAGTGCTGCCTAGGCTTCTGATAAACTTCTGATAAACTTCTGACAAACTAATGCTGCAACCTTTATTAATGCCAACTCTGTTAAAAAGGTTTTTTGTGTGAAGAACCAGCCTAAACACATTTCCCTCCTGCCTTCCTTTTACTCCATGAGACATCATCAGTAAGAGAAAGCAAAATGCAGCTATTGGTACAGTTTGCTTTTCAACCTAACTCACTAACAGATACAATCACTGGTCTGCTCTTCAGAGCAGAAGGCTCTGCCTTCAGAAACAAAAGCATAATCCTAGAACCTGAATGGGACCCTCATGTACTGGCATGTTCACTGAACATACAGGTTGCTGAGTCTCCACATTTCTCTCTCCCACCTTTCCTTCATACAGCGTGTTTACCGTGAGAGAAGTGAAATAAAATATGTTACCTTTTCTGAGAGTTTTTTCCTCTTCCCTTACAAACGTTTTTTAAGGGAGTGGAGAAACCAGCATCCCTCAAATTGGGTCACTTTCAGCAATATGGGCAGATAAAAAGTAATAATATTCACCCTCTCAGAACTCCAGGAGCTTGTACACTTGCTACCTTACTTTAACCTAGATGTTGCTTGCTTTGGAAAAAGTTGCTTTCATTAGCAAGTGACTATAAACAGAGTACATGAACTATTGGATGAAGACTGTAAGAATTCTCTTGAGCTAACTCAGTGACCTGCAAACCTTCCTATCTCTTTGTGAAAAGTGGACACTGAAAAAAACCCCAAACCTCAAACCTCTGAAAAGAGAAATCCCTCAGATAATTTTGGCTCTACATTTTTTTAATGGAAAGCACTATGATCAAGTAAACTTCACACCTTACCTTTCCCTGAAACCTTCAGCTTCTCTGTTATCTCAGAAAGCTCATTTTCTGCTTCTTTTAGCTTTGTGACCTATGAGAGAACAACATGCTTTATCTTGTTAAAATCTCATTTTAACAGTTACTCAAGTATCCTTTCAAATTACTTCCACGTTTCTATATCTGAACTTTGACCAGGACTTCCTGGGATGAATAAAATTATAAGTCTAGATTGTTCCTTAACAACTTATTCATTCCTTGACATACAATATTATTTAAGCAGTTTCTGAAACATGAAAGTATGTATAATTCTTCTGCAGCAGTGTTATACCACCACTCTACTCTCTAACCCCTCTTATCCCTCACACACTATTGTCTTTGTACGACTTATTGTTGTCATATGCCTATCAATCCAGGATTCTTATTCTTTGAAGCAGAATGAGGTATTTCTTTGGGATCTGTCCTATGGACTTAAAAGCTTGGAATTATTTTCCAATGATTTAAAACTAATTTAAAAGTATCCTGCTCTGGTATTTCATTCACCTACTGCCATGATCCACTATGATTTCTTCTTAGTCATAACATAATACAGTCATGGGAGAGTAACCCTGACATGTCATAATAGTTATTCTTACCAAGGAGTCGTAAGTCTCTGGTTTTTCTTCTATTTTACCAGCTTTCTTCATTCTGTTCAGTCGCTTCTTTTCCACAGCACCAGTTCGATCGAGGAAGGTGTCATCATCACTGTCATAAAAATCTTCATCTTCCCAGTTCTTTGATTTCCTTTTCCGGGATACTGAGAAACGGATGGGACAAGGCAAGAAACAAAATTATTTGCATACCACTCAGCAGTAAAGCATATTCAAGACAGCAATCTCAAATCCCTAATTTAGGGCATTTAGAATGATCACAGTTATTCACCTGCTTCTTGCCTCAGCACCCCTCGAGCATCGAGCAGCCTGCAAGCTTCCAGTGCACACTGTATCATTGCTTCCTTCTTTTTTCCTGAATGGAGAACCTCTGCCACCAGCTGCTTCCCTGATGCATCATCCACAGGCAACCTGTTCAGTTTGAAGGATCACAGAACATCTCAGATACAAACAGCTTTCCCGGGATGCTACTCAGATATTTGACAAAGGCATTGTTCTTCCCATTTCATTTAAATCTTCTTTTGTGTTAAATATTTTCCACTTTTCATTTCATACGGAACCAATCAAAACACAAGCATGATGTCCTAATCATGCAAGTAAATTAGCATTTCACTAGTCCAAACAGTAATTTTTCCTGGAAATACAGGAAGTTAAAAGGTTAAATGTCAATCCCTGAATCACTTTAAGGCCAGGTATCTTGTATCTTTACAACATGAGTAATAAATAGTTTCCCTGATGAAGCAAAGGATTTTTAAGCAATACAACATTACCATGTTGAGACTTGTTGACTTAATTTCCACCTCTCCTTTTCCTGTCTTATAAAGGAATTACATTAGTGGCCTCTAGCAGGAACCTATTAAAAACTGTCTTATACCATACAGGAACTGAAATTGGGCACGCAATAGAATTAAGTTTGGGGTTTTTTTTGATATTTCTCATTAGGAATTGCAAGAGATTGTTTCCTAGTTTCTTCCCTTGTATTTCAATTTCATATATTTCTCAGAACAAGGGGAGCTGAAAGAACCCAGACTCTTGCTTTCCCAGTTTTCATCCCCTTGGAAAAACAAATCCTTTTCAGATTTTCCTTCACAAAAAGGAGTGCAGACACTGAACTAGGCACTGATCCTTGAACTTCTGTCTCAGTATCAGGGCTTAGGTCTTATTAGGTCTTAGCTGGCTTTCTTGCCAAGTGTGACACAACAAGTAATTCCTTCAGCTTTTGTTTGCAAATTCAACAGTCAACTTCCATGTACCAAAGGAATGGAGATGTACATACTTGATCCTGCACAGCCAGCTGTTGTGCCCACGATCATCATATTCATATTCCAACTCTTCTCCTGGAGAAGAAAGCTGATGTAGTAACCAAAATTTAAATAAGCAGGAATAATCTTTACAGCAGAGAAGAATGTCATGGGACATTCTTCTAAACAAAAGGGATAACAAGCTCTTGTTGCATATCATGATTTTGTCTTACTTGGTTTTTTTTAAAGCCATGGGATCTTCAGTTGGTATCATATTCATATGGGTTTAGTGACTAAGTCTCAGATATACAATGCTGAGCCAAGTTTTAATTAAAAAAAACAAAAACCAAACCACCACAAATCCCCAGAACTTGATGAAACAAAAAACATTATCTACAATGTAACAGAATGGTTTTGCTCCCACATCACACCTTACATCCCCCTGCAAAAATAAGCAACAAAATAACACTTTGCTAAGTAGATGATAATCACATTTAATTAAATGAAGAAAAAATTACCTTCTCTATCAAAAAAGCCCTGTAAGGCCTTCCTAGGATCTTTCATATAAAAAGCATCTTGAACATCCTGAAAATCAACAGCAATAGGGTTTTCTTCAACCTCATCCTCCTCAGCATCCTCACCTAGAGGACAAAGTGCAAAAAAATTCCGTGAAATATTAGAAAGAGAACACCAGTATATTTCAACTTTTGTTAGTTTGAAAGAAGTAGCAGCTACATCATAAAACTATTAAAATTACTTCCCTTGAATTTATTATTTCTGTACCAAATCAAAAAATATTTTTTTTGCTACTAGTTATTCCAACATATGATACAATTTTGCAGATCCACATCAGTTTCAGTACTTTCAAAAGTTTATGAGCTTTTACATTTTCACTCACTTTGTTGCAAAAAGCTCATTTACTATAGTTTATCTAGTTCTCATATGTGGACTTCCTGTTTAAATGTAAACATAGCTATGCTGTATAGAAGTCTCAAGCAGTTGAATTTCACCTCTTGGGCAAAAGTGTGGACATCATCACAGGGGCAAACCAAAGAGCATTAATTAAACTCCAAGTTTCATGGGCATTTATAGGCATAGGAGAATTACCTCCTCCTGACTAAAAGGAGCTCCTGTTTACAAGGAGCTCACTGGATGTTAGCTTGTCACATACCCTTCTTTTTAACAGCAAAAGGATTAATTTGTACTTGAAAACTTTGGATTGTGACTCTTGGCAGTCAGTTGGAATTATCAACCCTAATATTTAGTGAAAACTGGCTTACAGACCTTCTAATGCATATCAATCAATCAATACATCATCACTTACCCATGCCCCATGTGCAGCTCATGTCAGTATTCTGACTCCTTTCACTTCTCTCCTCTTTCTCATCTTCCTCATCAGAGTCCTCTCCCAGCATTGTCTTTTCTAAGTTTGCTTGCTGCTGCTTGCGCAGTGCCTTCAGTTCAGTCACAGTTAGTTCTGACTCAGACTCCTGGTCCTCTTTGGGTCCCTAAGTCCAAACAGAAAATTAGCATAAGTGGTTTTAAAAACTCCCAAACAAGTATTTCCAACACACATGCAGACTACATGTAATAGCATAAACATCATTACACTGCTCTTCAAAAAGTGGAATTATTAGACCGTTAGTTATGGTTTGCATTCCAAAATATATTTGTTTTAATGGCATTTTCAAAAGCAGGGCAGGGAGAAATAAGCATTATTGTGTACTTGTAGTCAGATCCATCTCACATATAACTGTAATTCAAAGGTTGAAGGCAAAAATTCCTGTCAGAACTACATGGAATTTGAGGAACGAGCAGCTTCTGAAGTGCATGTACAGCACACAATGTGCAGTCAAAGTTCCTACTAATAAACACTCCCCTAGCTCACAGAGAAATATTGGTTCTTAACTTTAGCGGGACATCATACCGTCAGAAAGACATTCCTAATACATCACACTGTTGGAGAAAAATGCCTTTTGCACTCACTGCACACCAGCAGAAAGCCGCAGCCCCACACCTCACTGCGGAGCCGCCGGCAGACACCCACAGCTTTTCTCGCAGTAAAACAACCCCGGCAGCGCTGGGCTGCTTCCAAAGCGCCTCACACCTCAGACAGTCCCCCGATGGAGCCGGGTAAACTCCTGAGCCCGATCCGGGCCAGCCTTTAGCACCCCGCACACGCTGCGGAGCCGCCGAGCCCGACCCACCTGCAGGAGGAAGAGGCGGGAGCTGCCGCCGAAGCGCAGCCCGTGGCCCACCCGCACCCGGCAGTAGGTACGGGGCGGCACCCGCGCCTTGTTGAGGAATGTGCCGTGGGTGCTGCCCAGGTCGTACACGTAGAACCCGGCGGCATCGGCGGGGTCATCGGGGGAGCAGCCGGCGCCGCGGTACTGCAGCACGGCGTGGTGCCGCGACACTGACGGGTGCTCCAGGGCCAGGGCGCAGCCGGGCAGCCGCCCCACCAGGAACCANGAGCTGAGGGGTAGGCGGGGGCGGGCAGCCGCGGGCTCGGGGTGCGGGGCAGCCGCGGGCCCGGGGAGGGAAGGAGGGCGAGCGGCAGACGAGTGGAGTGCGGCCCCCGGAATTTCCCTACGCCGCGGGTCCCGCTCAGCAATGCTCAGGTGGGCCAGAAACAATTTCCGTCTCACGAGCGCGTTGGTTTCTGCCCTTCTCCTCTCAGGAAATCCGCGCTGCCAGCTGTAACCTGCCGTAGTGGCAGCCTGATGCCGTCGAGGACACTGCACTGCCCAGCGAGGCGCTGAGCGACAGCCTGCTCGGCAGCCGCAACTCGAGTTGGCTGGAGCGGCGTCCCTGCTCCTGTGCCTGTTGCTGCCCAAAGTGCTGTTCCCTGCAACAAGAGTCCCTTGTACCCGCAGCACTCGGTAGCCTTCTGGGCTCTGAGCACGACAGGTAATCCGTGTAAAAATGCTGCGATACTGGGGCGAGATCCCGGTTTCCTCCAACCAGGCCAACCGCAGCTCCTTTGACCTGCTGCAGCGTGAGTTCCGCACCGTGGAAGTGCAAGATCCTCCGCTGCACCAGCCGTCTGCCAACAAACCCCGGCCCACCACCATGCTGGACATCCCCTCCGAGCCCTGCAGCCTCACCATTCACACCATCCAGCTCATCCAGCACAACCGGCGGCTGCGCAGCCTCATCGCCGCGGCTCAGGCTCAGAACCAGCAGCAAGCAGAGGGCATAAAAACCGAAGAGAATGAACCTCTGCCATCTTGTCCGGCCTCGCCACCTCTCCCTGATGACCTGCTTCCTCTGGATAGCAAAACCCCCAAAATGCCGTTTCAGCTGAGGCACAGTGATCCAGAGAGTGATTTCTACAGGTGTGTTGATATTTCTGTAGGTTAGTTCTTGGCTGAAGGAAAGCTGAAAGTTTTAAAATGTATATGTAGTTATGTTGATTCCCTTAGACTGAAGGGTCAAACAGTTCTATGTAAAGCATAAAACAGGCTTTAGAAAGGGAATGCTTGTATTTTTACAGTGTGAGTAACATGCACGTTGCTTGCTTTTGCTTCCTGTCTGTAAAATGTAGTTGTG
The DNA here is from genome assembly GCA_013400955.1 of Drymodes brunneopygia. NCBI lineage: Eukaryota > Metazoa > Chordata > Aves > Passeriformes > Petroicidae > Drymodes > Drymodes brunneopygia. The sequence continues at coordinate 1,167,382 of VZTZ01051319.1, read as the reverse complement.
TGGTGCTGATTTCTGTCTTGTTAGTGCTACCCTAAATGCGTGTGCATGGTTTAGTCAGTGGCATTTTGACAGTTTTAGTTACAGGATGTGAAGTCTCTTCTATTTAGGTCACTTCCAACTAAAGTTGTGTTGCTGTAATTGAAAATCCAGAAAACACATGATTGGATTTTGGCTGTTCAGCTGTAGGTTCTGAAAAGACGATTTGAGAATGTATTTGTGAGATTTCAGTGGCCGAGGACCTCTGACACAGCGACTATCACGTTCCACCCAGTGTGGTGCTCTTCCAGTCAGAGCTGGAAATGGGTACGAGCGAGCGAAGGGAATTCTTGTCTCTGCTGCTGGCTCCACCAGCTGGAGAAAGTGCAAAGAAAATTTGCATCTCTTCTACCTCTGCTGCCGGCCTTTGTTTGATTAAATAGTATTGGCACCACTGCCTGCTTATCCATACTCTGAGAGGCACTAAATTGTCAAGGTGTTGCATTTCTTGCAGGATCTTACAATACTTTGTAGGTTATGTGTATTTAAATTAAGGGATTAATTCTTGCTACTATGTGCACTAATGAACATTTTGAGGGAAAGGATAACGTATTTTAGTTTTTAAAATGGGTAAATGTTCATCAACGGAATATAATTTATCAGTTAAATGCCACTGAGATCTTTAATGGCCTGAGGTTGTATAAAATGCATTTTATTGAAAAATGTTGCATTTGGTAACAGAGTGTCTCTGAACAGTAGAGTGATTCTTTAGTGCTGTTTCTGAAGGAGCACAATCATCCTTCTCAGAAGATACAAAGTAATTAGCAGAGAGGGGTGAAGGGAAATACATTTGTGTGAGAGTAGTCAGGGTCTGTGGCTCCTGCGCTGTGGCCTTGTGGTTTATAGAACTCAGAAGTGTTCTGTTCTGTCCTCCTCAGTGGCTTCAGCTTGAAGTTCAGTTTTCTGTGGCTCTGGCCATGTTGTGAAGGCTGCTTTGTCTTTTTGTTGTTCCTTCCGAGTTTCTGGGGCCCGGGTAAAGAAATGTTATTTAGTGGTCAGCCACGTGGGGGAGTGTAAGGACTATGTTGTGGAAAGTGGAGAGACAGTTTTGAAATAAAATGTTTTGTGGCTGACAGAGTGGGTTTATAATGAGCTGCAGTGTATTCTAGAGTTTAATTGTGTGCTTGCTAACCCAAACACATTTATGCTTTTCCAGGAGGAAGGCTTTGAGTTTGTTGTTGCATGTTTGTTCTTAACTGTTTTGAGGCACATGAATTAAGAATAGCAGCTGTTCTATAGCTGCTGTTCTGGTAGCAAAAATGAAGTTCTGTGTTTTGCCGATGCTTCTAAGGGTATAAAATCAAATTAAAGGAAGAACATTCTTTCCCCTGATAGAACATGGTAGTGCCTAATTCTCTGCTGCCTTCTGAAGTACAGTTGTCAGAATTACAGTATTCGGATAAATCCATTTTTTAATTCCATTTTTTTATCAGTAGCCTGGGTCTGAGAAGTGGTGTATAGGTACATTTACACACAGGAAGAAAGGAAGAGAAGAATAGTCAGCCTGAAGCAGATCACAGGGTTAGTTAATGTAGGCCTGTCCTCTTCTGTTTCCCTGTTACTCCTTTTCATTCTTTGACACACTGTCCCCTTGTCTTTTGTTTTGTTATCCCCTGCATTCGTTTTGGTTTGCCTCTGCCCTGCCCAGTATGTGTAAGCTCTACCTCCTTGTATGATGTGGAAGAGGCAGATTTATGGCTATTTTGGAGTTGGTTTGGTCTTGTCAATCCCCCAAAGTCTGTACTAACAATGATTTTATAATCACTACACTGTTCCCCTCCTACAGTTTACCAGTCTGTTTATAAATATATTGAAACAAACATGAGAAAAAGTATGATGATTCTGGCACTGATCCCCCAGGAAAGACCTGGACTCCAGAGTGGAGATCTCTGACCTACTTGCTTGTTGATAGATTTGGAGGACTCTGGTAGGTTTGTGAAGCAGGCTTTACAGTTAAAAAAGCTCTCTGGGTTCTTTCTGAGCATAACATATTTACTTGTGTGTCCTCTGGTTCTTTGAATTTCCGTGATGCACCAAAATATATCCATGCTTCCCAGCCTGCAGTTTTTCACATCTCTTCTGAATGTATTAAAGGAAAATGTTTTCACATATTCTGTCTTCTGATCCTCATGGGCCAAGGCAGTTTAAAGCAAGGGGTGACTCACTGCAGCTATTCAGCTATTTCATCCTTGCATTCCTTTAGGATTCTTGGATGAAGTACCATCTGGTCCTGGTGATGTTACAGTTCTTGGAATGCACAATAAAGGATTAACATTTGGTTTTGGTTGGTGTAGAAATAGAAAAGAAGCTTAAAGTGCAATTGATGAAGAATGAGTAAGGAGCTGTAGACTTGAAACTACCATTTCAACAGGAGACTTTTACCATATAACAGCTGCTAGCTTTTCCATCTTCTCTGCTCAGCTTCCTCAGATTAGCATGGATCCATCTTCAAAAGAAGCCTGACCTACTCATGTGCCTTCTTCTTGTGTGTGCATTGTTGGTTTCTTAACAGATTTCTCAATCATTCTGTTGTTTACATTCCTGGCCACATTGGATTGCATTGAAAGGTAATCTGTAAACAAAATTGGGAGCTTGCAATGGGAAGACAGTTCTTGGCAGAAGGACTTGTAGTGAAGAAATGTCTGAACAAAGGTAGAGGATCAGATGTCAGTGGGATGGCAATTTTAATGTAGGGAAGGATTCGGAGCAGTTGTAATTAAAGTGGGCAGAAGGCACTTCCCTTGATGATCTAAGTGCTTCAGCTTAACCTGTTTCTAAGATGACTGGTCTGGGTTATGCCACTGGGACCCGATTTATTTTTGCCATTATCAATTGAGCAGCTTCTTTTCATACCTGTACAACCTTCTGTAGGCATAGCAGAGGTATTTAAAAAGAGACTTAGCCAGGATGAGGTGTAAAAAGGCTCTTTCCTGAAAGAAAACAACTTTCTGGTCTGAGTTAGCATGCTGTGTTCTTTGGTGCTCTCTCTGACTAGTGTATCTTGTTTCCACGATGTTCTCCTTTATTTTACTGCTTTGGGAAAATGGCTTTAAAGCAGCCTTATTGCACCTCATTTGGTAGAAATCCAACTTCACACTGTAATGTTTCATCAAATTGTCCTGTTCGTAGGAAAAACAGTTCCTCCCTCCATCTGCTGCTGGCTTATGCTCACCTAAGAGGGAGCAGAGCACTTCCATCCATTCCTGCAGTTAATTGAACCTCAGCTGCCCATCCTTGTGCTGACTTAGCCCAGACACTGTCCCCTGAAGACAGTTACATGAGAAAGGAGCCATGAGCTCTTCCCTCCCTTCTAAGAAAAACAGTCTTACAGGAGAGGAGCTTGGAGGAATGGATTGTGCTGCCTTTGTGGGGTGGCTCGTTGTCATTTAACTGACTGACACGGAAAATGGGCCTTTTGTGAGTTCTGAAAACTGACTAAATCAGAAAATAAGTCTTGTTGGTATAAATGAACACTATTTTCATGTCTTCTGCATGTTTTGGGTAGTGGTGGGAGAAGGCTGGCCTTTGGGTCTAATGAATTTGTAGCTTGACAGGTAAATTTCTGTCTGGAACATCATCTAGTGTTGGTGACCCACATAAAAAATATGTAGCACTCTGTTAGAAATGCAAAACTGAAGAGTGGCAAGTTGGCCAGTATTTGTGATAAATTTCATATTATATATTCTGTAGAGGAGATTGCCTCCACATCACAGGCCTAATTCCCTGTCCTGCTAATCTCTGGTGACAAAACTTCAGGGATTAAAGCACTCATGTTTACTTGTAGAAATATGACTGAGCTTTTCAGGAAAAGAACTAAGTGCTGCAGAGGGTGGCATTCTGCATAATGATAATATCTGGATGGGTGCTTTTTTGGTGCTGAGTATCTGGATGAAATCCAAAACAGAGGCTCTTCAGCTATGATCATCAGGGAAAAGAAGTTTACTTGTCCTTTTTGGGAAGGCTTGACATTAGATAACTGCTCTCAACATAAATGTGTCTATATGACTGTTTTTGTTCATGTGCATTCTTACCAGAGGGTACCTAAAAGTTAAAGGAGATGAAGAAAAATTATTTTCTTATTTGTTGATTTCTATTAACATCTACAACAACATTTCAATTTGTGCTCTCTGTTCTTGCTTTTAATCATATTTCTCTGTTGTTTATTATGAGAAACAGGAAAACAAGAGAAGAAAACATAAGAAAAACATAACCAAATTGATTGGCCTTACCAAGAGCAAGAGATAGAGATTTGGATTTGAGTACAGTACCTGAAATGTCTTTCCTCTCTGTCTTTAATTGATTAAAGTTGATTATATGCCTTCCAGCATAGTGACCTAGCTGGATTTTAATGCTCACAATTAGTTTCTTTTCCTCTAGGAGTTTGAAAGAGAGACAATATTCTTTGCTGCTTCTGAGCAGTGATGTGCATTACTGAATGGTTGTTTTATTCTACTTTGCAAGTGGCTAAGTATCCTACTTGGGGTTGCCAAAATCTGTGTAATTTACATCTGCCCATAGTGTTTTTAGTGAATGACTCTGTATTAATAGTAGCCTGGAATTCAGTTTTGGTAGCATAAGATGATCTCAACTGATAGCTGCGGGAAAGCTAGGTTTGTCCTTTACATGTATTAAAAAAAGAAGAGATTCTTTTTTATAGACATGAATTTTAAGGATTGTTTTCTGGTTGATTTTCTTTGATGGTTGTTTATTCCTGTTGTAACTTCTTGGTCCTGGTGTTGTGTGAGACATATGGATGGCTATTTGTGAACTTCAGAATTCTGCCACTGAGGTGGAGGGGGGAGTGAGGGAGATGTAAAAATAGTATGGGTGACACTTGGTTTATAAAGAAACTGATGATCTTTTAATTTGTCTTGTCAGGGTGCCTGCTGTCTTCTTTGCAAAGTAGTTACATAATTGCACAGAAATTGGGATGCTAGTCATTTTCCATCAATTATTGACTGGGATGACTCCATGACCTGAGATTCACATGCTGTTCTTAAAATCTACTTAGAAATATGATCATATGCCACTCTTAATACAGTGTGATTCCCCCTTTATTTGAATAATCAGGAAGTGTTGCGCTGGCGTTCTTAAAAACGAACGATTTTCATCCTGATAGCTCCAAGTTTGACCTTCCTTTTCACTCCACTTTTTGCTGCTATGTTTCAGTTGAAGGGACAGAGTAGTGAGAATTTTATCAAGCTATCAGTACTGTCTGTGTACTGTTTAATCAGGTCCTTCTACTGCAAAGAGTGTATGGTGATCCTCGGGTAATCTCAGGTAACAGTGAGGAGAATCTCAGGGTGCCATGCGGAAGATGCTGGAAGAAATTGATCAGAAACAAATGAAGAGTGAAATTGTTATCTCAATTCTGCCCCTGTTGCTGAATGGAGTACAAAAATGTGTATGAGTGTCATATTCAGTAGTAATGGAATTTGATGTTTTGACATCAGCATTTGAAGTCCACATTACTGATATGGGCAAATAGATTACATGTACTTAATTGTGAGTTGAGAAATCTGGTAGATATGTGTTTCCCTGTCAGAGGCCTTGCCTTAACTCCTCTTTTTCCTCTCGGGAATATCTATTTGTTAACTCACACTGATGAAAAATTTGGTTTGCGGACTATAAGTGGATGATGTTTGAAGTGCTCGTGTCAGTTCTTCATCTCCTCCATCCTGTGTAGTCACTCCTTCCTCCTTAGCAACAGAGGAGGGAGTTCTCAAACCCATGACCAGGGAATGATGCTTTATGGCCAAACTTCTCCAGGCCTCCTCCCAGGGCCTGGTGTTCACATCTTAGGTTGCTTATGGGGATACTTTCAGTGTCATGCTTAGTGACTGCTGGAAATGAGGGCAGAGAAACAGTATTTGTGGCTACAGTGTACCTCTCTGAAATGTAGGTGTATCTCATTTCTTGCTTTTTTATATGTCTTTTGCTTTAGAATCCAATCTTGTCTATCCCAGAAGCCTTTGTATCTGACTATTAGGCCTGTGACATCAGAGATAATAAGGAAGAGCAATGTAATTAACTGAGAGAGGAAATGATTTTCATTTCTGTTATTTAAAATGCCTTTTTTGTTTGTGTCAAGGACCCATTTAATTCACATCTCCAGGAGAAAAGCTCTTGGGTGGGAAGGGAGATGTTTAAGGGTTCAGAAGATTAGCATCCCACATTCATGAATCACCCAGAGAATCTTGTGGCATTAGAAGGGAAAATGAAACTTGGAAGTGCTGGTTTGGAGGGAGGGGAAGAAGGGAAAGCAGATAAACCCTTATCAGGTGGCAGTCATATGTAACAGAGAAGCTGTGGAGAACCCCAAACCCTCTGCTAATTATTGACAGTACCTCTTCAACTGATAGACTCCTTCAGATTTTTGAAAGTGTGCTATTTTTGTCTTTTCTGTTCTTTAGGGGTAAAGGAGAGCCAGTGACAGAGCTGAGCTGGTCCTCCTGCCGGCAGCTTCTGTACCAGTCCATGGCCACCATCCTGGCGCACACGGGCTTTGAGTGCGCCAACGAGAGCGTGCTGGAGACGCTGACGGACATCGCGCACGAGTACTGCCTCAAGTTCACCAAGCTGCTGCGCTTCGCTGTGGACCGGGAGGCTCGGCTCGGCCACACCCCCTTCCCTGACGTCATGGAGCAGGTCTTCCACGAAGTGGGCATTGGCAGCGTGCTCTCGCTGCAGAAGTTCTGGCAGCACCGCATTAAGGATTATCACAGCTACATGCTGCAGGTGAGAGGAGCGTTAGGGGCCCGGTGGCACCAAGAAACGTACCCCCAGTACACTTGCTTATTCCTGAGGCAAGTCTGTCCTGAGTCTTACTGACTGTAAAACCTCCTGGGTGTGGAGAAGAGTCATCAAGGGAAAGGGAATGGGAATTTTTTTACTGACAGGCAGAGTCCCTTATTTGTTTTTTGGATGCTCAGCAGGTGGGTTGCCTGAATTTAAGAAGAGTCCCTACACTTGAATTACCCAGACAAAATTATCAAGTAGAGATAAAATCAGAACTGACTGATGAAGTGAAGTTTCTGCTTTAGTGGGATATTTGGCTGGTTAGCATTTCAGAAAACCTGTAAGCAGACTTAAATTTCTAGGCTGTGGAGTGGTTTGTATTCACTTAAGCAAGGAGTGTCTTCCTTAAGCTTAAGGAGTAGAGGGTAGTATTTTGCTGATCTGAGTTGTCACACAGGTGCTACCTTCTTCTTATATAAAAATAACATCATAAAGATTTGTCTTTGTTAGAAACATTCCTGCTCAAAATACCAGCTCTGTTCATTTTTGTTCAAATGTTTTTGTTCAGATGTTGTGTCCTTTTGGAATCTGGGTTTTCTGCATCATTCTGCTGCTGCTGAGTTCAGTCTCACCCTGCAGCTGATCACTGTCTTAACCGTCATTGTTCTTTATGCAGGACTGAGGTCCACAGTAGCCCCTTTATTTGGAAGTGTATCTAGAAGGGGGAAATGGGCTTTGCTATTCTTTTTCCTCCTTGCTCGTGCTGTTAAAAAGTCTTGTGATTTTCCTGGGAACAGTTCACTGACTGTTGGGATTTACTTGTATAAACAAACATTTGTTAGAAGCAGATGAAATCTGAAATTTTAAAATTTAGTTATTTACTGTTGTTAAGTTTCTGGAAGTAGAGGGTAGTTCTAAATCTCATTCCTGTATTTGTTTCACTTCTCTAACTGGAGAAAACTTCTGTGATTTTTGCTATGAATCTGACAGAATATACTCAGGCTTTGCCCAGTGATGACTACAGGGCTGTTGAAGATCTAAGGTGCTTGGTTTTTAATGCTGGCATGAATTTGTTACTGGAGGATGGGGATAATCTTATAGGTAAAACCAAAGAGTAAGACTGAGACACTTTGCTTTTGTTTCATGCTCTGTTTAAATTTCTGGGCTTCATCATCTCTATTTATAAAATAAAGGTGCTCATATTTATCAGTCAGATGTTAGTGGATTAAACCTCTTAATAAAGTCCCTTGTACAGGACAGAAAGTGCACTTAAAGAGGAAAAAAAATCTCTTGTGTAGCTGGTAAGTTGTTTACTTGTTCATTCAGGTCAGATGTTAATAATGTTCAGGGAACAGAGTGCACTGCAATGTAATTGCCATCAGAGCCTCTGAAGTCACTCTCACCTTTCTGGCCTCTTTTCCACCCTCTGATCTTTGACAGGTTAGCAAGCAGCTCTCTGAAGAATATGAGAAGATTGTCAATCCTGAAAAGGCAGCAGAAGACACAAAACCTGTGAAGATCAAGGAAGAACCTGTTAGTGATATTACTTTCCCCATAAGTGAAGAGCTGGAAGGAGATCTGGCTTCTGGTGACCAGTCTTTGCCTGTTGGAGTTCTTGGAGCTCAAAGTGAGCGCTTCTCTGCCAACTTGGAAGTAGAAGCTTCCCCACAGACTTCAGGTAGGGGGTTCTTGCCTCTTCTGGAAACAGTTCTTCAGCAGTTCTACGTGATCTTGTTTCCTCTGGTTAGTTTCGCGTTTGTGTCCGGAGATTCATATCCCTGCAAAGTTGAAAGCCATGTTCCTTACATAGTTTAGCCACTGAATGAGCTCTGGGAATATGAAGGGTACTTGGTGCTGTCCTCCATATTCAGGAGTTACCCTGGTATTGACAGGCACTGTTTTATGAAAGCTCATCAGTGTCTTATGTGAAATGGGCTCCTGGGAGTCCCTCCTAGCATCTCTACCGCAAAGCCTGCTGTACTTGGCTGAGGCCATGGAAAGTGAAATGGTGAGTGAATTAGTGGGATTATGGAGACTGCACTGGTTTCCTCAAAGTGCCATCCCTTGATGTTGGCACTGAAGGACAGTGGTGGCAAGCATGGGAGAATCTACTGTGGCTGTGCCTGCTCTATATCTACATTGAAGTTTCATTCTCTTCACTGTTCAGTGAAGCTGAACTTCCTGGAATGAAAAAGAGGCAGCTTTGATTTTGTATGGAACCACCTGAACTCTGGAAATCCCTGCAGTAATAACTTTCACTTAAAAATCTGGTTAAAAAACAATGAAGCCTATCCTCCTATTAACCCTCAGCTAAGTAGCATATTTAATGAGGGTAGAGTCCATTAGTTTTTTTGCATTGTGATGAGCTTTAAAAAACATAAATCCATCATAAATCCATCTGAAAGCTCATAATGTTTTCTGTATCACCTCTGAAATGTGAAGTGTTTGTAATTTTATGGGAGAAGGAACAGCAGACTCCTCTGGCCCATCCAGGGTTGCGAGTGATTCATCTGGAAGGCTCTGTATTAGCATCTACCACTTGAGGCCCAGAGGTCAGTATGCTAGCTGTGTATTAAATGCCTCATGCTTCTCTGATACAGAATTGATGTTTTCTAATTAAGAATACAAGCACTCTGTTCCTCCCTGAAAATCCCTCTTCACTTCACAAGAGCCTTTGGAAATCTCATCTGTGAGGAGTTCCAGTCTAGGCCTGGGCAGGCTGGAGAGTTGTAATATCCTAAGGAGCAAGAAAAAGCTGCTGCAATTAGGACACTGTCATCTCAAAATGCAGGTGTGAGGCCTACAGGGAGGGCAGCTTGGCTTCAGTGTCTGAGGGCAAAACTTTCATTACAGCCTTGCATGTTTTTCCTGTGTTCCTGTGGATGTCTGACATTGCAGTTGTGAGCTGGCTGCTTGCTTTCATTGCAGCTGGAGAAATGGAGGCAAAATTGTTCCTTATTCCTCCGCCTCTCAGGATAACGTGAAGATTAGCTTATTTGTGAAGTACTTTGAAGTTAAAGTGCTTTGAAGATGAAACATCCTGTGTTGATGCTTAAGTACTTTTAGTCATTAGTGACACTCTCAGTGACAGGTGACAGAGCTGAAAGAAATAAGGCTGAGCGATGAAGAGCAATTGATGAAGGAAAGACACAGTTTAGTTCAGTGAGCACCTTTGATTATTATGTAGGCTGGAGCTGTGACTCTGAAACCAATAACATTTTAATGATGTGTCCATTGTTGTTGAGAAGGATGCATTTACTCATGATTAACATAGGAAGGACTTTCATTAAGGCAACTGAGCTCATGTAGGCTGTATTATCAAAAAGGTCTTATAAACACTGGTTTGGGTAAGCTGATCTGCAGAAGATTCCTGACTTCTTCATAAAGGAGAGTTATTGGCACAGACACGAGTTGGAACATTTGTTCTCTTTGTAATTTCTACTAGTAAGGGACTGTTGTTACTAATATATTGATAATAGGGAATGGCTGTAGGTTTGGCTTAGTACAAGAACTCTGGTTGTGCTTTCAGACTGTAGCCATGCTCTTTGAGACATGAAGTTTGGAAAACTTAATAAAACTGGTTTCCTATTTTGCTTGTTGTTTTCTTAGTGAGTCTTTGTTTTGTTTTGGCTGGTTGATTGGGGTTTTTTGTTCTGGTGTTTTGTTTTCTTTTTTTCGTTTTCCACATGAACTTAACTCCACACAAGAGAGAGAAGATTTCACAGTTTATTCAGTTCTGGGCTGTTAATGCCCATCTCAGCAAGGAGAACAATTAGTGTATTTTTAATAGGATTTTTGTCTCACTTTAAACTTAAACAAAAATAATGGAATCTGTAATTACTTCTCTTGGGGAGAAAACATTTGCTATTATCAAGGAATATGGTTTGGTAGTCTTGTACAGAAAATCCTCAATCAGTGCTCAGATTGCACACTAGTCCTGGATTTTTTTATAAAAAAGTGAGGTGGGGGAGCTGTTTCCCAGGAGGACATCTGTGAGGTTGAGCCAAAAGGATTTCTTTCCCTTCTGCTGAAGGATAGGATGAGACCTGTGGGTGTTGAGGACAAGGAGGCAGGCAGGTGGCTGACTGCAGCTCTGATGTCCCTGCATTTCATGAAAGTGGTATTTGGGACTGTTCATCTACCTACTCCTCTGCCCACTTGCTTCACCTCCCCTGCAGAAGCCCAGGATATCTGACAGGTGCAAGGACCTCATCATGACTTCTGGACTGCCTCCAAGTCCTGCTTATGCAGGGTCTAGTCCATGTGCTGTTGGTGTACTCATTGCTGCTGGGACACTCCTTCTGGAGAGTCATGCGAAGTCATTGCTCATGGAGAAAATCACATGGAGCCTAACAGTGAAAGGACAGCATCATATTTTTTGGAGTGGCAATTGCTGGGCTATTAAATAAGTCAACAGATATTTTTTATTTATCACAGTGCTGGATGTGTTTTGTTTGTTTTCCCCCAGAATAGTTAATCTGTGGCTTTGCCTTTGCTCCATCCTTGTTGCTTCCCTTGTATCTGCTGTTTGTGATTTATCTTTTTACTCAGTTACTACTGTGTGCTTTTTCCTTCTCTAGGGGCTGAGGTGAATGCTTCCCCACTGTGGAACTTGGCACAGGTGAAAATGGAGCCACAGGAAAATGAGGAGGCTAATGTACATGGCCATGGGGTCCTAGGCAGTGATGTCTTTGAGGAACCAATGTCAGGCATGAGTGAAGCTGGGATGCCACAAAGCCCCAATGGCTCTGAGAGCAGCTACGGTTCTCATTCTGCTGACAGCTTGATGGGATCCTCACCTGTCTTCAACCAGCGCTGCAAGAAAAAGATGAAGAAGATGTGAAAAAGAACTGTCTCTTTATTTAGTCCTGATGGTGTGCAACAGACACTTGAAAGGAACTAGGAGAGTACTGTGATGATTCCAGCACAGGGCTGGCCCCGGTGTGTGAGGGACCTGCATAAAATTACTATGAGAGGTTTGGTGTGTAGTGCACTTCAGCTCCCCTCTTTGCTGGCTTCTGTGTTCCATCCTGATTCATGAGACTGAAGGTCACCCTTTACATTTGATGGTGGCATGGCTTGCTTTGGCAGCTTAATGAGGAATGTGCCAGTGAAAAGAAGTTGTGAGGAGATTTTTTAAGTTACAGAACCATTGAATAATTTGGTTTAAAAGGACCTTGTGGCATTTCTACTCCAGCCTCCTGCTCAGATGTCAGCCAGTTAGAGCAGCTTGCTAAAGGCTTTGTCCATTTGAATTTTGAGTATCTACAAGGATGGTAATGCCAAATCTCTCTGGGCAACGTTTTCCCGTACTTGAGAACTCTCACAGTAAGAAAAAACATATATTTGTATCTAGTTGGAATTTTCCATGTTGCAGCTTGTGTTCGCTGCCTCTTGTTCTGTCATTGTTCATCTCTGAGAAGAGTCTGACTGCCTTCTCTAACCCAGCTATTAAGGGATTATATACAATGAGATCTCTTTTTAGCCTTTTCTCTTCTGAAGTGTGGAGAAACCACAAAGTGTGGTACCTGAGCTCTCCTTACTGATCCTGTGCTCCAGCCCCCAAACCAGCTCTGTGACCTTCCACTGGAATTGCCACAGTGCCCTTGTAAGGGGGAGCACAAGAATGGATGCCATCCTCCAAACACTGTCTTGCAATTGCTGAATAAAGAGGAATAACAATTTCCCTCAGTGTGCTGGCTACCTGCTTGCTGACTGTTGTGGGAGTCCTAAGTCAGGGTGTTTTAGTTGGAGAGCCATTGCTGATGATGATGATGACGTGGCAGAGATGCTGTAGAGTTGTCTCACTGTGCCATTAACCAGCTGCCTCAGTGCCTTCACGTTCAGCCTGCTGGTTTCAATGGGCCTAAGTTCTCACTAATTCAGTCTTCCTCTGCTGTAGGCAATGCTTTATTCCTCCATGCTGTTGGAAGGCTCGAGGACCTGGCAGGCCTTAAAGCAGAACTTACCAGTGAAAACAGGCAAAAAAGGTGTTGTGTAAATAAGCCTGAAAGTACAAAGAGCATCCTTTGTTACCATATTGTCTGCATTGTTGAACAGTAAACCATAGTTTCTTTAACCTTCCTTTTGCTTCCAGTGTACTTAAAGAAGCCCTTATTATTTCTTACCAGTTTCAACTCCAGCTGAGCTTTGGCTTTCATAATTGTCTCTGCCTACTCAGGCTGTCTTTATATCTCGGCTGGCCAGCCCATCCTCACTTCCACTTCTGTGTACCTTTCTGTTTGTGTTTGAGATTAGTCAGGAGTTCCTCAGTCATCTGTGCTGGCCTTCTGTCATGCCTGCTGTAATTTCTGCTCGTGAGAAAGGATTGATTTTTTACTTTGAGAAGGCTGTCTTTGAAGATAAAGCAGCACACTTGGATTCCTTTGGACAGCCAGGACAGTCCCTTGTGAAATTCTGCTAAGACATTCCTTGAATAAACCAAAATATGTTGACCTAAAAGTACAGGACTCTGTCTTGTACACATTTCTCAGGACTTTAATTGCCACAATTCTGTCCTCTGCAGCCAAGACCTTCACATTCTCCACCAATTCTTGTTAGAAACAAGACCAGCGGAACTTACTCCCTAGTTGATTACTTGATTATCTGTTCAAGGAAGTTGATGTGAGTTTCTGGAGAGAATGAAACATCTTTTACTATTGGTGTGAGCCTGTACTGGCAATGCAAACTTTTACTTTGTCATTGGATTGAGTGCAACAACTTCAGGCTGGCTGAGCTTTCATATTCAAGGTTGTAGTCTGAAACAGAATCTATTTTGCTGCTTGGTTTTATGGCTCAGCTGACTGATGGCATTTTTTTTGTTCTGCACAATCCTCAGTTGATCAACTCAGTCTTTAACTTGATTCAGTGTGTGTCTCTCTTAAAAGAGCTAGAATGAACATGAATCAAGAATGAACAGCCACTTAAACTGGCTTTATACCTGTAACCCCTTGGGATGGTTGAGGGAAATTTACCAAACCTCCCATTTATCTTTACAATTGCAGGTTTATCTTTGGAAAGAATGAGCTTCAGGTATAGTATTTTTGTTTCTGTATAGCATGCCTGGCCTTAATTCTTTTTTCCTAACTGTATTTCTCTTCCACTTTATAGAAGTGGAATCCAAACAAAGACTTCCTCAATGTCTAATAAGAATGCGTGACCATAGGCTTTTATGGACAATGGAGTTAAAATTGTCCATCATGATTTTAAAGGTCTCTCCTTGGGGGTAAATTCTCACTATTTTAAGCCTAGTCAGTAGTAGAAGCGCATACCAGGAAATCTTTATTTTGATTCCCCCTGAGTCACCATTAGCCAAGCTGCAATGTCCCTGTTTTCTCAGCTGTAAAAAAAAAGAATAGTAATATTTGCTTTTTAGAAATGTGTTTGGGATTTAGTTACTCTGCAAAAAAAAAAAGTGCAATCATCGTTCAGAGAGTTTTGTGAGAGTTCTGAGCTTTTATTCCATTCCAGTTGGACTGTTGCTGGCTGGAGAATGCTTAGGTGGTCACTGAAATGTCCCATATGACACAGATTTTAAGCAAAACTGGTGGTCACAAGGAAGTACAGTACAACTCTGCTGTTCAACTGCCCAGGTACAAGGAAGGCATTTGGGGTGGTGCCTTCTCACTCAGTTTAGATGTTTGCATCTAAACTTGTTCCTTTGAGCCACACTAGCAGCTGAAGAGAAACAGTCATTCTTGGCTCGCTGTCCTTTTGGCCTGGAAGTAGAAGTATAAAGCAGGTTGAATGGATGGCATTTTTAGAAATGTCTGTTTTTCCTTTGTGTGCCCATCAAGTGAGTTCAACTTGACTACCTCAGCTGAAGACATTCACACCATCAGTGTATGAGCTAAATGATGTGACTTAAGCCCTTCCTGGGTAGGAATCAGGGACTTCCTCCTGCTGGGCCAGTGCTTTTTCTTTTCTGCACATTTACTAGAGCTTGCTGTTCAAATAGTAGTACAGGGCTAAGAGCAAGCTGCCCATCTCATCTAAACCAGCAGATCCAGTGTTCTCCAACACACAGAATGTGCCAGGATGAGGCTCTGAGGCTCAGCCTGATTTGCCCCTTGTATCTTTGACATTGTGTGAGAGCACCTTTCATCAGGCCTTTTTCTCTGGAGATGCTTTGCAAACTGGTGAAGTGTTCTTACAGCCAGGGCACTTATGCAAAGTCCATTGCACTGTTTTTCAGGAGCCAGATGACAGAGTGACTGCTGCCAGCATTGCTTGCTCATTTGCAAGATTTCAAGTGGGCTAAAAATGAAAATCTAGTGTTCTCCAGGGCTTTGGTTAAACCTCCTAAGTGTTAATCTTAAGTGCTTTCTCTGTGTTGTTCATGTGCAGATGTTCTGTCTTAACTTTTGTGATTTTATTTTTTTTGATTTCACATCCCTTTTCCACACCTATTTCACCCTGTAACACACTCTGCAACAAGCCAAGCCTGAGTGCTTCAAATGTATTTAAATACAGTGCATATTCACTGTCCTTTGAGTCAGTGTAAGGGAGAAGTGTTATTGATTCTCTTTGGGATACATGTTTATGCAGAGGTGAGAAACCCATCAGCATTGCTTATACACTTAAAAATGAAGGCAGAGTAATAGCTATACCTCATGTTCTCCCACTGTGCTAAGGGTTGCAGCTGACTTTTGTGTACTTGATATTTCCTTTTATGCATGTGGGAGCTTTACCTTCTGGGTGAGCCCTTCCCCTCTGAACCACAATTTATGGTTCTTAGATTTACAGAGGTGTTCATCATGCATGAAATAGTGAAATTTAAAATCTAACTCACACAGTCAGGCACAGACAATATGCTCTTTTGATGAATAAAATAAGATTTTGCTAGGTGTTAATGCAGCCTTGGGCAACTACTGAGGTGTGTTCATTGACCATGTAATCCCCAAATTTTAAACCACAGTGAGATTATGCAGTGGGTAGGAATGAAGCTCTGCTCTGGCAGTTGCTCTTGCTGATGGCTGGTAAAGCGCTCTGGTAACCCACCTGCTTCAACAGTCTGCAGTTTTTACAGTTCTTTCATCTTTTTCCCTTCTCTTTCCAAAAGTGGGTGGATGAAAAATGGCAATATTGAGTATTGACCATGTTCATATTGAGTAGCATTGATGTCTTAGAGTGATTTATTTTGCCATGATTGAAATTGGTAGGAACTTTGATACCAATTTGGAGAGCAAGATCTGTAAATTACTTGGCTTTTGAAGTGTTTTGCATAGGAGTCATACAGGATTGTAGTTGAGAGAGTGCTGTGTATCATATTCCTTTTCCCCTCTAGCAATGCCTTTTTATTCCTTTTGAAGAGTTTTGCCTGGTATCCAGTAAAGTTCTTTGTATAAATGGCAGTGTAACAACTTCTGTGTACAGCTTTATGTCAGACTACGCTACCTAGTGATTTAATTCCAAGGCCATCCATGCTAATTTGAATATGCATAATGCTGTGTAGAAAAAGAGGTGTTTCCTGCATAGAAATGTGCGATTTAAAAGAAAGCAGGAAAATAAGATTAGGTAGGGTAGGTGAGGCCAATCTGATTATGTGCTCAGTTCTGAGACTAATGCACATGTTATATGTAAAGGATGTTTCACTTAAAATGTTTTTGTACATGAATGTGAAAGAAATAATGTAACTTTGCTTTGTGTTTATATGGAACAAAATTACTTGGGAATATTTCAGGGCTGGGTTTTTTCTCTTGCTCTCCTGGAGAGAGTTGCTTTGTAATTTCTAAGAAAATAAAATAAATAAAAGCATTCAGAAATAAAAGTCCTAAAGGTGTTGTGTGGGTTTTTTGATTTGTTTTGGAGAACGATGCTGTGAACAAAAATGCTGGTCTCAGGGTTCTGTCTACCCTTATGTGGGATCCGGAGGAAGCCTTTTGCAGGCCTGAATAAGGTGCTGAGATGATGTATCAGTGTTAATGTCACAACCAGGAAGACAAGAAATGTTATTTAAGGATGTGGCCAGGGAAAATGGAAGTCTTACTGCACAGGTGTCAGTGCTAGTGAGCCCCTGAAGTGATATTAGAACCACAGTGCTACTATTGGTATTCATCCAGCATAAGCAAGTGCGGTTTCTGGGGCAACTACTTATATGTACTTCTACTACTTATATTAACAGACTGCCTAGGAGCCCTGCTCCAAGCCGTGTGCTTTGCTCTTTTATGTGCTGGTCTACTTATTTTACATTCTGCTTTTTTTTTTTTTTTTTTTCCCTGGAGAACTGCTTTAGACTGCCGTGAATGAAGCACAGCGTGCTATCCCCTCTGCTCTGTCTGTCATGGTCGGGCTGAGGAAGGAGGTTTGATGCTTGCTAGCCCCGCTGAGCAATTGCAAACAGCACCCCCTGAATGCGGGTATTGGCCGGTGCCGCTTGCCAGGAGAGGGGGAATAATAATCCCGGTGCTTCCCATCACCCTGTGCTGAGCGCAGTCCGCCCGCACAGCTGCTCCTCCCAAGCCGGTACTGCTGAACTGATATCCCAGTCCCCAGCCCGGGGCTGTTTCCCCTTCCCTGCCGGGACCTGGCGACAGAGCACAGCAATCCCCTCTTCCCATTGTCCCCAGCAGGTTAAAGGCTGAGCCGTGGCGGTGGCCACGGGGTGGTGCTGGCCGCTCGCCGCTGCGGGGGCTGCTGGCCGCGGGGACTGCAGCCCAGGGACGGCCGCTTGCGCTGCAGCCGCAGCCTCTGCGCTCCCCCAAAAAACCCCAAACTCCGAACCGTGTCATTTTCGCTGCGTCTTTTATATTGGAGATTAGAATCTCCTCTTTGTTGCTATGGGAACGCTGCGTGAAAGAAGTCGACCTCATTATGAGTTCTGATGAAAAGTCCTCAGGCGTGGGCTCGGCACCCAGAACCCTGGCAGTGGGGAGAATGGGGCTGCGGGATCTGTGGCAGGGGCGCCGCGGCTTTTGCACTGATCCTCAGTGGTTTGCAGAGCCTGTCGGTCTTTCCCTTCAGGCTCAGCAGGCCAGAAAGAGCCCCTGCTCCTGGACCAGCCCTTTCCCTTGGGAATCGGCTCAAGAGTCGTGGCAGCATCACTTGTGCACCTGTACTGCAGGTGCCCGTGCTTCAATGTGTGCAGGCTGTCATTGCGATCGGCAGCCGGGCAGCAGCAGTGAGCTGATGAAAGTCTTGGGTGTTGGGAGGGGTCTTTCCTTCTGGTGCCTGCCAAGGCCCTGGCAGCCACTCTGTGTGCTTTTCCCTCAAGTCTGGGCTGCCACCTCTGAGTCCAAAGTGTCCCTGTAACTGTGCCTCACTGTCAGCATTGTGCCCATCCAAACATCCTGCTGCCTCTGCTCATCCTTGCCACCCAGGTTTGTCTCATCCCTCCCCGACCTTTGTTGCTCATTCTCCTCTTGAGCTCCTGGCAGCAGTTCTGTGCCCTTGCTGCCCAGCTTCTTGTGGCAATTATTGCTGCCCGCCTTGAGTTGCAAACACACTTGGGAAGCAACCTGTTTCCCTGAGTGAAAAAACAAATGTAGTAAGATTATTTATCTGAGTTTTAGGCAAAATTTTCTGTCTCTTGGTGGAAGAAAGGAAGTCAGAACTTGCTGTAAATGCAACAGTTGAAGCTGATGGCTCTTCTCAGTTATTCCATCTTGCTGCTATTGGTCATGCTGCCCAGGATGGAAGGTGTGCTGGATTCCAGCTCTGGCATAGACTCCCCCATCCCTAATGCCTTCAGGCTGAAGTGGGGGACAGGCAGGACTTGCACAGCAGGAGAAGATGAGGCAGGGGGGCTCTGCGGCAGCCAGGGCTGACTGAGGCACATGCTCTGGGGTGTCTTACACTGCTGTGCCAAAGCTGGCATTTGTTAAAAGGTAATTCCATTAAAGATTTTGTGAACTACAGTTGCTTAGCCTTTCTGAGTATCAATTCCAGAGTATTTGGAGAAAGGCTGGAAAAATGATAGTATTTGCCAATGGTAATACAAATAAACAAGAAAAACAGGCCCTTTTTTTCCCTTGTTGCTGGATTCTGGAGGTTTTTTGTTTGTTTTCGCTTTTTTTTCTTTTTCTTTTTCTTTCTTTTTCTTTTTCTTCTCTTTTTCTTTTTTCCCCCTTTTCATTACGTTTTCCAGTCATGGAGCAGCCATGGTTGGTTTTGGTGTTCCTGATTTTGCTGGAGGAACTTTAGTGTGCTTGGTGAATGCGACATGAGTGCTGCTGCAGCAGCAGCTGCTTTGAAGACAGTGATGCTGAATGTTTAGCAAAATCATTCTTTTTCATCTGCAATGCCCAGTAGTGAATAGACTTAAAGTGAATGTAACCAGACCAGTTTGACTCTCTCCATCTCTCCCCTTTGTCAGTCTCTTGACTCTTGTAATACCATAATTTTGCCATTATTTGAGTCGATACAAACTCTTCTATTGTACAGCAGTCCTGGATTTCTCTAGTGAAGAAAGGAAACAAGGAAGCCAATTGCTGGTAACTCTGAATGCCTAAAGAAAATTACATGAGCCAATTCTAATCTAAAAAGCTGTAGTACATAAAAACCCTCTGAGTCTTCCTCTTACAGTCCAAAGAACCAAAACCACACCTCCACTTCCCAGCTTCTTTGATGGTCACATGGAAAGAAAGTAGTTGCATTTATATTGTGATATCTGAATTAAATTTGTCTGATATGGCTGAGATGTCACTATTAACTTCAGATTCTCTATAATACAGCTTCTTTTTAAACAGGCAGGTAGGATAAAATAAAATATGATTCTTTGTCTGCTGAATGGATTTTTCTGCTGGAAACAGTGAGCAAACCAGCTACATCTCAGTATAACCGAATCTTTCACAATGACTTCAAAGAAAGCAGAGAAATTAAATAACTAGAGACACTGTCCTTCATGTATTCATCTCCTCTAGCCCAAAGCTCAGAGACTTACCTGAACTCGTTTCTAGTCTTTAAAAAAATTAGCATTTCACAAAAAATCAGCAGAGCTCTATGGCTCTCAGCAGTGATTTCTGTTGTTCTTTGTGGTTTGTCATTCTCTTTGCATGCTCAGTTTTGATAAATTATATTCTTATTGGGTTGGGTGCAAAATGTAGTTTCATAATGAATGAGTGTACTTCTCACTACAGAGCGTCTAATAAGATACCCTCTAAGATCCCTATCTTGTAAGGTGTTTAATTATACAGAATATTCCTAGAAAATGTACTAACTGATGTCCTGGTCCTGAAGCAAGTGTGAATGAAAGATATTTGATCTTGAAATTGTGGGCTAGAAAGGAGATTGTGGGCCAGCTTGTGGGCTGGCCACAGAACCTTATGCAGAGACTCTGCTTATTCTGGTTTATAAATTCTTCATGAGTCTGGCATCTTCCACAGTTGTAAGCAGTTTCAGAACCTACAGATGCAGACTTCAGTGCTGTTTGTGGGAGTTTCTAGGGTGTTTTAATGAACCACAGAGGTAATTTTGCAGAGTCATGCTGCAAGTAGATGTACCTGTGAGTGCCAGTGTGGGACTGTGAAAGACCTGGTTTCTTTTTGGAATGGCAGGTAGAACAGAAAGTGAAAGTCTGTGCAGAAAATCTGTGTGCAGCTTCCTCATAGGGAGAAAACATGAGCTCTTGGAGCATCTACTGAAAATTCATACAGGGGTGAAGGATTTAAAAGTGAAAGGAAAGGCAGAAAAGAGAGAAAGATGAAACAATTTGTTCTAGGAACTGCAAAAGTTAAAAATTTTAAGTCTTGATTCCTCCCTCTCCCTCTCCCTCTCCCTCTCCCTCTCCCTCTCCCTGGAATCCTTCTGTATCCATGAGATGTTTGTGATTCAAATTGACCTAGGGCAAGCTGAAGAGATAGAGGGCAATAAATGTAGGCATGCATTTAGAATTTACTGAATTAGTTAGTATTTGTATATGCATTTATCAAGGCAGAGATATACAGAGCAGTTATATATGTGGCTGTGCTGTTGCCATCGTATCATTTACAGTTCCCAAGGATTATGAGTAGTTCCTGTGCCACTTCTGTCATCATCTTGTGGGATGTGTGACCAGAGGAGTTTTGTGTGCTTGAGATAACCATGTCATGCTCCTAGTCTTTCATCTAGCAATTCAGATAAGCACATCTGTGATTTTAAGCGTATGAAGAACAGGGCGTGGATGTGCTTTGAATTATGCCTGTACCTCAGTGCTTTGCTGAATAAGGGCAGTACAAAAAGGTAATGAGAAAAATTTAAAAAAAACAACCCCAAACCAAAACTGCTCATCAGGCTATATTTAGGTCAGGATCTGCAGTTCATTTCTCTGGACACCTGATGCTTCTAGCTAACTGGCATGACTGGGCTGCTCCAGGAATGCTACTTCATTCCACTGATCTGACAACACCCATCATTTTCTCATACACAAATGTCCATATCACTAAATCACCCCTGCCATCGTTAGTGCTAATTGGCTCCCTGGCTGTACCCTCAGAGGAGCATGATAAGCCTGAACAGAAGCTAAAGGCCTGTCTCCCCACAGAATGGCACTGGGACAACCTGTGAATATAGAACAACCTCTGCTTTCACATTATGCTCCCTGGTCTTGCTACAGAGAGGCTTTCAAAAGCCAGGGCTATCACTCTCACCATTTTCTGTCAGGACTGAGTTTGCCCACCCAGAAGTTAAAGCATACTAGCCCCTGGTAAATGTTTGCTTTCCATCATATTTTTCTGCTAGTGGATGCCTGTGTGTTCAGTCGAGTGCACTGGGCAGGCTCCAGTTCCTGGTAAACAAGAGAGACAAAATGGGGACGTGAGCAGAGTGGGAATGCAGATGGGTGTTGGCATGAGGTCAGATGCTTTTACAAAATACCACCCTTCATTTAAGCTGTGTCATGCTTTCTGATGTGTCATATCTTATGATGGATTAGACAAAACTAGCAATTTTTTGGCAGGCTGAACAAAGCTTATGCAAGAGTAGATCTTTTGACTAAAATTTCCCTTCCAGAACCCCTCTGAGAAATCCTGAATTGTCTGGGAAATTCTCTTCTACATGTAGATGCTCAGTGAGGAATCCTGAACAGATCGTAAGTTTTGAGCAGTAATTCTTTGAGGACTAGTAAAAATGTATTCTTTGTCCAGCAAAGAAATTTTTCTGTCTTTTTCCAAAAGGAGTGATGAGCTTCTTCTTTTAATGAGAACAAGAGAAAGGGAGAAAGGGAGTGGCAGAGCTGATATATGTAGCTCCTGCATCTGAATTGCGTTCCATTATTTATTTTATATAACCAGAAAATCTTCTTTTGAGAAAGGAGAAATGGAAGAATCGTGATTTCATTCCAAGGAAAGTGAAGGAGGAAAACCAAAGTTCTGCCAACAGAAAAAAAAATGTTCTTTGTCCTCTGTCACTTCCATTGCCATCCCACCTACTATGGTGGAATCCCTAAGGGAAACCAGAAGTAACCAGAAGGTAGAGAAGTATTTTCATATGTTTTCAAAGCATGTTGTCAGTCAAAGCTATTTGCATTATTCTCTTTATCTTGTCAGTTGTAGGTCTTGAGGGTCTTCTTGTCCTTTTGCTTTCAATGTGTGTGGGTGTATTGTGGCATCCTTTCTGCTCCCCTCCGTCTTCTTTAAGGTCTCTGCTTGGTTTCCCAGTGAGATGCACATAGATTTTCTATTTGGCAAAATGCAGCATCACTATGCCACACTCCACTCTAAGTCTTATTTGCCTGTCTCCTTCCAGCTTTGCAGGTTTTGTCTGCATAAATGAGCGGATTGCAACAAAAAGAATCTGGATTGGCAGCTCTGAAGACTTTAATCCTCTTTTCATCCACAGAGCAAAAATAATGCAACAGCAATGTGACTGGGATGAGTGCTATGCTGGCTAACACTGGGGACTGAACTGGGAAACTTCCAGAACTTAAAAGTGTGACCCCTTTTATGACCTGAACTGAGGCAAGAGGTCTGTATGAGACCTGGCAGCTCTAGGGACTGGGAAGGCAGAGGCAGAGCTAGGAGAGCTGGCTGCTCAGTTACATGGGTTTGCTCTGGAAACAAACTCTTTCCAAGTGTCTTGGTTTTACAGCATTGCAAATCCTGTGCAAGTCACTAAGTGATGACAGTACTGGCCATACCTGAAACTGTGATTCAGTCCTAAGCCTGAGGAAAAACAATCCTTAGGTCAAGTTAGTCTTAAATTCTCTGCAGATGTTACTGGCTAATTTACTGGGCTTGCTCTGCATAAAGGATTCTGTTGTAGTTACAAGGTTAATGGTGCCCCTGGCTGTTCCAGACATCAAGCCTCTGTCCATCTCCAGATCTTGGATGAACTGGGTTGTCATTCTCCTGTGCCCCGCCTGGAATCCCCTGGGCAGAAACAGAGCTGTCCTGCAACATTTCTGAGTTCATTGGAAGTACAGAGGTGGGAGAGGTGGCCCTGTAGTCTGTTGTCTCATTCAGGATCACTGGAACACAAATGGTTAATGAATGACATCTGTCCACATCTCTCCTTGAAGATCTTGAGTGATGGGAGACACCACAGAGTCACCATACATGACCAAGCTGCTTCCCTTTCTTTTGAAATGTATTTTCTAACAAGCAGCCTGTATGTCCCTTGCTGCAGGTTAAGGTACCATAGGGTGTGTTGTTGATTTCCTGTGACACTCCTATCTAATCCATGCCTTTCAATCAGTTTTTGTGCTGGTGGTTATTCAGCTGTGTAAAATCTCACACATACCCCTTCTCTAACACATTCCTTCCCCAGACCATATCTACAGCCTGGTAAGGTCATGCTGAGTCCTCACCTTGTCCTCCTCTGTACGTGCAGTCTCTTGCAGCTTAGTGCTAGCAAATTTAGTGAGCATAATCTCTCTTCAATCATCCAATCTGTAGTGAAAAAAATTGATAGAAGCAAGCCAAGGACAAGACATACAGAACAGTTTTGGAGAAACAACAGTGGCAAATAACTGAAGGCAGGTCATGTGATTATCACAGCTAATGCTTTTTGTTTTTGCACTAAGTTCCAAGATCTGGGAAATTCCTGTTTGAATTAAAGATATTTTTTAATATTCTTAAAATAATGTTTTCACTAGCTGTTATATCTCAATCTCAAGGTTATGTTTCACTATTCTGAAATTATTTCACAGAACAGAGTGGCTCAACTGATAGCCTTGATAAGCCCACGGGTCACTTCCAGACAGGTGGCTTATCTCTCACTGAGAGGGCTGCACTGCACTGGCTCCAGGGCTGGTTGTGCCAGCCAGGCATCACGCTGCCTTCAGCTGCTCTCTGAGAGTCAGAGGCAGTGACAGAAAACATAGGGATTTCCCAGTAAAGTGGGAAACGTGCCACTGTGTAAACTTTGGCAGAGTTCTGCCCCAAGATATCAAATCTGGTCTGGGTAGAAGATTCCACTGTGAAGAGTTCTGACACATAAGTTTCACAGACACAGCTGATACCTGCTCATTTAGAGAAGAAATAAAGCTGAATTTAAGAATTAGTACACTTGCAAGGCTTTTTTTTTTTCTGGATGGTGATGCCAAGCCTTAAGAAAGGCATCTGATTTAATTACTTGTAGAAAACTACAGGCAGGTAAGCAGCTTCCTGCTTTGTCCATCTCTTCCTCCTCCCAACCTGACGTCGAAAAAATACACAGCTGGGGACCCTTGTGGGAGCTGCCACAAAGCAGGGGTCTGTCCTGTTTCCATTCTGCCTGGGTAATTTATTCACTCTGTGACTGCAACCAAATGTCTTGGGAGTCCTGAGCCACAGCAGTAAAATGGGGGTAAAGTTCCATCCACTTCTCTTGAGATAAATTTCTCATGAGATTGGGATATCTTCAGTAACCTGACTGATCTCTCCTGAGCAGGTCAGGGCCATCCCATAAGCTAAACAGCTCTAGGAATCACAGAGTTTGTCCCTGGCCAGTGGCCAAAGCTTCTGGCAGTCCTAAAAGTAACACTGGCCACCGGGCCCTTCTTTAGGTGATGAGAAGAAAAAGACGCCGATGACGCACACCTCAGCCCAGATAGGTGTGAGTTGTCATGCTTACCATTACTATTGTTCATTTGCTGCAAAGCAGGTGTTAGCTCAGAAAAAAAAACCCATAAAAGCTGCATTCTGGATTGTTTGTTCCTCGTTAAAATGATCTGGGCCCCTGTGGGCATGTGTTGTCTTAATATTCTGGTGCTGAGAAGTGCCGCATTTTCATAATGAAAGCTGTTGCAGGAAAGCAATTCCGACCTCGGATAAAGGGAGAAGATTACACTTGCCACTCGAGTTATGGTATTAGAGCAACTGATTTTATTTGTTTTCATTTTCCCTGTCAGCTGCTGCTGAACCTCTATGCAATGTTCTTCAGAGATGTTAATTGTATTTTGTGTGTCTGGATCCCCCTAAAAAGTGACAAACATTTTCAGTCACAAATTAGATGTCTCTTTTCATTTAAACATCAACAAGGAAAACTAATTTAAGAATGGTGGAGCCGTTGTTCCAGCAAGGGCCCTAATGTGCGATAGAAGCTGACAGATAGATTTAGGGACATAAAGCAACAAATTCTGTGTTGGGAATGTAAATCTATAAGATTCTCATTTAATTTTTCCCTCAGCTGGTTCATGAATGAGGAAAAAGAGCCATATCTATGCAGTAGGACGAAATAATAAAGTAACTTCATTTAGTTTTCAAGGATACAGTCACATAATTTAGGTCCAGCATTGAAGTGGACACAACAATCTTTGGACAAAGTTCCTAGGGACACCTAGGGATGCCACTGCCTGAAGAAAGACTGGATTGCTTTTTCTAAATCTGGAGTAAAAAGGAGAAAATAACAGATAAATAACATGCAAAGAGATGAGGAGAGCATTGAGTACATGGATCTGTGCAAAGTGGGAGATATTGTGAGTCCTCAGAACAGCTGAGCTGCTGAATGGAGAGGGAAGATGAGCAGAACCTACACTTCTGACAGAGGCGCCTGGACAAATTCCCCTAATGTGGCCAAAGCCATATGAGGGCTGCACCTGAGTACAGTACAGTCATCTAGATCTGGGAACTCAAGCCCTAACTTGAGTCTGTCAGCAACACAAGCAGGTGTTTTAAGAAGAGCTGTCCTCCCCATACTGGATACTAGGACTTCACAGTACTGAGCAGAGATGAAATGAAGGTACTCAGCAGGTGCTAAGGATTCTCTCAAATGCCCTGGAGAAAAAAGACGCTTGCACAGCACGCATCCCTCTTTCAGGCACTTCTCTCTTCCTACCCTTTGATTCTGTATGGCCAGGTTACATGGGGTAAGAGGGCGTGTGAACATCAGGAAGACAGTGGAATATCTTCCTTTCATTTCCGAGTCAGCGTCCACCACGTGTTTCAGAGCTAGAGCTCTCTTCCCATGAGTTCAGGGTCTGTTGCTTATGGTTCTCAGTTTCAAACTAGTTTAGGTGTGCTCCAAGCAGAGGGAGCTTTGCAGCATTTAGGCAGCAGACACTTTCTGACAGGTTTTGTGCTCTCCTGTGAAATGTGCAACAATCCTTGACCAGATGCAGTCACTGTGTTCTTCACTAAATGCCTGAAGGTGACTCCAAATGCATGTCTAAGTCACATTTCTCTTGTCTCGGTGCTCAAGAGAAAAGGAGCCATCCTGTAGTTACTGGAGCAGGACTGCCAGCTGCTGTGCATCCCAGCTTATACATTGTGGAACAGGCTTTCTTATCTCTAGGCTGTGCAAAGCAAATTTCCAGCCCTACTGTCCTTTGTCTTTCCCTGTGGCTCCAATAACTTGTCAAACAGGAAGTTCAAAGGAACTTAAAGCAACCTTGGTCCTCCTTTCTCATTTGTGCCAAGTACAGCATAGACTCTTGTGGAGAACAGTCGCCTGTTAACATGGAAATTACTGTACCAGCCATGAGCAAGGAGGCTGAGGGGACAGGGACTGTAAAGTCTTTCTGGAGCAGCTGCATGTTCAGCGCATGACGTGAAAGAGTCACTAAGAGCTTCCTGATTTATTTTCTAATGCCATTGGGCAACAGGCAGAACTGCAAGAAAGCTAATTCTGAGGGGAGATGGCTCTGCCTGCCTGCATCCCTCAGGGTGTAACTCATCAGGTACAAAAAGCACACAGCATCTCCCAGCACATCTTGCAGACTGTAAGCCAGGTTCTGGAAATTTTACCTGTGCTAAGTAGCATTTTCCTCCACAAGTGGTCCTCCTGCAATCAGTGGAGTAGGTTCCTACCTGAGTGAGGAAGTCAGACAACAGCTGGTCCTCAAGAGCTGTGAGTTAAAAGTGTAGCAAGCAAGCTGATTTCCATAAAAATGGAAATGAGTCAGAGAGGGGAGAACCATATTTGAGCGCAAATGCAAGCAATTAGCTCAAAGCCATTACTGTAATGGCTAGAAAGACTTTTTTAAATTATCATTACTGAAATGCATTAGCAATATCTTTTTAAAAAAATGTAAATACACACAGTACAATCCCATCTATCTGCCAGAGCATGAAGTAACCCCATTCCAGTGGTACGTGCAGAGGAGTCTGTGGAGGCTCTTAACTACACACCGAACTTTACACAGGAATATGAATGAAGGCATTACCAGGGAGAACATGAGAAAGGCAGCTGTGATTAGTACCAACACAAATATTTGATCAAATGGAAAGCTGGACTTTCAGAACAATTCCTAGGAACACCTTCCTGTCACTACTTGCCTTCCTGGCCTTGACCTGTGCTGATGCCCTTCTTCCCCAGAGTACTGCTCTTCTCTCCTTCCCCAGCAGAGCCTTTGGAGGATGCCTGGCTGAGGTACAGAGCTCACAGGTCCCATCATAGAACATGGCAGCACTGGGGACTTTCAGGGTCCTGGTGGTGTGGGGAATATGTTGAGTGCAATGGAATCTATCAGTCTCAAGGTACTCTTGGACAGCCCTGGATTTTTGTTTAAAGAGAGTCTTAACTCTTCTCTTGCCACTTCATCTATTCTCTGTAGTTACATTTGCAACTACATGGTTAAAATAGATGGTCAATGAATTCAAAATATTTTCTGTGAAAATGTGATGAAAATTATAAGCTTTGGTTTCATTCAAGCTGAGAGTGTGTGGAGGACTTCTCCCTGACTGTGAGTGGAAGCAGGTTGATTATTAGGTTGCTTTTCTCTCCATCTTCTTTTTGCCTTTGAAATAAGGAAACAAAGATTAAAAAAAGAGAAAACTCCCAGTTACATACTATAACAGTTGTTTTGGCCAAATTCAGAGTTCAGCTGAAAGTTTTGGAGCCCTGTTGCCCACCTGCAAGGTGGGCTGTGCAGCCCAGTCACATCTCCATGGTATTTTTTGAGAGGAACTGTACCATCAGACTGAGGTAACAGAATGAAGCATTACTTGTATGAGAGTAACTTTAGACGTACAGAGGAGATTCTAAAGCATAATTCAGAGATGATCTGAGGGAGACACACCACGTTGATGTAAAGAAGTTCAACTATCCATGCAACCCAATCCAGGAAGCATGACTGCAGTCATTCCCAGTGCTGACAGAGTCTAGAACAGCAGGAGAAAAGTTATTCTGGTGAGCAGGGGAAAGGATCTATGCTTTCTAGGTTTTCAACATCATTTATGAATTTGGGACCGAAACGGTTCCTTGGAAAATATTTGCATTGTTAAGGTTTTTCTTGGGCAGTCACAGTGGCGGGTGGTGTAGGGGTATTGAGTTGTGCTGTTGTGGCTTTGCAGTCCTGCTGCAGTTCTGGAAGAACTGCCCCACTCCTCACATATCTTGGTAGAAAAATACCTGGAAAAGCACAGCATTACCAACAGTTGCAAGTTCCCTGGAAGTACCCTGTCCATGCACATTCAAGTGTGCAAGTATAGTTTTTTTCACTCCAGTATTCTGCAAGTGTCTCAGGTGTTTCTGTGATGAGAAAGCAATGTAGCATGACAGTCAACTTGTCTAAAAATACAGGGGTTCTGCTTTATTAGACACTTCAGGTGAAGACTTATAAGCCAACCTCTCCCTTTGAGTACACCTTCATGGTTCTCACTGGAGGCAGTAGAAAGAAATAGACAGAAGTGGTGGCTATTTAATCCTCTGTGCAGGAGTCTTCCCTACAGGCAGGTGGTCAATTCACCCTTTTAAGTGCTCATGGAAGTTCCCCTGTGCACTCCTGTGTGTGTAATTTGTACCTTCCTTCAGGAGCCTCAGGGGGGCTGAACCTGGCCTGCAGGTGATACAGAAGACATTGTCTGCTGGAGAAAGATGTATCATATTTTTACCTGGATTCATTGAGGTGACAAATGTGAGCCTGTTTTTTATTACCGTGTGGCTGCTGTATTTCTCACAACTGTCTGTCGAGGGTTGTGTGACAGAGACAGAAAGCCCCGGGTTGTGCATTCCAGTTATTTATATGCAAGGTCTCTCTACCATCCTTTAAGAGAGATGACTGATGCCCTCAGCCCTCTGCACAAGGTTCTTTCATTCCCCTGAAACAGCTCAGAGTGTGGGTGCCTTCAGCTGGGGCCCTCCCCATGTCTAACAGACCCTTGATTCAGTGGTGCTTCGAATCATGTGCCAAAGCTGGGGTGTGCAAGCAGCCCCACCAGCTTGTGGCTCAGTTCAGATGTGGCTGATTCCACCAAACCTGCGTTATGAACCAACAGAAGACCTTCAGGCAGCTGTGGTACATGACCCTGTGCAAAGCCAGCCCAACAACAAATGCTGTTGTTGTTCTAGCACTGCTCTAAGTGCAGAGGGATCCTGTGGCCTGGCATGAGCCTGGCAGCTCCTACCCCCAAGGTGGGCTCAAAGTCATGGCACTGTGATGCTTTGGTGATGGAAACCTGGGGACGTGGTCCTGGAAGGATCTGACAGCACAAAGAAGAGTGCCACTCCTTGCCTGCAGGAACCTTGCTGGAACATTCTCACTCTATATAGGCTCATCACTGGACTCAGGGGCTTTTTCCAAGGATGGGTCCCAGAGAGACAGTGGCTGAGGCACTGTTGGTATGATTGGATGTCCTCAGTCATCCTATTTCCAATTTACCTTTGTCAGCAGTGTCTCCCACTCCTGTTGTGTTTTCTGTGTGGGAGTGGGAGAGGTAGCACTCTGGGGCTGTCACCTACCTGTGCTTCCCCAGCAGACAGATTCTGAAAGGGCAGGAAGGACTCTCTTTAGCCCCTGGATGAAGGTGGCTGCCCTGTGCTGTTTAAATGGGATAAGGAGTCAGGGCCAGATGAAGGAGCTAAATCTGCTCATTTCATGCACCACAACACCCTAGAAACAAGATGATGACTCTCACTTTGAGAGGACAACTGTGTCTGGTGGGTCTGGAAGGATTTCAGTGTGACCACTGCTGGGGCAAGGAACACTGGGGTGAAACAAGTAGAGAAGGATGTAGTTAACTTCAGCCAAAGATGGCCATCAGTTACTGACACAGTCCATTAGTGGAACTGTTTGTTATACCAGCCTAATCGTGTTTTCAGAAAGAAAAGGGGAAAAATAATCAATATGCCTAGTTCATTTTAAAACAATAAATAACCACAAGTCTCTCTCCTGTCTTGTATTATAGTATTGCTATCAGCTGGGAGGGTGAAAGGTGGCTGTTTGGCCAGCAGAATCAGCCTGTGGATCTCTCTGAACTATTTTCCTGCCTTCAGGTGCTGAAAAGAGATCTTGGAGCAGCTGCAATACCACTGTTTGACCTGAGCTTTCACACCTGTCATTTACTCCTTGCTGCAAGCTGCTTTTCCTGCTCCAGCCATTTTAGCACAGCAGATCCCAGCACAGCACTGCTGTCCCAGTCTATAGACATGGATATTATTTCTTCTATTCCAGCATGACCAGCAGGTCGAGAGAGATAGATAGAAGGTAGAAATTCATTACTGGAATGGGCTGCTCAGAGAAGTTGTGGGTGCCCTATCCCTGGCAGTGTTTAAGACCAAGATGGATGGGGCTTTGGGCCACCTGGCTGTTGTGGTTCAGGGATGGCAATCCCTAATTTAATGCCCTCTCCCCTGCCCCGTGAGACTCTCCCAAATCACATGCAGCTCACTTGCTCTTCTTCCCCTGAGGAAGTCAGGAAAAATTCCAGGCTGAGATAAGAACAATTTACTGGGAACACCAATGAGATAAGGGAATGAACAGTAATGGCAACAATACAAATGACAACAGTGCATGAAAGAGAGGATGTTCTACATGCAAAAATATTCACCATGGCCGGGACAATGAAAACCAATGTTGGACAGATCCTCTGCATGCCCACACTGCCTCTACTGCAAGCCATGCCCACTTTTTTCTGGAAGTGGGAATCCCTTACTTCTGCCCTCCAACAGTGAGGTGAGGTGGTACAGAATAACAACCTGGACATGCCCTCACATCTCCAGGTTTCATCCCCTTATGGCTAATGCAAGAAAATTAATTCTGTCCTGGCCAAAAGCCAGGTCTAGTGGAAGCTGTCCCCGTCCATGGCAGCAGGGACAGGATTAGATGATCCTTAAGGTCCCTTTGAACCCAAACCATTCTATGATTTTATTCATTGTATCTGAAAAGAGAGTCTAAATCAGAAACTGCAGTGTTTTGTGCAAGAAATGTGGAGTCCATAAGTAAAACCTTGTTTCAAAGCTTGGATCATTTTCTGCTTTGTAGTACACAGGGCAAACACCTGCCCTGAGAAACCATGGTCACGTGGAGAGAGTGGGCAGGAACCATGTCAAGCCCAGACCCCAAGATCAGAGACTACCCTCATGAAGATAGTCCAGAATGAACCAACCACGTAGTCCAGAAGAGATCAGAGCTCATTTCTCCTGTATACCCTCATGTAGTACAACCCAGGGTATAGGAAATATGACAATGAGTATAAAACATGGGGTGGTTTTTTTTGTGGTGCTTGAAGAGTGTAATTTTACTACTATTTGCTTTCACATTTTTTTTTTCATGAGTGTTCTGTAGTTCTTGAAAATGCATGGGATTGGCTGGGGAAGCAAATGACTAATAAGAAAAAACTACAGGCATTTTTAAAAAAGATCTGTTAGATTTCTAAGTCTCTTTCATCTCATTGCAAACAGAAGGAGAAGAAATGCCCACAAAAATAAAATGAAAGCTGAAGATCTAGGTGGTAGACCTTTAAGACACACTGTAAATATTGCAGAAATTATGAGGAGCTTATAGCAGCCTGTGAGTAAGATCTGTCTACTGAAAATACAGCCTCTAAAAGATCAGGACCATAATTTAGTCATGTGTGTGGAGAAATATGCTGTAAGTGCTTAACAAATTATAAAAAATAATAACAACAATTAGTAATACATGAAACCTGAAAAAAAAAAAAGATGAATCACTGCATTAGAAAACCCAATAAAAATCTTTAGTTTCTTGTCAGGTATCCTGTGCTGACAACTGTATCTGCTACAACAACATATGCTTGAAAAATGCTCTGAGATAGGGCTTGGTTACTCAGATTTACAAACTGGGTGATGGGAATCTGGCCTGCAGCATGACAGTCTCATAAATCAGTGATAAACCTTGCTCTGCACAGCTTCCTGAGACGTGAAGCAAGTGCCATCTTTGCAGGGCTAGAGAATGGCTTGGCTGTATGGCACTGCTGTGTCTGGTCCTGGGATGGCTGGAGCAGTGTATGTGGGAGGAATTTTGGACAGAGTGGTGTTACACAGGGTGGGAGGGTGTCAGTCGTGGAGAAGACCAGCTCGTTGTCACCAGATCTGTACAGGTAATTGGACAGAGAAGTGTTTTCCCAGTGTTTTTTGGGTGAAGATGGACTGGCTCCCTGTGGACTTGCCAGCAGACACTTCTGTGTCCTCTGGCCAGCTCTGAGTGCTGCCCTGAGTCAACCGCTTGTGTCCCAGGGTGTACAGGCAAGCAGCATCCTGCCTGCTCAGGTCAGACTGCATTGGTCCTCACAGGGAGTTTATCATCCACACGGGAGAGCACAGAACGTTGTGTGGAGGATGGAGATCACTCCCCTGCCTGAGGCTTCAATCCTCAGTGCTCTGATCCCAGGGAGAGTAACGTGTGCTGCAGCTGCCGAGCAGAGAGGGAGCATCTTGCCTTTGCCAGCAAAGGAGAAATCTCAGCTAAACTGCTAGAAAGTCTGCCCAGGGCATGCTTGAAGGCAGAAAAAGCCAAAGGTGCTGGGAAATATTAGATGTATGGTAGCATTTCTCTTTCTACTTTTAGAATCCTTTTAAAGACACATTTCTGCTGGCTTGTTTACTCTGAACTGAACAGATCTGTACATTGGAGATTGATTTTTAGTTATAGAAGGGTTCTTTTTCTTATCTTGAATTTATAACGGAGCCATAAAATAATAATAAATCACCCTTTTTACTGTGTAGAATCCTCTTTATGTTGCCAAAGTGATAGAAATTTTCCTGAGTGTAAAATGAGCTTTAAACCTAAATTGCATTTTGTTGTCCTCTTAACCTCTGTCATCTTCTCTCAGAGTATGAGATCTTGAGATGTGGCTCCATTCTTCTTCAGTGTTTGGAAACTGCTCAGCATGCATGGCAGGCTACTGTAAACATGTAATAAATAAGTACAGCATGACAGTTTACAGCTTCAGCTCCAGACTGTTTTAAAGAGACAGTGAACACAATGACCAGCTCAGGGCTCCTTATATTTTAAACAGACAGACCTTTAGAAAAGAAATTACCAATATAAAAGGTACTGCAGAAGATTTTTAACCTGACTAGTGAAACAGGGAGACTTCTCACATCTCTTCGCATTTCTTGTTGAAACTCCTATTTTTCCTTTTAGAAAACACACCATAATTACAGGATGCTTTGTTATTTCCTTCAATGCAGTCCTTATGCAGCCTTTCAACTATAAGAGAAAAAGGATTTTAAGTATTTCTGTTGCTCTTACACCACAGATAGACAGAAAGCTCTTTTGCCTCAGTCTCTGATGGTGTTTGCACACAACAAGGTGTTTAAGCCCCAATTTATTTTTTTTAAATAGAAGTAGAAACTTTTCCTATACCATTCTTTCCACTTCATCTTTTCCTTCTTTTTACCCAGGAAAATTTCTTTGTTATTCCTCTCCTTGACCTTTCCATTAGTATCTACTCCAGGCTCCACTCTTGCTGTGTTTTTCTGCTCACAGCCTCAGGGCCTTTTAACACAAGATGTGGAAACCAGTAACAGAAGGAATATAAAATATCATCACAGTATGAATATTTACTGCAATTTCTCAAGATGATGAAATACAGCTGTTGATAGAGCAAGATCACTTAAAAGACTCTGTCTCTGGCCGAGGTCACTTTGGCCAATATTTGCACAGACACAGGACAAAATGGCAATTATTGCTTCTAGAAAAAAACCCTCAATTTATACTAGGTAGTACAACACAGAGAGGGGTGGCACATTGAAGCTGATACACACAGTGTGGTTTCAGCATGGCAGGAAGGAGAGACTCCTCTGTGGAAGAGCATTTCTCCTCGTGAGCGGAAACTTGGAGCAGAATGGGCCCATAATGGACTGGAAGAGAAAATCAGCTGCATATAAAAGTAGTCAGGACTTAAAATTCCACTTCAGCTGATGAGAACATCTGTCTCTACCTAGCATAGTTGTGCTCTCCCTGGTCCCACTTATTCAGGGCTTTTTATGCAACCTCTATCAGCTCTTAACTGTACTTGAAGGATGAAAGAGAAAGTGAAAAAATTCTAGGTCGTTTCCATAGCTATACCTCCTTTCCCATAATCTGAATGACAATTTGACACCCAAGTTTCTATTGTCAGCTGTTCCTCCAAGGGGATGAGGGAAGAAAAATTTCGTGAGGTTTCCAATTACAAGTGTAATGGTCTCCACAGAACAGAAAGCAATATCTGTCTATAACACAGACAGGTTGAAACAGGAGATGCAGAAGAAGAATAATAGAAATGGGAGTGTGACACATGCATACAGAGATGCTTCTGACATCTATCCCCCAATGATCCTCTGTCATTATTTGCTGAAAAACTCAATTTGCTTGTTTGGAGATGAAAAACGAGAAAACCTCCAAAACCCAGAAGCAAAGAACTGTATGGCTGAAGAAGGGCAATGTTCTTCCCTCCTATCATTTCGAAGATTTTTGGAAAGCTGATTCCTTTGACATGAAACATCAGCTGGACATATTTGTGGGTATCTGACAACATCAAATTCCTAATGTCAGGTACCAGTTGGCATTTTTACTAGTTTTGTCAGCTCTTGAACCTGACTCCTGTCTCATCTCAGTTATAACTAGCAAAGTTAAGCCCTTATTCTGCATCTTCTCTGGTGCTGCCATGGCCAGACCATGATTAATTTTGGGATGTCAAGTTATGTATAATTTTTACCAATTTCTCTGATTGAAGGGAATGTTTGCCCATGTCTGTAGGGAATATGATCAGTGTGGTGAAACTTCTGCTGTGCAGAAAGATGGAGATTCCTTGTTGGGTCACCTGTGGCACTTTTTGGATTTGTTTCAAAAACAAACAAATTCATCAACCTTTCCCTCTCTACTAATTTAGCCTTTAACCTACTTGTTTTCCTGCTTCCTGGGGGGATTTTGTAACCAGACCTTACAGGCTGTTTGACTTATCAGATGCAGTTGCAGGTGATAAATTGATGACTTATAAGAGCTATTAGCACAACCAGCAGAGATGCCAGGCACAGCATGGTTTTACCAGAGTCAGTTATGGGAGAATGGTTATCCACTTAGAAACTGGGCTTTTCTGAGTTTGTTTTAACATTTCTTTTGAATCTGGGTGGGTTTTTTTCCCTAAAATCTCTGTTCTTGATGTGGAGGGGCTGTCCCTACCTGTGATGAATGCCCATGCTGTAGAGCTGTAGGTGTGCTCAGGGATAAGGGCAAGAGGAACCTTTCAGAACCACAAGTACACAGATTCCTTCAAGGGAGGCAGGCTAGAGTGACTACCAACTGTCTTGATATCTTTTGGATATCTTGGGGTAGATAAAGGCTTGGCACAGAGTAAATCTATTCCCTTCCTCTGCCTGACTTGATCCTACTTGTTTTTTCTACCTACCTCCATAAAAACTCTCATGGCACTGTCAAGTGGCAGCATCCACATCCCTGTATGTGTCCACCTTCAGTAGCATTCTTGCAAAGTGGCTTGTCCTACAGTGGCTGGAAATGAAAGGGGAGGATACTGCTTAGTTTACATCTCCTTGAAGTTTGTTAATGCTTTGAAGATGTTTTCCAGCTTGTTTCCTGAAGTGTGGGGAATTCCAGGTATTTTTATCCTTTTTAATAATCTCACAGTGACTTGCTATTTGCCTATTGATTTTGTCTTTTCAGACAGCCTGGGTGATCTTGGCAAATCAAGCCAATGTTCTGCCAGTTTAAAAAGTTGTTTTGTGGACTTTGATGCTTATTGCAGTTTGGGAAATGCTCTGAACCAGATTGGCAGAAGCAAAGACTAGCTGTGTTTCTGTCAGAAAGACTTGCTGGAATAATTACAGCTCTCTGCATATACTGAACATGCAAATTTCAGGTATGTGGAGTGACAGCTGCTGTGGGCTCTAGCCAGAGAACTGGGATGCACTTTTCCCCATGTTTTAGTTAAGTGGAGAAGAACAGCTCAGCAGATGGTGTGGCTTGAGGCTTGTCTTGCAGGAACAATAAAAGCCACAATCTGGAGTCTGTCTCTGCTGGAGTGTTTCAGATGCTGACGTGGAATATGCATCAGTCTACACCAGCATCCTGACAGTGACTGTTGGATTGTATTCAGGCAGGTTGTGGTTGCCAGGGGCCAGGAATGGTGCACAGAGATGGACAAGTGGGTTTGACAGCCAGAATGGGACAGCTCGGTCATAGGGTTCACAGGAGGGACTAAGCTGTATTTTCTGCTTTGATGAGGTCAAGCACCATCTGAACTGGTTAAAAATCTGTTTACTACTCCCGAGGCAAGTGCAGCCTAAATGATCTGATCTCTAAGGATGGCACTTTGGCTCCAGCATGAGCCTTAGTTAAAATGCATAGACTTCTGGGCTGGTAGGCTGTTGCTGGGAACAAATTCATTTCAGACTTTTTCCTGTACTGCTGTGAGCTCAACACGGCCACGATGTGCAGTGCTGGAAAAACAGGGAGGATTAATGGAAAGTGAAAGTGATTCAAGCCTAGGGCCAGAGAAATTCTCCTCTAATGCCAGTTTTCCAGCTGAGCAGCACCTTGACTTTAGCAGAATTACCCCTGATTCATACCAGTGAACGTAAAAGTTCTGGAAAAAGACAAACCAGTGTGGATTTTGCATCTGACTTAGCTTGCTGTTCATGTTTTAATTTTCTGATATCAAGTGTGCCTTGAATGCCAATCCTATTTTCTCTCAAATCCCAGAATGCAGATTTGTGGAAATAGGGCTTGGATTTGAGCCCCGTCTCTGACAGTCAGTCTAACTTCAGCACCTTAAAGAAAGCATAAACCTGAACAGCCAGCATTACTGAGGAAAACAAATGAAACCTGAAGAATGTGTTAGGTTTAAGATAAGAGACAGAGACTGGAATGATGAGAGGTTTACAAGCCCAGCTTGCTTTGTTAATAGCTCTGGAGAAGGGACATCAATTCTTTTAACTTGATTTGTGCCCTGGTAATGTTCCTTTAAGAAAGGCAATGACACAGTGAGATACTGTAAGGTTTCATTCCTGCTGATAGGCTCTTTGCTGTGGCTGTTGTTATTCTGATCAGCTTTGACATCGAATAACATAGCACTTATTCTCCAAGTAAATCCGAGAAGCTTTTCAGAATTCATGAGGTTTAAGTCCAAATAATTACATTTATTGATCTCTACTATGTGAAGAAAATTTCCAATTTATTGCAGATCTCTCTGGTGTTAGACCTCAGATTAGGCCATGTCAGGAATTTCTTTTTTTCTGTCTCCATTTTTTGATGCTTTTGTTGGACATGAGATTTTTTTCACCTGATAATAAACATTGCCAAAACTGTTGTTGCTGAGGAGGTAAACTAGGATACTTCAAACAAGCCCCAGGCCAGGCAGACCCTTTATAGGACCAATGGGAGGAGGGAGGATTTTGGGTCACACCCCTGATGCTCTGCTCCCCACTCTGCCATGGCCTTATGGCAGGACCCTGAGTTACTAATTGCTCTGATTTCCTCTGGAGGATAAAAAGGGAACAGTGCTTCCTCTAGTTCAGTGAATTAAATCCTAGGTGCTTGGAGATCCCCAAACGTACCCTGTGCCCAGAGGCATCTTCTCTAGGAAAAGGAGGCTGTTATTCCTGCTGGCTGGGCCAGAGCTAAAGGGGAATCATCAGTCTGGCTTCATGGTGACTGGAAGATCCACATATCCTGCATACACATCTGAATAAATTCCCAGGACCATCTTTGCTGGCCAAACTGTAGCTTTGGGGTCAACCACAAGACACCAGCCCAGCACCTGCCTAGGGTCCAGGATAGGTGGTAGGGTCTGTCTGGAGAGCTCTGCTTCTGGACATACGTGTTTCTCCTTCTGAAGGCTCCTGACAGAGAAAAACACTTACTGGGGGCTGTGCTGTGAGCATGGAAATTGTCCAGGTGCTTAAAGCAAGCGTGAACAGAGTTTGCTGTGTCAGAAGTTCAGAAGCTGAAGTTGATGCACTAGAAAGCCACGGCAAATGTCACAGGGATTTCTTACTATACTCTAATATGCTCTGCATCATATGTGGGTTTCCAGTGGCAGGAGGCAAGGTCTTCACAGGTTGCTGCTTGCTATCTCTTGCTGCTGGGCTCTGCACCGAGCCCTTGGGCAGGGGGGTCAGCAGGGGCTCCCCGTGCTGGTGGCCCTGCTCTGGTCTGACAGCAGCCATGGGAAGAGCATCCCAGTGCCCCAGGCTTGCACAACTCCCTGCCTCGTCCTCCAGCAGGGTACTGTGGGCTTTGCCAGGGCTGGGGAGTGACCCAGTGGGGCAGGAAGGGGACATTTGTGCTGAGGGCTTTCTGTGAGACTGGAACGTGTGCCAACAGTTTAATAAATTATTCCTTTCTTCAAATACACCTTTAAATTTAGATCTCCGTTTAATAAGGCAGTCCTCACATGTTCTTTCAGGGCACATGTATTATTTAAAAAGCATTTATAAAGGATTAATGTACTCTGGAGCCCCACTGACACAAATCTCTATCATTTCCAGTGCCAAAAGCCAAAACAGTCCAGTTTATTCTAAGAAACCCCTTTCATCTGTGTGTTTATCTCTAAATCTGGCAGTGGGAAAAATGCTAGACTTCCAGTATTTGTTTATCTACAGGAGTCCTTTGTTTATCTGGTAAACAGGGATGGCACAAGCAGTGGTACTGCTGTCTCTCCTGTGCTCAGCCTAACCTTTCTGTCCTGCACATGGTTAGCATATTTGCACAGAGAATCTCAAAGCTTCTGATCAATTTGTGCCGACTCCTGCCACCTTTGACTGTGCAGGCTGGTTGCCTGTACCTCCAGTGTCCTGGGTACTGATTTGTAAATTAGGAAATGTGCCTGCCTGTCTTTTGAAAAGGGCTTGTTGTATCTGCGGATGTCAACAGCTAGAGGGATCTTGCAGATGGAGTGCTTATTATTTTTACATGGCAGATAGTCGTGCAATGAGGAGAAACAGAGCTGTCTCCCTCCATCGCCCCACAGTGGGCTCTCAGTAGCTGCCTCTCTGTCCTGACAGCTGCAGCTGCTGGGCAGTGTTGTCCTTCATTTACCTGGAGCAGGCAGCATTTCTAGCTGTGGCTCAGTTTTCTCATCCTAAAATCTGTGGAAGTGATGGCTGAAGTCACAGATGCTGGACTTTGGCTTTTGTGGGAAGCAGCAACTCATACCAGGAGAGGAGCAGGAGGTTTGAATGAGGCTTTAGACATTGCTGTCCTTCTGGCACTCCTCTGGAGGATGGACTTGTGTCAAAAACACTCCCTCCAGATGCTCAGGGTCAGCACAGCCTTGCTGGGCAGTGGGAGGATGATGGAGACCAAGTCCCCTCTGTGTTGCCCTCTGAGCAGCCTCTGTGCAGCCCCACTCTCTGCTGTAGGTGGGCAGCAGGTGTTGGGGTGCACCAGGGCTCCCCCTCCTCTGGCTGGCCTTCAGAAGAGCTGCTTTGTGAGGCAGAGAAGGGACATGGCAGGACAACCAAGAGAAGTTTTTTTACACAGCTGAGCAGAGAGGTGAGCTGTGCCTGTGGTCTCACCCTCGGAGAGAGACCAGGGGTGACCATCCCAGAGGGTGTGTCTGTATCTGCATATGGCCAGGGTGACAGCTCTTGGGCTGCTGCCTGGGCTCCATCTCAGCTGCTTGCCCAACTCCCTGTGTCAGGGGAAGTTGTGGGGCCAGGAGGCTGAAGAGACTTCTCCTCACCATCAGTATTGCAGAAAGCAGCTGCTCATTAACCATCAAGGTTCCGCCGGCACCTAAGAGCCTTGCAAATTATTGTTGTGCACCACTCCTCTCCTGCCCTTTCCTTTCTCTGTGCTCCTTCCCCATGGCCCTTGATTCAATAAATCAAAGCTTAGTGCCAAATCTTGTTATATTCCAGCTTCCCTGTTATTCCCTCTCTGCCCTTTGGGAGATGAAAGCTTGGAAATGTGTATGATAATGAGGGTTCTGAGATGTGAGTAAAAGACATGAGAAATGTAAACTAGGAGGATGATCAAAGATGATGCATTAGCTCTGACGAGGATCTATATTGTTGCTAATAGGGTGGCCAAACCAATACAGGATGACAGAAGAAAAATCCCTGTGGTACTGACAGTAAAGTTTCACTTTTCATTGGGAGGAAGGTGAGAAAAGAATGTCATAGAAAGAGATCTGTGGTATTTGCACTTTTCTTCAGTGGCAGAGAGGGATAATCTCAGTTCGTGAGGCAGCTGAAGGATTGGTGAAAAATATCTAGTTAGGCTTTCATTGAAAATAATAGGAATATCCCCTTTTCTTTCACTTTTTTTGTGATTTCTAAATAAAAAATAGCATTAATTATTCTTGTTTTACCTTTTATTAGTTAACTGCCATGTATGAAAAATGACAAAATAAGGAGTTTTAATTCTAACATTTTGACTTTTTTCTCTCCCATTCCCCTGTTTTTTTATTTTCATTTTCCTATTTTTTCCCTCAACAGACCAAAGGGAAAATAATAGAGGAGTGCATTAATTCTGTATTAAGATCTAAAGCAGATATCATGAAAGACTGTATAGTTCTTAAAAATTTATATTTTAAACAACAAAACGCCCAGAAGAGAAACAAAGGTCAATCTCTGTTTGAAACCTGTTTCTAACAGCTTTTTCTAAAAAAATACCTTTCTGGTTTTCCAGATCAGAAAGTTCTGTGTTGTTCACCATCTCTTCTGGTGCATGCTTCCTTAGTTTTTGTCTTTTCTGCAGCTGTCTTCTACATTTTCTCCTGCTTCAATCTTCACGTCTGGTGCACAGCCTTGGATCCCAGACAGCAGCCTAGCCCCCATGGGAGTGGGACAGCACAGAGAGATTTCCTCATGATTTTAGCAGAAAACAATGAACAAGAGTTGCCAAAATGAGAACAAATTCCCTTGGAGTTTGCATTTCCCTATGTCCTGAAATACACATTTCTAACTTCTCAATTATTCCCTGTCTGATGTCTCAGCATTTGCATTGTTTTTTATGAGCTAATATTTTGTTGAAGACTTTATTGAATTGTGGCTTGTTGATTTCAGACCATTTCTCCAATTTATTGACACTGCTTTGAATTCAGGCCCTGTTCTACAGATGTACTGTTAAGCTGGAGTGATCAGCAGATTTTATAATGCACTCCCTCTTGCTGTTGTTTCAGTTACCAATGAAGAGCTGGAACAGATCCAGGACTCGGTCAGATTACTTTGGGATCCAGATGAGATTTCAGACTGGCAGTTAATCACTGACACTTCACTGTTTGCTGTTGTCTTTTTGTTAGTTTGTTTTGTTTTTGTCTGTTTGTTTGCTTTGTTTTGTGTTTTTGTGTGTGGGGGGTATTTTTGTTTGCTTTTGTGGGTTGTTTGTTTTTGTTTGTTTGTTCTTCATTTGTTTGTTTTTGTTTGTTTCTCTTGGCTGCACTGACAGGCAATTTCATGTAGGCCAGTGACTCCCACCCCATCACCTGTGAAACACTGATGAGCACAAAGCCATAGCAGGTGGTCTGCAGGTGCTGCAAAGAATTATTCCTTATGAATGTTTGCCTATTAAAAGTTTGATGGGCAGGCCAGACAGTGTTTGCAAGGGAGTTTATATCTGGTTGTACTCAAGAGTCCAAACAGCTAAAAGTACTGCTAAGCTGGACTGTATTTCCTTGGTTTGCCTATGGCCTTGTGGGCAATATTGAGTGCTCTGCTAAAACATATATCTCAACTACTTCCTCCTTACCCTCCTTACCTTGTCAGAGATGAAATTAGATTTTTCTGCAATAAACAACAGACTTGTTGTCTGTTTTGTTCAAATGAAGGACTGAAATTATTTTTACTTGATAAATTCATTACGCTGAGCTGTTTTTTTGTCCACTGGTATTCCTTTGGGTTTTTATATATAGATCAGGTAGCAATCTCTGCTAGGGTTTTTCCAGGGAGACTGACTAGTCAACATTTCCCCATGTTCCCTTTCCCCCTTATTTTAGATAGATATTGTATTTGCCCTTCCTGTGTCTCCAGAGATCTCTTCCATGGCCTGAATTTCAGGGATGATTTCTAAACAGATCAGATATTCCTACAATTGGTTCCTTCAGTGCTTGAGGCTGGATTTCAGAATACACTGATAATTTGACCATATCTCAAGATTTTTTCCTTTCTGGCCTGTGTTTCTGTCCCCTTGTTCAAATTAATTTTTGAAGTATGTTATGGAGCCTGAAGCAGAGATGGTTTAGGCTACTTCACCCTTCTCTATATCAGCCACAGTTTCATCTTTTCCTGTTAAATAATAGCCTGTATGCCCTCTTTTTCTGCCTCTGCTGATAACCTAACACTTCTGCTTGTGGCTTCATGCCCATTACTAATTGTAATTAAATCTGTGCTTTAGCATTTCCGATTTTTATGCTGGTTCTTTGCTTTGTGGTCTAGTTTTCATTTTTTCTCTATTTTCTTTTTTGATTTTCTGGTCCCTAAAGGACTCTTGACATAGTTATAATGGTCTTTAATTTAACTTTCTATATTCCTATCACAATAAGATAGGTTGCCATTGTGCTTTAACATGGTTTATCTCAGTAATGACAGATTTCTTTTCTCTACTCTACACTTAAATTCTGTTCTTAGGAGACCTTATCTGCCATGCTGCTGAATCTGTTGGAGTCTGGGAGGGAGAGTGCATTTTCCTTGGGCTCTTGCTAATTCTGCCTCACTTTAAAAGAACGTGGAGTGCCAGCATGTCAGAATGGCTGCACCCAAATGACTTCCCAGCTGAGATTTTTAACTAGTAGCTACCTACTGATTGCAATCAAGCCTAG
Organism: Drymodes brunneopygia; assembly: GCA_013400955.1. NCBI lineage: Eukaryota > Metazoa > Chordata > Aves > Passeriformes > Petroicidae > Drymodes > Drymodes brunneopygia. The sequence goes on along the minus strand of VZTZ01051319.1, from coordinate 1,124,333 downwards.
AAAAGAGGCTTGCTCTTGCCAGCATCTTCCTTCACTGTTTGAAACAAATCCCCCGAGCACTTGAACAGTCTGGCATACTGTCTGTTCCTGCTCTACTCCTTTTCTAATGCTTCTAATACCAGATGAATATTGCTGCTTTCTGCCAGCCACAGTCCAGACCCTTTCCAGGCTCTGGTAATTTATAAATGCAAAAAAGCCAAGCTTCAGCATCTCCTTGGTGAGATGGATGCAGTAGCATTTTTTCTTGATCTCAGCCTTACTCATGCCTTTGCTTCATTTAAGGAAGTTTTTTGTTGTTTGTTTGTTTGTTTTTTTTACTTTAGAGTCAGGTAATGTGAAATCCTCTGTCTCCTCCATCTGTTTTCATTCTGCCTACGAGGGGCTCCCACTCTTCCTCTCTACTGCTTGAGCTCCCTGGCTGCCCTTGTGCCTCCCTCCCCTGACATCTCACATCCTCCCTGCAGCAGCTTCTCCTCCTTTTCCTCACCAGTAGATTTTCTCACCTTACCAACCAGTAGGGTGTCTTATGTACCCAGAGAAAGGCACTGTTGCCCACAGGTGCTCAGGGATGTTCTTTTGCTGCATCCATCTGCATGGTCCTGGGAGCAGAAGTGGGTCCTGTAGGTAGCTAAAGGACAGCATATGAGTCAAAGCTGTTAACTGTTTTTCACACACAGTAGTGAAAATCCCCAGAATTTTAGAGTCTGCCATGAAATTTATTGGTTTCAATTAAACTGAAAATGCTTTGGCTACAAAAGAGCTGCTTTTTGTTTTTCATTTTTCCTTCTTCTGTCTTGAAAATGGCCAGTAGATGGTGGTGACTTTGTAAATAACACTCTTCAAGCATAGAGAAAAGGACATTTTTGGGGAAAAAAAGAGCCCATTTTTAAATAAAATGACTATTTTATTAAGAACTTAGCTGATGATATAATTTAGTGATTGCTCTCTGCAAAATACAATTTCCCCATCTTCTTTTCCTTTATCTTCTCTTCACAGCTTCCCCAGAAGCTGAGATCCTGCAGATCCTCTGATGTTATCAGCTGCATTACAAAAATTCTGGTATATATATTTGTGCCCTTTTCATTCTCAGTTTAATTTTTTCCCTAAGCATACTAATATGAGCAATTCTGTTTATCTGAGAGCAGGGAACGAAGAAAAGAAACAAAAATCTTGAGGCTGTCATGAGCTGAGGCAGCAACAGCTGCTGGTTTCAGCTGCTGAGGTTCCTGGTTGGGCCTCCAGCATACTGGATGAGGTGATGCCCATGAAAGGAGCACGATGGGGACCTGGCCATCACCCTGAGCTGCTGTTGAAATATCAACAATAACCCTAACCCCTAACCCTACCCCTAACCCTATCCCTAACCCTCACTCTGAGAGATACTGTCGAGGGTGTAACCTCCCCTTTGAGCAGCCCACGGAGAGCTTTGAGCTTCCTCAGTCTGAAAATGAAACAGTGGGATGCTGGTAGCTGTTCTGCTGGCAGGTTTTGTTAATGATGAAGAATTACCTATTACGCCAGTGTTGGGTGGCTTTGACAATTCCATTACATATTACTAATAGTGTTATTAAAACATGGCAGCTTCTCCGTGACTTTTGAGCGCCTGTGTGTGTGTGGATGTGTGAGTGTACGTGGGTGCTCGGGCGAGGCAGCGATGGAGACAACAAATCTGCTGTCAGACTGCAGCAGCCACTGCTGTCACCTCTCCCTTCCTCCCATGGGGGTGACTGTGCCAAGAATGCCAGTGAGCCTGGCAGGGAAAGGCCTGGCTCTACCTTTCCTAGGAGCAGAAGCATGAGTGAAGTTGACTGATGGGAAAGACGCTGATCTCTGGTGCTGTGGCACCTTCCTCTGCTGTCAGAGGAGCCCATCTGTGACCTGGGAGACTGATTTCTGCATCCTCTTGTCATTCATCCTCACTTCAGCTCTGCTCCCCTTTCTTCCCTCCTGGTCTTTATACTTTTAGACCACAGCCAAATAATTCAGTTTCCAGAACAGGTTTAAGTGCTCGTGCTCCTACCAGGCACAGTCTAAAGCAGTGGCACAAGGCTGATCAAATAATGGAGGGTGGAACTGCCTTGCTTTCTCAGCAGCATTTTAGCTCAAGGGATTAAAAAATGAAACAAAATTCTTGCGGTGCTATCATAATGCAAAAGACATTGATATGACATGCACGCAGCTAGTGCAAAATAGATCTCAGTTCAGGGTTCCCTGGAGATCATATGCATGCAGCCTTGAGGGGAAAGGAGACATGGAATTAGGGGGAATGCAAGCCAGAACAATTTGGAATGTAGTGATGTAGCTGATCTCCTCCCAGAGGGGTGGCTCAGCCACCCCAGAAGCAGCCTGCCCTGCTCACCTCCTGCAGCTCTGTAGCGTGGGGCAGCTCCTGCCCTGCAGGTCAGGCAGGTGTCAGCAGTGCTGAAAAAAGGGGACAGTAGCTGCTTTGGTTTTGTTTGTTTCAGATAGGGAGAGAATGTGCAGCAGCCCTGACTCCAAGAGGGCTGGAGTCTTCCAACACCTGTTAAGGCAAGTATCAGAAGTCTGTGTGTGTGTCCACCCCTGTCCCTCCAGTATCTGGACAGTCTAATGTATTTGGATTTAACCCAGCAAGAGGCACAAGAGGTGGAATGTGTCTGTTGCACCCAGAACACTTTATTTATACAGACCCCCATCTTTTCTTCTTCACCTGCCTAAATTTCAAGAAGTTTAAGAGCAAAAGTCTCCCATAGAGTGCTTCACATGAACAGCACCAGGGCACTCTACTCCTGGCCAGCCCCCTGGGGGCTTCTACACTGCAGTGGGAACCCTGATGACAACTCTTTGCATTGTTGCTGCCTGCTGGTCTGGAAGCAGGACTCCTCTGTAGTGCAGTATCAGCAGCTTTGTGCACAACACAGCCACTGTCTTGGGCTGCCTTCAGGGCTCCGGCACTTTCTGGGGTTGTTGCAGTCCTATAGAGGCCAAGGACAAAGCCCTCATTTGATCTCCTGGCCTTTCTTCCCATCCCTCTTACAAGGAACTGTCTTCTGTTGTCTCATGCAGTGCTGGGAGTGGGTATAAATATGTCAGATCACTTAATTAGGCTGGCCCCTTCTCTTCATGTCGATGAGCCAGAACAGGATGACAATTTCACTCTATTTTTGCCCAGCATTAGTCTCATCATGTGAAGAAATACATGGGAAGAAGTTTCTGAAACTTATGAAAAAACACCTCCTTCTCTTTTTTCCCTCTCCACTTCCCAATATTTTGAACTTAAACCATCTGCAGAAGAAATATGTGTAGAAATAGCTTGTGCATCAGTGCAGGTGAATTTTTCTGTGTCTTGAAAAATGGAACAATTCTTTCCTACTGCTATTGATTGTCATCCCACATCTATGCTGTCCTCCTAACTTCAAATCAATTTGTGCTTTACCAGGCTCTTTCATGTCATCTTATGACAGAATTCTAACTTTTCCCCTTAAAGGCTATTTATCTCTATCTCTTTGTAAGGTCAGTGAAAATCACTGTACTCTGGCTCCCTAAAAGTAATCCATCTCGTGGAGGAAATGATGAGGTAGTATTATGTCTGGCAGTCTTTTTAAACAAGTCCTCAGAAATGTAAAGAAAAACGTGATGGACTTGGTCATGGAGGGGGGAATTGAGGATGTTGCAAGAGTCAAGTTTGAAAGCAATCAAGGGGAAGCTTGGAGTTTGTATTCTGGAAATGTCCCTGCTTCTGGAATCTATTTACAGATATTTTCTGCCTCTACAGAGGGTGGGAAAATTAATAGCAATCCAAGCAGGTTCCCAGGTGGTGGATGGCCATGAGTCCGAATTGGAAGAATAATTTATCTCCTTTGCCACTTTGAAGCCTTTTAGCCTGGGGGCGATCCCTCGTCTAATGAAATTAATTGAATGTGTCTGCAGTCTGGGTACTCCATCTGAATTTAAGTTTTAGCAGTTTCCAGGTATCCACTCCTCTCCAACAGGCCCAATGCCAGCATAGCATGTGTCACTCACTGCTCCAGGCTCACACAGAATGAAATCTCCAGTAGAGAAACAGCCTCCTGCTGTCTCTACCACTGTGTGTCTGAGCTGCCACTGAGCTGCATGCACTGCAGCACAGTCAAAGGATCAAATGCAGTTAGAAAAAGTGATAGAAGAAATTGTCACAGGCTATTTTTAAGTGCAGAACAATAACGTCACAGAAAACTCCTGAACAGCAGGAATGCTGGAATGTAGGATAGTGTTATTGGGAAAGGGTCACTCTATTTTCATCCTCCTCTTATGCTGTTCACAGTGTTCGGTATTGGCACTTATTAGAGACAAATCACTGGAGCAGTTTAATCTTTGGCCTGACTAGGAATAGCCATTTTTTGCACCTGCTGCTGGCTCAGGAGAGTCCAAAGCTCTTGACTGAAACCATATATCAAACATCAGTCTCTGATGGCAAATAAAAGTGTCCCATGCTCTTTTCCCAAAGAAAATTACAGCTTGCATATCAATCAGATACTGGGAAAATGAGAAACTGAGCTGTAGCCATAGACATCCCTGTGGTGGTGGCTGCTTGTGTTGAATCAAACAACCAGATCACTGCAGGAGCTCTCTTGCCAAGGTGGGAGCTCAGCAGGCAGGGTAGCTAGGGGTACCCAGAAGAAAACTGGTCAAAATATTGAAGAAATCATTACAGACAGCAGTCACACTTTAATCTAGGTCTCATGGGGATTGATTCAGCATTTAATTGATCAAGAGAAAATTGGTGGGGAGGGAAGCTGGTAACAGGCAGTGTAAACTACCTTAGATGGCTCGACACTGTAAATGGGATGGTGTTATTTCTTCCTTTTTCTCATCCTACATGGCCACAAGAATGCCACAGGCATTTAAATCCACTTACATTTCTCTTCTGCTCGTTTTTTTCCTGCAACCTTCTTTTCCCCTCACCGCCAAGCTGCATTCAGTTTCTGTGTTTTTACTTTGGAGCAGATTATCTGATTTTATACAGATTTAAACATGGCTCTGAGACTGCATAAAAGTGCCAGGGATATGACAGTGCTTTGCGTGGGCATAAATGCTGTGTTTTGCGGATAGCCAGAAGCCTGGCTTCATTGTGCATAAATGCAGATTTGGTGTGTATAGATGTGTGCTTATTTGCTGAATACTTATGTCCTCTTAGCTCTGGGAGCTTCCGGGAGAAAGTTGTGTTTGTGTGACAATCTTGTTCTCAAGGAAGAATAAAATGCTTGTGCAGAAGCTCTGGCCCTTAGGCTGTTGGATGAGGGAGGTTTTTTTTTTTCTTATGTAGGTTGCACTGAAATCAGGGCTGAGAAAGCCAAACTCTAATTAGCAGAAACCTGATTTTTTTTTGGTAGTATCTTATTACTTTTTTAAAGGGACATTTAGTTGGGATGCTCTACTCTGACAATGAAAAACAAAATTATGTCAGTAACAGGCTTCTGTTAGATCAGTGGGAGTCTGACTCACTTGGATGCAGTGAGGTAGCGAGTATCTGAGCTTGCACATGTCCTCCTTCTGAGGCTTGAAGTCACACCCTTGCCTTGCTTGCTGAGGAGCTGCTGTTCTATTCTTCTGTGCCTCAGCTACATTGCAAAGATGCAGGGCCCCTCTCGTGCCCAGAAACTTAGAAATCCCTGTTGTCTGTCTCAATTTCTTGCCTTGATGTCCAAGTGTGAACCGTGTGTTGGACAGTGCTGCTGTGCAGACTGACCCAGAGAAACCCTCAGGATTCTTTCAATGGGTGGTACAGGGAGCATTGCCATGGCAGGGCTTGGCAAGCAAGAAGTGACCCTGAACATGATTTATGCAGAGAAATCTCCCTGATGGGAAGGTGATAAATGTTTCTTACTGGAACAGGAGGTCGTTCCTCTGGGCTTGAATATAAGTTCTATTGGTTCCCGCTTGAGTTCAAATTTTATGAATCTTGTCCTAGAGCACCATGTTGCAGGTATTATTTTTTATTTAAAAAATCTTTTCTCACCTATTACTCATCCCAGCAAGCACCACTATTAGAGGCAATTAAACAGCATCCCCGTTTTCTGACACACTCAAGTATTTAATCACAGAGTGGATCAATATGAATGCCTGCTCCCCTTCCCTCTTCCTGGGTGAAGAGGCCATCAGCAGCAAAGGGTGGTAGACTGCATTTAAAAAAAAAATCTCATAAAGATTAGTCTTGACTTTTGATAAAGGCCCAATAAAAGGAGTCACACCAAAAACCCACCTATTTTACCTTTTGTCTTTTCTGTAAAATAATATAAATAAGGGAAAATGATGCAAGAGTTTTCCATTTTCTGCACCTCTGTTTGAAGTAAACCTGTTCTTTCCCAGCCAATATAAGTAAAAAGAAGGCCACAGAGAACTGGCTTTTATAGCAGATATAAAAGGTGTACTGGTGCCCTCTGTAAATATAGATGGTGTTTGACCTGTCTGGATCTACCATGCAATGACTGAGACAGTTTAATGACAAAAGACTGTGCCATCCTGGAGAGCTTCCAGATCCTGATCCAAATAGGGGAACAGCAATTCCTCTTCAGTTTTGCCAGAAAAGTTTTAATGCCTTCTTACAAATCTGTGTGGAGGGATATGGTGTCAGCTGAGAGGTGGCTGCAGGGACAAGGGAGAAAACTTTCCTGTGAAGAAAGTTTCAAGAAGGGCAATATAGAAGCCCTGAAGGACTCTTTTGCACCTTGCCAGAGGAAGCTGTGGGACAGGTTCATCAGGCTGGAGCCCATTGCCAGAGAGACTGGAAGGACATACATGAGAGCAAACAGCCCTGAACCAGCTCACTTTCTCCCCTACTTCATTTTTCTCATTGTTGCAGAGGACTAATTGCTGTCTCTTAGGGAAATACTTTTCTAATTGTTCTTAGACATGCAAATCTAGAGAGGCTTATCATTGTTCTTAGGATGTGTAAATGTGGTTGAGTTCCTCGGAAAGGATGCTCCCGTGTCCTCTTTGAATGTAATATAGCAGTGGGATAATGCTGGAGTGGCCAGGGAAGGATCAACATACTTTTCTATGGAGATGTCATTTCAAAAGCTACCTTGGTCACACAGAAAAGCAACACAATCTGCCATAGCAGGAAATCCAGCTCATGAACTGGGAAGGGTGCTGTGTAGGTTAATGTAGTAATGGCCACTGGACACAGCAGTAATGGTCACAGCAAATGGGCTGAAAGGCATCAGAAGAACTGAAAAAAGTGTTTGCAGGGCAAATTTGCTGTCCATATACTGCTGGAATCCTGCTTCCATAAGCAAAAACACTAAAAATTAATTCCAGCAGGATTGCATTTCTCCTTGGTAAGTGAGACAAAGGCTGACTTAGCATGGAAGGTCTGCTTGACATAGATCTGGCAGCTGAGTACAAGACCTGCAATCTAAAGTGTTATATCAAGAAAAAAAAAAAAGAACATTTTTAAAGAGGCTTGTGGGATTCAGACTTCCTTTAGGAGAGGTGAAGTTTAACCAAACATTTCTCCAACTGCTTTGGTTTCTATGAACCTTAAGGTTTCAGTAGTCAAAGTAACAAGGCCTCAGAAGCTGTTTTCTGGACTGTGCATTCCCTTGGATCTTGAACTGCCTGAACTTGATCATCTACAAAGATATTTGCATGGATATTTTGAATATATGCAAACTGAATGGGTATCCAGTTTGGTGTCGAAGAAATTTCTCTGGGAAACTGAAATTCATTTCCTATGGCTATTGCTTCTGCTGCAAGTGTCTCTACACTGCTGTTTGGAAGTGATGTTTCACTGTTTGTGACTGCAGAGTCTGAGGAACAGTTGTGTTAGCAGAGCAGCAGGGAAACAGCAAAGATCTGTGAACCTTGTTGCCTGAGTCCCCCCTCAGCCGTGAGACAGCCCAACAGAGCAGTGCCCACCAAATGTCACCCCCTCTGTCCCCATAGGGAGCCAGTGGGAGCTGTGCCACAGCTGCTGGCAGCCCCAGCCTTCAGGAGAGAGCCACCTCATAGCAAATGATGATGAGGCAGGGTTAGGGCGTGCATCATTTTTGTAATGTCTCTTGGTACTCTCCAGCTTTCCAGCAGCCAGGAAAACAAATTGCCTGCAGGCACAGCAAAGGGCAGGGTTGCCATCAGCTCAGCGAAATCGCAGGTGGTAATAGCACCATCGACATTTCCCTCTGCAGCAGCGCCTGTCAGCACAAGGTGCTTTCATTAGCTCTGGGCTGGGCTTTCATGGGATCATTTCGTGTTTCATTTCAGTGAGGGTCACTTCTCACCTGTCATGTGCCTGGTGAGCCGCTCCCCACAGTGTAGCAAGGACAGGAGAAGAGAGGCTCAGAGAGAAAATGTGTATTCCAGTGAAATGTTGGAAGTAACCAGATGTGCCATTGTTTGCAGAGTGGCAGGAGGGAAGCCAAACCAGACCCAACAACCCTTCAGCTCTACAGGTGTCTCTTGCTTCCCAGAGGAATTAACATGCCAGAGTAGATGTCTACATTGTAGTTCCTCTGATGGGAAAGCTGACTTAGAAGGTACCCCTGACCCTTCTTCCTTGCCACTGTTTCTTATTTCTCTTTTCCCTGTTGCCTTTTATTGTCATTATGGTTTTGGTTTTAAACCTTGTTTTTAAACATTCCCCCATTCCTAGGGCTCATTACTGGTGTATGCCAGAGACATTAAAATGTCAATAACCAGTCCTACAGAACTGCTGAGTGCTGCTGACTCCTCTGGTCTTACCAACCTGGAGTCAGCCAGGAAATGTGGGACCTACTTAGTGGGTCGTACCATGGTTTGTCCACAAAGGCAGCCTCTATTCAGCACTAAGGTGTACCACTTGTAGCACTGCCACTTCTCCAGAGAACCAGAAGATACAGGCAGGAACCTGGGATGAGGGGCTTGAAAAAGGGGGTGTGAACCTGATCTTTTCTTCAATTCATGGCAGAAGCAGCAGCAGCAGGAGCTGTGCAGGTAACAGGACTCTGGGGCTGGCAAACTAGCTGCCAAAGTACAATTTCTCTCTCACCTGCTTTGTCATCAACATATTGGCCTTAACTTCCTTAAAGATGGACTGCGCTCTCAGCAAAGGAAACTAAAAATCTTTCTGTGGCCGTGAAATGCAGAGTCAAGAGACATGAGTAATTCAGACTCTTATTTTCCAAAGGGATTGCTAGTTAGGCTTTGAGAAATGACTTAGTTGCATGGCTTAGTTGTGCATTGATTTGCAACAGGGCACAGTGTGAGTCAGGTGCTGATGTTCTGAGCTGGAAATTTGCTGTCTGACTTAAATGCAGGCCTGGAATTAGGACACCCAGTCCTTAACAGTTCAGAAAGTACCCATAAGCTGGAAATTGGCAAATTCGTGATACTTTGTGTGGTGAGATTTCCTTTTACCTGCTACTTGTGAATGTCCTTTCCCCGTTACATCCAAGTTTGGGGCTCCTTTAATGTCAAATGAAAATTCCAAAGCTAATAAAACAGCTCAATGACTTGCAATTGAGTGTTTAGCAACTAACTGAAACATGTCATCCAAAACCCCTTATTTGCATTTTTCTTGCATCATCTTCCCTCCTTTCCTAACTTACTGCCTTACCTGCCCTCACAATTGTGCTCTCTTTCAAGTAATTTCTTCTGATCTCTCCACCAACTAATTAGAGAAGCAGCCCTGAGAGGCATCATGGATCTCAGCTATGTGTTACAGCCATGTAAAATTCACTTTGACATTCAGAGAGCTTTCATTTCTCCCTGCCTGAGATGGGAGTCAGTGAGTTGGAGAAGAAGAAATTGCGTGGATTGTGCAGATGGGACAGGGTACCAGCACGAGCCTCATACTGCAGCAGGAAGTGCTTTGTGATTTAAGATAGTGTGTGGGGGAATGGTAGTCTGGTTAGGCAGCAGCAGGCAGGGAAGCTGAATTTTGTCTTTGGAAAAGACATTCCTGGGGAGTGTGTGTGAAGGTTTTGAAGCCTGAGCCTGTGGCTTCCAGTCTCATGAGACTGCTGCTTCCCTTTGAAAGGGGCCAAGCAGCATCTGAACTGGGTAAAGCAGCAGCCATCTGAACTGCCTCGATGAAAACTGAAAGCCCCTCATCAAGGACAAGGGCATGACCACAAATGGACAAAATCGCATTCATTTAAGCAAAACTCTACGGTCTGTTTTATTCAACGAATTATTATAATTGTCCCCTTTGGAGGTAGAAGCAATGAAATTGTTTCTTAGCTATTTGTATAATTCACCTGTCATTAGGAACCTCATGAAGAGAGCATTACCACTGCATTTGTAGATAAAAGCCACACACATGCATTTGTTTCTGTGCAATCCTACCCGTGGCTGGAGATTATTAACAGGGTCACAAAAGCAAGCATTCCGAATGGAATCAGTGCCCAAAATAACACTGCCNATTTTATAATAGACAGAATCAGTCATCATTAAAAGAACTTTTACACGAGAGTGGGTTTTGGGGTGCTGGTTACCTCAATAAGGTTACTACCTACTGTCAAGGCCTGGGCAGAAGGTAAGAACTAATTTTAACTCCCACATCCCTTCGTAACACCAGGCAACTTGTGCTTTTTGTACCTTTGCTCTGTTAGTCTTTAATTACATTATCTCATATGTTTTATGCCTCCTTTCAGGGCTCAGGAGACACAGTGTCCATTTAATGAGCAGCTGTTCAATATTTTGTTTTACCATCACTGACGAAGACACGTCCCCTTTCCTTATTACTGGGAGCTAATCAAACCCTGCTCTGAGGACAGCTTGAATCACTTCCACTTGTTTTTTTCTGTGGTGCTTGCTACTGATGTATCTTAACGCTTCCCACATGAGATTGTCTTCAGAAGGCATGGTGAATTGAACCAGGGTGCTGTTTCCCACTCACTGGAGCAAAGGAGCCGGGGGAATAAGTGGGAAGAGGCTGAGTTTCAGAGGCCAGTCTGTGACACCGAGAACACTCTGTAACATGAGCCAAGCTCTGCTCACAGTGCTCCCTGCATCTGCTTGCTGTGTGCTTCTGCCAACCACACCCCGAGATAATGTATCAGAAGCCAGAAAATAGCTATATGAATAACGATTAAGTTGTTTTTGCAATTTTCAGTACCCTCTTGTGTTTGCAATCACTGTCTTCATTCTCCGCAAATCCTTCAACTTAAAAAAATTAGAAGAGGTGACTCTACGAAAAGAAGCAAGGATAAAGGAACATAAGAGATCTTGTACAAATCCTTAGGGAGTTGAAAATAATCAAATTAAATTAGCCTGCCACGGACTATATTCTAATGGCTCAAAAATGTTGCATAGGCATCTTTAATTCTAAAATTTATGTCCTTAGCTTGCTTTTCCTGAATTTGAAAGCACAAGAATGTTCTTTGCAAGTGGGTGTGCATGTGTGTATGTGTTCAATATCCTAAATTAAAAACAAAGTAGGTGAAAACAAGATTTCCATCATGTAGCTATAGCTGACTGGGTACAAACTATCACAAGGTTTGGAACATTTCAGTTGCACAACTCTAGACCTCTGCCCCTGAGTTAAAGGAATGTCTCACAGTAGCAGGAGGTTGTCACCATTAGGTTTGATTTTCTGTAGGGGGAGAGGAGACATCTACTTTGCCAACACTTACAGATCCTTCCCTTCAGCAGAACATTGGTAAGAGCTGGGATCATGGGCTTCTCTTCTAGATTCTGAGGGATGAGTGTTCTGCTGGGTGCAAACTCTTTTGCCAGTAAATGACTGAATTTGTTAGATCTGCTTCATCTGCCATGGAAGGAGAAAGGAAAAACAAAGAAAAATGATTATAGGAAAGACAGAAAATACATTAGCGTTCAACAGGAATTTTCTAAGTGCAGCTGGACATGGCAACGGATCTGTCATTTCATCCTCTGTATTTTCTGAGTGGTAGTTGTTGAATATTTATCAAAAACATACTGTGTTAGTTTTATATAAAGAAGAGTCTCATTAAACTGCACTAATGACCAGAAATCCCAGGGCAGATTGATATATTCATTGAGTTTACATAGGAAAACATACAATGACCCCTAAGGAAAACTGTACATGAAGCTGATGTATTATATATGGAATTGATTTAGAAAGTTTTTCTGTTTAACTTATTTCGGGGAACACTTGACAATCACTTGGTGAATCCACTGAAGAGCATACTATGATGAAAGGAGAGTCTGAAAACTTGTGGTCCCCACCCTGTTTTTCAGTCCTTGCTAGAGGATGGGGAAAGGGTCCTGCATCTTCAGGAAAAGATTCAGGCATCTTCAGCAATTAAGTGTTTGTGAATGAGCTTTTCAAACCATCTAATCTGTTCACCAGCTAAAAACAGAAGTTGCCAGACTTTGTCTGGCCTGTGTTATGATCAGTACTAAATAGTTTTCATGGGTATTAGACGTTTCCAAGGGGAGAGTAGAAGTCTCCCAAGGGACAGTTCTGAAATCACTCTGTTTCCTTTCACCTGTCCTCTTTGTGTGTCTCAGTTATTATTTGCTATTTTTATCAGAGGCTAGAAGCTACTCTAAGTTCTGCACAGAAGTAACAGCAACTGGAGCTGAAATTTCAGTTAGAGATGGAAGGAAGCACAAAAAACTGAAGGAGGAAAAGGACACAAGCAGAGGGACTTTCTGGTCACATCGTCTTTCAGAGGACCATCCTGCTGGCTCCTGTAGGAACACTGACTCTCTTCCCAGAGGTATCTCTGAAGGAGCATGGTTGTCCTAGAAGAGAGATGCTGCTTGGAGAACACATGGAGGTGAGGGAACGAGGACAAGGGGCAGGTGCAAGAAGTGTGCATGATCAAATCTCAGAGAAGTATGAAAGATAAGTATGGGGATAGTGCATGGCAGGAAGCTTGAGTAGAATTGCAGTCAGGGGCTCCTTATCTCGCTTCATTATGAAACACTATGGGAACAAGTACAGCATGGTTTGATGCCAAGAGGTTTGCTGCATGGTGTCAAATAAATCATCTTCCTGTTGCATGATGGTTTCTCAGGTATTTTTTTGCCTGCAGTCACCCAAGTTCTTCTTGTGAACACCTGACTTCACTGAAGCATACCAGGCTTTGTCTTCCTGCTTATTCCATTTTTACTCAATCTCATCTCTACCAGACTTAAATTATTTCCTGTTTTGTGAATCTCATTATGTATCTTCTGTTTCTTGGAAACATATTCACCAGGGAAAGCAAAGCAAATTTTTTTCCCAAAAGACCCACCACAAGCCCTCTGGAATCATGCAGTGTTTTGCACAATGATTGTTTCCTATAAAATGTCACCTCTCTTGGCTGCTCTAAGGGCAGCCTGAACAAGCAGGAAGAACAGGAACTCTGTACTATCACTAATGGATAGGAAGCCACAGAACAGGAGACCTTGAACCTCAATGGAATTGTCAGGTTTGCTCATTTGCAGCTATAGTATTTTGAAGTTTGGTTGGAAAGAGCATCCAGAGCCTCCTTTGTGATTTATGACAAGCCTGACCACCACAGCTGTCTGCTGAGCTTACCCTGATTTCTAGCAAAAGGTGAGGCAAGCTGTGGCTTTCCACATGTCTAGCTGGGGTTCTCTGAGTGCCATTGTACTGCTGGGATGTACCAATTTTTGTGATTTTTGAATCTCTAGCATAAATTAAGTTTCATCTCTTTGTACTACATAGAATTCGTGAGCCCACTTGACCAAGTGGGTCTTGCAGAAGCTGCTTGCTATATCCCAGATCTGACAAAGCTGTAGACAAAGAACATTTTGCTTTATAAATTACAGTGAGCTGTCCTGGACACATTTAAAGTAAAGTAGGAAAATACTGTATTTTCGTACACATATTTAAGTCAACTGCCATTTCTATGAAATACTAATACTTGAAATAAATTCTCAGGGAGCCCTTACCTGAAGATAAATTGCACCTTTTGAAAACAGGCATGGTAAAACAGCCCAAGGCCAAGAAATCAGAGGAAAGGAGGGATTCTATGGATGTGCTTTGGGGAACACTTCCCAAGAGTTGCCTCCATGTATATATATAATCCACAAGGATGATAAGTCCTGAGGAGAAGAATTCTATTTCTGTTATTTTAATGCTAATCACTGAAGATGCACATGAAAATGCAGGTGCACATTTGAAACAGCATTCGTCTAATTTCCAATTTTGCTTTTGGCTTGAATTGATATTTTCCCCCTTTTTATGTTAGCTGTTTTTCTCCAGCATAGCTCTGAAATACACATTTTTAAAGGCTTTGTATGGGATGCCTATCTCAGCTTGAGCAGAACTCATTAATCTTCTGTGGTATTGAATTGAAAGGATTAATGAAAACACCTCTCCTGGATTTGTAGTTATTTTGACCCTTCATTTTTATTTCTAATTTTTAGTTTAAATTAATAAGCCCCTTGGAACTCACCACCTGGTTTCTAATTAATTAACGATAATTGTCCAGTGTATTGGGTCTGGCTGAGACTGAGTTAATTTTCCCCATGGCAGCCCTCACAGAGCTGTGCTTTGTGTTGGTATCTAGGAAGGTTTTTGCTGCAAAAGCAGTGTTTTGGCTGCTGCTGAGCCGTGCTTGCACAGTATCAGCACTCTCTCCAGCATTCCCCCACCACACCAGTAAGCAGGGGGTGGACAAGATCTTGGGAGGGCACACAGCCAGGATGGCTGACCCAAACTGACCAGAGGGCTATTCCATACCACATTAATACCTGCTTACTAAAAAAGGAGTAGGAGTGGGGGCATTTTTTACTGTAAGTTTTATCTTTCAGAGAAACTGAGAAGTGGCTGTACATTGCCTGCTGATGGGATGTAGAGAATAAATCTTTTATTTGCCTTTGCTTCCATGTGTGACCTTGCCTTTGCTTTATTAAAGTGCCTTTATCTTGGCCCATAAGGGTTTTTCCATCTTATTTTCTCCCCCTTGATCTGCAGAGGAGGGGAGTGATGGAGGGGCTTGGTGTCCAGCCAAGGTTGACCCATCATGTCCAGGAATTGTGTTGTTCCCTGGAGCTGACTGGTGAGCTATTTGAAGTCTTGTGATCAGCAAAGTGCCTCTCCAAGTCACAGCTCCAGAGCTCTGCAGCCAAGCCATTCCATGAAAGCCTTTGTTCTCCCCAAAAATAAAATAAAATAAACCAAAAATTGAGGTCTGAAATTCTCAGGTGGTACCAGTAAGCTGGGAAGTCTGATATAGTCATGTGCTAATTCTCACAGTTCAGAAGGGAGACAAGAGGAGACCATCATCGATTCATAAGTCAATTCAATTCATCAATTCAAGTCATCAATTAATTGTTTTAACAATTGTGATTCTTGGGTATTTGATTTTCAATTTTTCGCGCTCCTCAAACTGGCACCCTCAAGATTTGTTCAACCCTTTGGTCATGGTGCTCTTCCAAGTTAGGCTGCTAAATTCCTGTGAAAAAGCACATTAGGAAAAGCAAAAAGGAATAGGAAATCTCAGTCTGAGTCTTTACCATAAGGTCCCCATTTTCACCTTTTACCCAGGAGCTCCCTGAAAGTTGTTTTTTGCATTGCAAAGGCAGCAACTTCTACCTTCTTACAGGATGGGGAAAAAAAACCCCAAAAAACCCAGAGAACTCACAAAAAAAACAAGCCACAGGAAAAAGACCCCCACTCCCAAAGAACACCTCAGGTACAAATTAGCTCATCTCCAAACCAAACTCAGGCATGATACTTTGATTTGTGCCAGCCAAGACACCCACGCTCAGCCCTCACTGCAGTCAGTCTTTTCTCTGCTTTGCAATGAGCAAAGAAATTCTATTACAAGGAGTGGTTATTAAACCTGATATTTCATGAAAGCTGGCTTTTCACCTAGTAATAGCACGTATATCTTTTCAAAAGTGGCACACTTCAAGGTTAAACGCTGGCTCTGATTTTGCAAAAGGTTAAAGCATTAAGGCAGCAGCTTTGTGTGCAAACATTTGCAGTTAATTGCAGGAAATCTGAGTGTGGCATCAGGGCTGAAGAAACAGGTATAAGTGATTTACACTTCAAAGATTTCCCAATAAACATCAATCTGAGCATTTTACACTTGATTCCACTGTAGCTTAGATAGGTGTAAACCAGGAGTAATTTTATTGAGGGCATGAACCGTGCAAGGCTAAAATGGCACAAAGCAAGCTCCATAAAGATGTCATTGTTTTAGCTGAAGCCTTACTGGCACTCTTTATGACTGGGAATAAACCATTGCACTTAGTAGCAAACACTGGAACCTGTGCCAATGTGTTTATATTTATTTGATGATGCCCCTTCACACAACAATGGCTTGGGAAGAAGTTATGACCAACCATACATGTAATTGAGAGAAAGATTTTTGAGACAGACATGATAATAACAACTATTTCTAGTAGAGGAAGACTTGGGAGGGAAGAACATCAAGTGATCACTTAGTATTTTTGTTGTTAAATTAAGTAAAGACACTTGTCAGCTGAAGTGAAAAGAGAATTGAATGGAAAATGTGAAATAAAATATAAAACATTCTTTTAAAACAAACACAACTCCAGTCAAAGGTTGTTCAGGTTTTAGGCATTTCATGTCAAGACCCACAAGCAGCAAAGCATTAACTTGGATGTATCAATTTTAATTTACTAACTGTTGCTGTGATTTCAATACTGGAGCATGAAAGTGGTGTAAGGGAAAGGGGAAGCAGATCCACACTTTGTTGAAAGGGGTACTCCAACTGCTCAGGAAGGTCAGAGATCCCAGCACAGGACACCTCTGCCTTCTCTTCTTCCAAGGACTTTGAAAGGATTACCAGCATGCAATTCAACTGCAGGCTGAGGGTCTTTATTGTCTAAAAAGTTGCCTTTCACTGACTTGAATGTGTAGCATGTTTGTGGCACAAGTGGGGAGTTCTCTGCAATGTCATTGATATTTCAGAGCAGAATATTATCATCTGACCTTGTCATTCAACATTTTTGGAAGACATCTGAGTGTGAGGTTTTCTTCTTAAGATTAGAAGTACGGTCTTGAATAGTGTCTGCATGAGTTAGTCTTTCATCATTGAACTGGTAAACACTGGTATTTTGTTTGCACATGCAATAATCGAATGAGTCTGAAATTTCTTTTAGGACATTTCTTGAGATAACATTTGCAAGTGTCTCTGAAAAAGATGCTGTGTGGGGAGAGATTTTGAATAGTAAAACTTAATATAGTAAAAAATTTAATGCATGCACAGACATGTGCTATTTACATCTAAATACTATCTGTGACATTTACAAGATTGTAACTGTGTTTGAGCAAAGGAGACAAAGAAACTCTGATTTTTCTTTTCCTAATAGTACCAGTGAAAAAAAGTAGGAGTCTGGAAGGCAGGGATAAATCCAGTTCTATTGTATATTTTGACCAATTTAATCTGATGGATAGTTCAGTAGATCAGATTTCTATCAACAATAGGCTGTTAGTGCTGTGCGAGTCCAAAATATTTTGGGAGGGTGCGAGCCCAGTGTTTTATTCTGAATTATAGAAAAAATGACGCTCCCTCATTTTGTCTGAGTGCTTCAGAGCCAATGCTGTCGTGTGTGTCAGTGAAGTATCTTTTCTTCTCTTTCGGGTACCACCTCATTGCTCACCATTCAGGGCAAGGGAGGGTTCAATTGAGAGGACAGTCATGGCTCTGGAAACATCATAAAGGTATTGCAGCTTCTTTTACTCTGCAAATTACCTGTGACATTTCATTTGAAAATTAAGGTTTAAGATAAAAAAGGGAGTCCCTAGCTACAGCAGAAGTGGCAAATACACTGGACAAACCTTGAGAAAAAGGGTTTTTAAAGTAAACCTTGGCAACAAGAGAGCTGCAGACATGAAGATCCTTTCAAAGGAGTGAGGGGGAGGGAGGGGAAGCTCTGGGATCTCTGCTACATGTGCACTGCAATCAGAGTGCCAATCCCAGTAGTGCTATGAACCAAAGGAAGCACAGGGTGAGCTCACAAATAAAAGCTCTCCCACACTGGTTGTAGAGTTCAGGATGGGTTGCAAAGTATGATGGTCTTTTCAGGGAGGAAAAAACTGCTGCGGCTGGTGCTGCCATCTGACAGGTGTGATAGTAAAATGAAGCTGTGACTTGGTGAGTGCAAAATTTTCCTTTTTATTAATGTTGTACACAAATCAGGATATTTTCATCCTCTTCAGCTTTTAAGCAGGTTAATAAATTTCTCTTCTTACTTAAATTTCCCCCTAAAGTTTCAAACACAAATGTTGTCGTAAGTTCTCCCTCTTAAAATGTGCCAGTGGAGTTCACGTAGAGACCAAGGAAGCTGCATTTTAATGCAGATGTAGGATTCTTACATACACACACAGACAAATTGTCAGCTAGCTAGAGGTGGTGCAAACTGATTTACCTTCCTAGAGATTGGTCTCCAGCCATTAAATTGCCTCCAAAGGCTTCAGGTCAACAGGTTTTCTTTTCAAGCCCCAAATTCACCTCTTTCCAGGTCCTGCTCCCTCCTCAGAGATACTCTCACTGGTGAATGACTCTTCTCTGTCACTGCTAAGTAGAATATAAACAAAATAGAGACTCATTCTGCCAACCAGGGCACTCAGAGGATTCTCTCTCTCTGATACACTGGCCAGGTCAGTAACCTCAGCCTGTGGTGCTGCTTGTGTGAAAACAACATGATAACACACGTTAACAGATGCCTTCAGGATATGAGGTTCACTTCTCTGTGAAGCAACAGGCACTATTGCTGCTCTGCTAACTGAAAGAATGTGTGCTGCTGCCCATGCAGGTGGGTTGCTGTTGCTGTGTTTGTAGTGCAAGGTCAGATTTGGGATTACTGCAATGCTTCCTGTGTTGTTGAGGCAGCAGAGCAGAACCTGCCTGTCCCTTTTACTGCAGAACGGGGATCATAACAGGTGGTGTTGAGTGGACTTTTTAAACATGAGCAAATGCAGGACTGTAGCAAACATATGCCCTGCTACTACTCCTCAGAAGGTCTTGAGAAAGTCATCTAATCTACATCTGCTCCTCCCCTCTGTACACACAGATACAGAACGAGTTCTGTCCCTGAAGGGGAAGCAGTGTGGGCTAATTAATGAATATTTGTAAAGTGCTTTGTGGAGAAAACCTGCTACATTTTATAATTACCTGATACCAGCTGGATCCCAAGGGAGTGCTCCAGATGGCTGGTGCTCCATCCTTCACCCCTGCTGCTGAGGCCAGTGCTCTTCCTGTGCTCTTCCAGTGAAGCAGATGAGGGGGCCTCTGGGACATCTGTATGGTGCTCTCTGTGATGTGAGATTTTACTTCTTTAAGTGAAAAAATGATTTTGTTATCTCTGCAAACCTTGATATTTGAACTCTGTCTGTTTGCCTTTGTTCTTCGTTTCCTTGATTTTTTTTTTGTTTGTAGTGAGACTGTGGGGCTGAAAGGAGCACAGAAGAGGGGGCAGTTGGAAGGAAAGCTGAACTAGTGCCTATCCCTACCCTGCTTTTCCCATTAGGTATGTTTGATGGAAAGGTATCATGTATCATGTAGAATAAAACAATAAGTTGCTCTGAGCACATGGGGCTTGGTTCAGGTTCCTTGCTGGCTTCCATGTTATTTCTTCATCCATACCAAGACCTCTCATCACAATTGACTTTACTACAGCAATATTATTTTTTGTTTGCCTTAACTTTGAAAGCTGTCTCTCAGTGAACTGTGTTGCTGAGAAGGAAAGGAGCCAAGCTGCATAAAATTTGAGAGCATGCATTCTGTGATCAATATGTTTTGTAAGAATGATATAAAAATAACCCAGGGATAAAAGTTGGCAAAGTTTTCTGAGAAGAGCTGATGGGATGATTAGAGAACAGCTCCTCTGAGAGCTTAAGCTGTTTCATTTTTAAAAAGAAGTTTAAGTTTGGCTTTAGCAGTTTGATCATGGAATTAATTTAATTTACAGTCTCTGCAGTGCACATGCCCCCACAGATGTCTATCTCTGAACACAGCTAAACCACACTGAAGACAGGCCTATTTCTCATCCTGACCATAAAGGTGACTGAGAACAATGAAGACTTGTGGTCTGATCCATCTTCAGTCAGGTGTTATGTCCACAAGACAAAAAGAGTCAAGGACTGGGAATTAAAGCTGGTCTGGCTTAAACTGGAAATATTAAGTAAGTTTATTACAATGAATGTTGTAAAAGGCATATGATAAACTTGGCTTCATTGTAGACTAGAAAATCAAATCTAGGCAGGCATTTTGACTTTTGGTGGCAACTGTAGGGAAAGAGCAGTGGATTTGAAGTCCTCTGGCTGATGGTAAATCAGAGGGCAGCTTACATTACTTTTGGGTGAAGTTTTCAGTCCAAATGAATCCTTGTGCTGCCAGTTCCTATGAGAAGACCCCAAACCTCAAAGTGATTCTCAGCAGCTACCCAAATTTACATGGCCAAAACTAGGTGGATCAGCAAACAGCAAGTAATACTAAGAAATTATGTAGAAGACTGAACATGCTTGCAGAGAAAAGTGGATGGGGCTGGGGAATTATTTTCTTCAGTGTTTTGGGACCTGACATGAATTCTGGAGATAGAGCAACTTCAGGCTTGAGGGAATGCACTTTTTATTGTCTCTTTGTGCTGTCCTTTGGCATGGCATCGTGTATGGGTGAAACCCAGAGTCTGATCTGGGAAAATGTGCAGTAATATCTAAAATCATCATAATTGCAAGAAAACCTGACCACAGCCTGAAAAATAGCAAGAGCAAAGATCAGCCCTGAAAAAAATGTAACTCTGGGTGTGAAACAAGAGAAAAAAGCAGGGTCCAGACACCACAAATCACCGTAGAATGATGGGGCAGCGAAGGTACTCCCCTTCTCTCGTCCAGCAAACATGAGCTTGTCTCCCCTTTCAGGGTGAGAATTTGCATCTTGCCCCTGACCAGCCCTCAAGGACAGTCTCTTCTGTCTCTTTTGCTGGCAAAGGTACTCAACAAGCTTTTTTACCCCATGTTGCTCTTCACACTTTGGAGGACTTTACATAAACATGCACAAATACCTCATTATCCTGTGCTAGGTCTCTCACTGTAGCTTCCCTTTGTGCAGCCCACAGAAAGGTTAGGCTGCCTGATTTGCAGAGGTCTGCTTGAGCCATTGTTTGCTGCCTTGGATAGCTTGGAAAAATGCCTGCACCCTACATGAAAGGCTTTCAGAAAGTTACATTGAATCATCTGTTATATACCATGTGTGAACATACATCTAAATGTATATAAATAGGTATTCATTGAGGCATACGTGTGTACAGTCCCTTTTGCTTGTCTGGTTGTGCAAACCGCCTTAGTCTGAAGATGTGCCAAAGAAAAAAAGCCTGTTGCAAAATATGTGCTGCACAAATCCTAGGCAAGCCCTCTGTTACAGTCAGTCCCTTTGTGCCTGGGCTGTTACACCTCATCACAGCCTTCCCCTCCCAGACTGAGTCTTTCCTCTTCTTTTCAAGGGTTAAGTATGCTTCCAAATCAGGATGTGAATTTGCACAATTCTTTCCACACAGAAAGAATGTTTGCCTATCTGCTGAACATTTTAACAAATATTTTAGGTTCTTTGGCTTTTTATTATTCTGTGTGACACCATCTGCTGTAGATAATTAACTTGTCTACTTCAGTGTGCTTTCTGTGGGCCTCTCTCTCTCTCTTAATTTTATATTCACAGGCCACAATACTGCAAGCAATATTGGAGTGTAGCTCTGCTGATGCAGCCTCTTGTGGCTCCTTCTCTGACCTGGCAAGTACTCCTGGCAGAAAAATATTCACAGATCAGCTGGGCTGCTGGGGATTCTGGAACCTCTGTTGAAGGCAGGGACAGGAGCTTTACTGGGTACTAAACCTGTGCTTGAGGCTGCACGCAATGAAGTAGCTCCAGTGGCCTCTTCATGAGGGGCCTAAGCCAGTGGTGATTTTGGCACTAATATTATCTTCACTTTTGCTTGCCAGGAGTGCTCCCTAGCAGGGACACGTAACTTCCAGTTCCAGAAGCAAAGGGAAACATTTTCTGCACTTGTCTGCTCTCATTACAGCCTTAAAGTTGTCAGAGAAAGAGATTAAGGCTGTGTCGTTCTTGGTTTTTTCTGCTGTCTTTGCCAAGAAAATGAGTTGTCACAAAATCTCAAGACCTAATCTCTTCTCATTAAGAGCCCCTCTCAACCTGAGATTTAAGGGAGTTTTAATGGGAACAGACATTGCGGCAGAATGAGTGTGTTCTCACTGGGGCTACTCCAGTGGCAATCTGAATACTTCCAAATCTTGGTCCTGCTGGAATTTAGAGATATGTTTCTATTGAGTGGGTTTCTACTGAGGGATCTATTCCAGATTTAGCAGCCTCTAAATATTCTTTAGGGCAAGAAATGAGTGACATAAAAGCCACCAAGCAAAAACAAAATACCATGAACGAATGCCCACTTTATTTACATATAGACAATGTCTTTACTTTGAAAATGCAGTGGCCATATAACACGAGGCTTTTGGTCATCATTGAAGGTGGGAATGGTGTCTTCACTGTGAAGATGTCCTGGTACCAAAAGTAATTCTGAAAACTATGAAGGCCACCTCTGTTTGGAAAAAAAAAGGTATCTCCCCAACAGTGGTTGTGTCTGCGAGATACTGTCAAAGTCCAGTGTCTAGAGATGTCCTTTTGAGCTCTTGGGACTTGCTATACCACATTTCATGCATAAGAGTTTATATCCATTGTTGAAAAATAATAAATTGATTGTTCATAACATTTTCTCATGCTAAAAATTTCTCAAACAATGGGCATGGGACTGCCCTGGAAACATGTAAACATGAAAGGAGTTGCTGTGTATTTCTGAGATGTGTTCACCTCTCAGCTGCCTTCAGAGTAGCCCAGGGATCCTTGCAGCAATAATACATCTTCAGCCATTCATTTTCAGTTCTCTAGTTGCCTCAGGAACCTGATTGTGATCATAAAACAGCCTTTTTAACTCCCGTTGGCTACAGCTTTAATCTGAATGCATGCTGTAGGCTCACAGACCTCGATAATGACGGCCAGCATGATATGAGAACACCTGCTTTTTGGAGATGTAGCACATGTGTTAAGGCATCAGCTCAAAACTACATCCCATGGATCAACAGAAAGCCGCACGATTTCTTGCTCTTTCCCTCAGTCATCAAAGCGAGTTATGTCTTTCAGAAAAGTTAGCACAACTTTCTGCAGGCAGTTTCAATCTTCCTGCATCTTGGTGTTTTACCTGCCTCCTGATTTGGATGTTTAAACTCTGTTTTATTTTATCATCAGGTCATTTAGGCTGGAGTCAACAGCTTAACCATCATTAAAGTTTCTGTAACGCCTCTAGTGTCTAATGTATTAGCAAAGCCTTTATCAGGAGCTGCTCCTGTGAGCAGATAGGAAGGGACTGACACTGATTTTCATTTTGCTAATGCTCTTTTCGCTATGTGGATTAGTGTTGGGGCTTTGAAAGGTTAAAAACGTTAATTTCTTGCTGGATCTTCAAGTCCAACAACCTGAAATGTAAGATGTTTAATCCATCAAGGGACTTTTTAAGTTTGCCCATATTAAGCATCTGACCACAGATATGTTTTAAGTGAAGGTGGAAATTAGATTTAAGTTTTATTTAAGAGTAGAGAACAGTGAAAAAATCCATTTAGTCTTTTAGCCTTTACAAACTTCATCCCTTATTCTTGGTGCATATTCTAAAGAAGATGTAGCATGAAACTGAACATCTCATTTTGGTCCAGGCCCTTAGCCTAGAAAATTTCACTGTAATTGCACATGGTCACTTAGGCCTTTCAGATGCAAGTGTTCATCCTCGTCCAGTGCAATCATGAAGATCCATCAGCAAGCCAGAGTAGTTGTCCTTTCATTTTCAGACTGTAGACTTTACAGTAACCAAAATCTTGGAAATAAGATCAGCATCAGTACCGTCAGCTGAAGTTGGCAAGCCCTTAAGCATTTGCTCACAATGGTTCTGTGTACCACAGGCTAACAAGAGAAATCTGGAATGTCTTTATACAGTATTTTGCTATTCCTTTATGTGAGCATTCACACCTTTATGAGTTGAAAATATGATACAGGTGATACTGGCTACTCTACAGTGTCCCACAACACATAAAATGGGTAATAAATCATGTTTGGAGTTAATTGAGTAGGTACCACAGAAAATAGGACAATGGACCTATGTTTTTGAGTTTATTTACCCTTCTGCCTTCCCTTCCAAATGTTCATCCTTGATTAAACCCAGAAATGATATCTTCAGAGAATATACTCAATATATGGACTAAACATACGGAACTTTTTGACATTAATTTTGAACCAAGAGGAGTACATTAAATTTTATCCCTCAAAACAAATAATCAAAAAACCTAGTTTTGATAGACTTCAAGTCAAGGAGGTTATCTGTGGAATTCAGCATGTGAATAAAAATTTGCTATAGGGACATTACAGGCTATTGCATATATATTTATGTTCCAAGATGTTAAGAGGCACTGAGAGATGGCCTGCCTAGCAGGAAGAAACAGTCCCTAAATTTCAAGATGCTCTCTAGGCTTACTTATGGCTGGAAACAAATATCTGGTGCCTTCACTAAGTGTAAATTGCTGGTCCTTGCTGACAGAAATTTCCACTGAAGGTAAGCAGGTTCTCAAAGTGCAAGGTGAGGCCTCAGCTCAAACTTTCATTTTGTGTACCTATCACAAAGCTCATTTTCTGCTTATGCTGTAAATATGGGCGAGTTACCTGTGCCAATGCCAGAGGTAAACATGGTGAAAATCCCTGCTGGTATGAATCCTTCTAGCTCAGCATGACATCTCCAATTAGCCATCATTTCCTCTTCTTTTCCAAAACATTTTTTCAAAGTCCAAACTAAAGCATAGCCTAAAAAAGTGAAATATCTATTAGATGCACCAAAATAAGGGTGTTTTTTTTTTTCTAATTTGCACGCACATATATGTCCCTATTTTCAACCTGACTGAAATTTTGTAATTTATTAGTTTTGCAGGAGTATATTTTTGCACTTTTGCTGACTTCCAGCTTCAAATATCAGGGAGTCACCCAGGGAACTGAATATCCTTCCTTGTGTAGAGAAAGACACCTCAGACTGAATATAATTTGAAACTTGGTCTGGTGTTCTCAGGAGGGTGTTCTCATTCTGCTAATGCAACTTTGGCACGAGCAGGACAGCAATCAGGTGTGAATGCAAAGAGAAGCTGAAATATTTCAAGGAGAGAAGAGCACATCAGAGCCTCAGACTTCATTTCCTTTGATTCACATTTTCATTGCACTGTGCCACTTTGGGGGGCAAAGAAGGACTATATTCCCTTCAAAATGACTTAGGAATGAATGATGATAAGTTCAGATTGATTGATCCAACCTAAGAGACTTCCATCTTTCTCTAGATGTTTTGCTTCATTGGGAACAAAGTGATATGCATGCACACTATTAATAATGTTAGCAAAATTTTGTGCCATTCTTAATATTAGAAACAACTTACTTATAGAGGTGACATTCTATTCCTCATGTTCACTCTAATACAGGAAGACAACTGATATAATTTTATAACATTAACAAACGATTAACAGCCAGTGCAGTCATGAAGTAAAGTGGTTATAAATATTTATGTGGAATGTTATAAACTCTCATGGAAAGGTAGTGAACCAGTAGCTGGAGCCTAAATTGCACACACAGACACACACAAACACACAGATGAAAGGAAAAAGAAAAGTTTTGGGAACAATGCTTTTCTAAATGGAATTAATGTTGGTGTGCGTGTGCTATTACTTATAAAATAGAAATCATGACTTTGACAATGTAAAGCTCCCATTTTAGAACTATATGTGTTTAATCTGAATTAAAAAAAAAAATCACAGAGCACCCATAGCTTGTGTAGAGCCACTTGTAAGGACTGCACACTTTCTAGCCTTCCTAATTACTCTGGCATATGGCCACAGAACTAATCCTCCTGAAAAGCCCTCCTCCAGCCTCAGCCAGCTTTTTTGGACAACTCCCACTGGAAAATTGGAGTCCTCCAACAAAACAAGTAGGGCGACAGATCCAAGATGAGGATTAACTCAGCTGGGGCTAGAAGCACATCCAAGAGACAGAGATGCTCTCCCCAAGTGCCTAAATAACTGCTCAATTTCCCTTGTGGTGAAGCTGCTTAAATTTCATCACTTCTGCTGAAAATTACCCTTGATAGGGTTATCTTGAGAGAGATCTCCCAGGAAACCATGGCCCAAACTATTGAGGGATTTATGAATTAAAGAAGCAGCTTCATAAATTCCCCCAGAGACAAGCAGGACTTGAACAACTCCTGGCCAGTGACAGAACACCCAAAACCCCTAGGAAAAGCACCCACCCTCAAGAGGAACATAGTTCCTCCTGAGCAGAGACCATGGAGTGATCCATCATCTAGCACCAAATCCAAGGGGTTTCTCTCCAAGCTTTCTGCTCCCTTTCTCTGATCTGCAGGATGTGACCTACTTAAAGCCAGCTCTAGAGAGGAGGAGGGGAGCTGATGTCAGTCATGCAAATCAGACTGATTTATATTCTGATGCAATCAGCCACAATCATGAAATCCACTTAGCTGGGTGAGGACTCCAGCTACTTTGTTCAATTACACAATTATCATATTCCATTTAATCCCCAAATCAATTCCTGTATTTAGAATTATTTAAGATGCTTCAGCAATTATACCTAATTAGGTTCTATCAGTAAAGTAAATAAATGATGTGATGTGCCAATCAGATGGCAGTAATGCCAGCTGAAGGAAAAGGAGTTCCTAAGTCCTCTAGATCATGCAAATGACTGTTTGGGTCTTATAAAGCCATTTGCTATTTCATTGGTGAGAAGAAAACCACAGAGTCCAGATCTGTTATTAACCATTCACGCATTTCAGGGCTGTGCCCCCTTGGACACCTGCAAAAATAATGACTGCTCTTTTTGTTGGCTAGTTTGGCCACTTGATTTCCTGCTTAATGTCTATAAAAGGCTCTGAAGAGTTAAAGCAGAGGAGGGAAATGTCTGATCTTCCCATAATCTGGATCCACTGTCCTGCCCATAGAGAGAGTTTTTCAGACCAGTTTCAGAGGAAGAGGAGCAAGTCAGACTGTTTTAGTACTGGAGAAGAAACCTCCAGAACACTCCCTGTCCTCACAGGAACCCCATGTGGGTTCAGTGTCTGGAGCTGTATGATAACATCCCCTCCAACCTCAAGGAAGGGTTTTTTTCCATAGGCAGACTGGGCTGTTTTAGAGTCTTATGATGCACTCCAGACTTCACTGAACCAGCAGTAATGTACAGTCTGTCACCATCATGGTTATGCTTTCCTGTAGGAAAGCAGCCAATTTTAACAATACCAGCTCTGTTTTTTGGCCATTTTATTTAATTCTTGCAGTTTTTCCTTCATGTCAGCTAGGATATCTGGCTTCCAGGCACAGAAAATGATTTCTTTAATGCCATCCCATTCTCTCTTGCAGAGCAAAGGGTTTTAAAGCAGGGACCTCTAATGCCAAAGTACAACTTTCTACAGCTTGAGCTGAAGAGCTATTCCTTCAGCTTGGCTTACAAAGCTATGACATTTCCATTAGAAAGAAGCTTTTTTAAAAAACAAGGTCTATTTTATGTTCTCCCACACACATGGCATTGAGAAAAAGTAGACCTAAATGACTGGACAACATCTTTTTCAGCTGCTGAGCACAAATACCACGCAAACACACTCCTCTACAGAACTGCTGTGAGGGAATTACTGGAGAACACCATGTAATTACTAGCTGCAGTAGCTGCAGTTATGGGTTAGATTTGACAAAATCATTAGAGCTGGTGTGTTTAAAAGTCACCATGAGGCAGACTTTGCTCCCAGGCAGAGATTGTGAAGTGTCAGCCTTGGAGATGGGGCCTGGGGTGTTAAACCCACGGTACCCACATGCACTGTCTGGGGGTCAGGGCTTGGCTCTCTCTCTCCACCACTTGGCTAGGGATGAGCATTGTGAGAAGAGGCTGCCTGCAGTCCTTTCTAATCAAGCCCATGTGCCCTAAAAAGCATTTGTTCCTTTTTGGTGCCTGTTTCTTTCCCTGGAAAAAAAGCAAAAGAAGCCTGAAACCCTTTTCATTTAGTCTGGTATAGGTCAGGAATTACTCACGGGGCTCAGTGTGGTAAGTGATATCAGCATTTTGGACCCTACCCAGAGCATGAAATTAAACAGATGATGGTTAGCAGGCATTCAATCTGTGTTCCCATAATTTGTACTGTTCTTGTGGGAGTGATTCTCTTTTTCTCTCAGACTTTCAGTTTGTCTTCCTGTTGGACATTGAGAAAGGACCTGAAGTGAATGCTCTGTTTGCAGCAGGATGGGCTCCCACTCCCAGCTCCTGCACAGCCCATAGCACACAGCCCTCGGGCTCAGCCCTTGGGCACAGCTGGCTCCCTGCCAGCAGCTTGGTGCAAAGCTGAGCCTGAGGCCAAGGGCTGCAGTAAGCAGTCCCTTGCTTTATTTGGATGGGACTTTGAGCAAACTGGTCTAGTGCAAGGCGTCCCTGCCCATGGCAGAAGGGTTGAATCACAAAGGTCCCTTCTAACACAAACCATTTTATGGTTTTTTGATTCTATGATTTGCCCCTGAAAGTTCAAACCCAGATGGAGACTCCTGCATTTAGGGGAGGATTTACAAGTACACTTTTCTCAGGCTTTTGCAGCAATCTCCAAATTGAACCTGACCAAGCTGACAAATAATGGGATTTGAGCAAAGAAAATAAAGGGTTGGACCATTTAAAGACAGGAAGGTGTCTTGTACTTAGAAGTTGATCTTCTGCTATCTGACTTGTGGCAGGAGCAAAGTATGCTGCCAGTCCACCTTTTTGACTTTTTTTGAGCATTAACACAACACAGGGCAAAACCCAGATTTGCTAAATGAGGAATATTTCAAAGGAAAATGTGAATTCACCAAGAGACAAACAGAAAGAAGAGTCAGGGAAAAATAGATGAAACTTTTCAGAGGCCACCAAGAGACTAAGAATGCTGCAATCAAGATATCCTTAGAGAAATGAAGGACTCCTGCCCTGTTCCCATGCCATAGTGAAAAGTCCTGTGTACAGTGAAACCGTGTCCAGCCATGCAGCTATTTCCTGCATACATCTGACTGTGGTACAGCAGATCACCAAGCCACTGAACACGGGAAACCTGTCACTACATTTGGATTTTGGCATCAGGGGTTCTGGGAAACAAAAAGGCAAGTTTTGGGGTAGGTTTGTCTCCTAAAGCAACAGCTGGAGTTGGAAGAATTTTGACTGGGGAGGATGCAGAACACGTGCTGAGAAATATGTTGTGTGCTGATCTACAGCCTACAGATGATGCTGCAGTTACCCTGGCATAGTTATTAAGAACCAGCCCAAATGATATTAATAGAAGTAAAACATTACTGCTTAATGATACTGTGCCATTAACAAAGCATCAATAATGGCAGGATGGCATTACATATATAGATAAGCCATTAAGTGTCAACAAACTAATGAGTTATATTCATATCCCTGTCCAATAATGTTTATCGATATGGTTGTGGAAAACAAGGGAGACTGTGTGTTTTATGGGCAGGTCTAATATTAGAACTAATTGGGGTTTGTGAGGCAGAACATCTCCCTCCATTTAATATGTCTGTTGCAGAAATCACATACTTTTGATGGCTTTGCTCTGAAGCTGTGTGTGGTTTAAAAAGTGCTGTAAAGGGAGAAATGTAGAAATGACTGATAAGTCCAAATGTAACCCATTTTTCACCGAGCATGTTCTTTTAATGCTTTGCATTTATTTGTCCTTCTGAAACAATAATTGAGTTAGATGCTCCTTATTTTCTGTATGTCCTCAGCTCTCTTCTTTCTTCTCTGCAAACTTTTATGAAGGCTACCCCTGAAATGAATATACTACACAGACATAAATGCCAGAACTTTATAAAAGCAATCAGCTGGGAAGACTGGCAGTGAAGCACATTGTGGAAAGTCTTCTCAGACACCCAGCACCACCCTGAGCTGGGCATACCTTTTTTTCCCATCCAGAAATCCTTTTCCTGATTGTTAGGCACTGGTGCCTTGGTGGAAAGAGGGTTGCTGGAACCACAAAGGCTTTTGGGGGCTACATGAGTGTAAGTAATTTACAAACACCTCAGAGATATGTGTGGGTGACCAGTGCTTGAGAAAAAGCTAAGCAGTTCTTAAGTAACCACTGTGGAACTTGTAATGCCATCAACCTAGACTCATTAATTTTTTAATTAAAAACCGTTTGAATTAATTCATGAACAGTGCTGGGGAAGGGCACTTGGAATACCCCCTTGGTAGGGAAGTGTTTCATAAATAGAATGTGGACTCTGTCTCTGTCTCCTCCCTCTGCATGTTGGAGAGGAGGACACCTGATGGATTGGGTCCCTTTGGGAATGCAAACAGGTCTTTGATACCTGTTAGCCTTGGATGTGGCACTCCAGGGAACTCATGCAATTAGGCTGCTAGGAAGCTCTGGTGATCCAAAATGAGCATGCTGATTGATTTTAAGTGTTGGAAAGAATGTTGCTTGTGTTGCTTGCTGAGCCTTGAATGCCAAATATCTACCCAAACTGGGTTGTAGTCCAGATGGTCTTGCCCTGAGGTAATCTGTCATAATCTGAAGTCACTCAATGGATGTAATTTATATGAAATGATAACTTCACTCCATCCAGAGGCATGTGTTTCCATGATAAGTGACCTTGGGTCTTATTCTCAGTAGACAGGTATAATATAAATGGTTAGACAAATCTGTGCTGTTTGCAATGCCTGCTGCCTCTGGATGGAAAGCAGGGAAAAGGCTCTGGAACAGAAGCAAACTTGTCTCTCATCATGGTGTATCATGGTGCTTCACTTCTGCATGAGCTGCTGGGGCATCCACGTGTTGTTTTTCTTGCTCTGCCTGTTCTGGGTCACATGGGAGTGTTGGTCAGGCTCATCCACAGCTGCTGGCTTTACAGACTGTGTGACTTCAAGGCAAAAAGGAAATCCAGCCCTTCTCACTTCTAATGTCATCAAGCCCACGCCCAACTGATTTCTATAATGTAAAGTAAAATGGCACCTGCAGTGTCAGACAGGTTTCATGAAAAGCTTGAGAGAACCTGTCTGAAAAAGGTTCATGATGGTAACTTCTGAACTGCTTTCCTGCCCAACTTACTTATCCTGTCATGCTGGACCAGCAGCAGCCTCTGAGGGGAGATGGAAACCCCTGATCTGTTTCTGCACATTGCTCCCCAGGCAGCTCATAATGTTCTCCTGTCACTAGCACAGAAGGCTGTAGCTGGCAGGCATGTGCCACCTATGAAAGGCTTAAGATATATGAATGCTGTGGGGGTGTCTGACCTTTATCTCTGTGCAATGATGGGGACATTTATTACAGATTCTCTCACTCTCCACACATTTCTATAAAAAATAATGGGGCCCCGCACGGGTGCCTCTAGTCCTTCCTTGCATCTGAGAAGTGATAAATGCAACAAAGTAGCTAATTAAACATTTTGCCAGTGTGGCATGCACAAATAATTGAGATTTCTAATGATAGTGCTGTGATAAATGAAGGAGTTAATGTATTCTGATGGCACCCAGACAACGTGGATAAAACGATCAACCTGCATCTTGTTTTCTCTCCCTAGCATCTCTTTTTCCCTGCCCTGAATTCCTGTTGCTCCTTCAGGCAGACCAGACCAAGGAGCTAAAGAACTTGAGATCTGTCCCAGCTGGGTATCTCAGTAGAGAAAACTTAAAAACATTAGATGTCAGGTCGTGGTCCTCCTGAGCTCGCAGCGGATCCTGCCCCCGGGAAGAGGACTGGCCTCATTGTGCTACAGCCTCCAGAACCTCTTCTCAAATCAATTTGTCTGTATCAGAGTGTGTAAGGCAGAGAGAAGTGTGGTAGAAGACAGAGAAGGAAGGACACAGCTACAGACACACCTTTGTGCAGAAGTACAGCTCACCATGCAGCCAGCTAGGCAGGAGGAAGTGGAATCGCCATCTGGCCGGAGCAATATCAGACTTTTATTGCTTTCCTCTGTTACTGACAAGCTGAAAATAAAAGCTGCAGGAGGCAAAGGATATCTGGTGAACTTTAAGGGCATAGCCTGCTCTGCTTTGTACCACTGAAAATACTGGTTTGAGTGGAATGAAACACCCTGCAGATGCAGCTGGGTGCGACCTACCACAGAATTTGGCCCGAGAATGCTGTAGAAAACCAGATTTTGCTGCAGCTGTGGGGTGAAATTGCAATAAGAAGTGTGCTAGTTAAGCCCCAAGTGGCATTTTTATTAAGAGTCAGTGAGTAAATAAGTTACTTTAACTCCCACTTTGGGTGTGCATGAATTTAGCTCTCAAAGAGTGTGTTGACAGAGGTGGAGGCTGAATTCTCTTTACGGAATGTTCTAACACCATCAACACTGCCACTGTCCCCCTAAAGAGTCCTAGCAGCATCCAAGGACAAGGACTTTTACCCACAGAATGGAATTGACCTCATGACGTCAAAAGGATGATAATTGTGCCTTCTCCATCCTTCCTTCTCTTCCGAGGCTCTCTAATTCCATATTTCAAAAGTGTTTCCAGCCCAGTACTCTGCTGAGTTCAAGCCTATCCCAAGAAGAGCTGTGGCTTTAACAAACCAGTGTTTTCCATTGAAAATCTGATTGCACTGAAACATTTCCAGACCAGATGTAGGGAGGACATTCATTAATATATGCCTTTGGGCCTGTTTTATTTCAGGTGTCAGAGGAAGATAAATGCTCTAACATTTCTCCCACTTTAGAAGATGTGGTCGGTTACTATTCCAGCAGGACCATGCTAGAACTGAGACAAAATGGGATTGTGGAGATCCAGGCAGGAGCTCAGTAGCTGATGACTAATAGACACTGCTGCTCTTGGTCAAATGCACGCTGGAATTGCTGCTGCTTTCAGAGGCAGCAGGTGCAGGGATGGTGTGTCCTGCTTTGAGCCAGGGTGGTTCTGTCTCTCTGTGCCTTTATCTGTCAGAGGTAAATGCAGCTGCTACTGTGAAATCTGGCAGCTGCTGTGACCAGAATGATGCTGCAGGTTGACACTTATTTCTGCAGGCTTTCCTATTGAAGATGGATATAATGAGCTCTTCCTTTGGTCTTCAGGAATCCTGAGAGGTGATGCAAACTTGTTTGTTGTGGGCTTGGAAAGATAAGAGCATGCATGAAAACTCACCCTCCTCTTCCTGTTGCACTTATTTCTAAAGATATTGAGATAATTGAATTTCAGATGCATAGAAGAAGAGCCACCATGTGCAGACTCCTGAGATTTAAGTACAGCAGTGTTCACAGCTACTGGTGCTTGTTGTGTTTCACACCCACGACTGGCACACAGCATTGCACACACACAGCATCTCCACAGGGGGTTCCCACCAAGCCTTGGATGGTGTGCCCAGCTGAAGGCTTGTCCCTGAGTGATCACAAGGAGACAGTGTTTGTGAGGTGTCAGTGGAAGGACCTTGACTGAAGCAATGTAAATACTCCCATTGCAAGCAGGCATTGCTTCCTGTATCAGGAAACACTGAAGACACACAGTAAAACTAAAGGGCAGCACTTATGGAGGCAGTTATTGAAAGCAGCCACTTTTATTTCACAGTATGTGACAGACCCCCCCATGATATATAGGCAATAGGGTTCAAAGGATGGGGAGAGACATCAGCAAAAAATTGTCTATTTGACAGATTTGAACTCAGTTGGAGGTCGCCCCCACTCTTTGTTAATCATTTATCAATGAACAGCTCCTGTCCTTACCTGGTGTTTCACTGCTGTAGATGCTATACTGATGCACAGAGATAGTCCTGACTCTAGGGTATTAGAAATACACATATGAATTCAAAGAAGGGATGGGACTACTGGTAACCAAAGGTCTCCATAATTTCATCTATTCTACACTGCAGTTTTTCTTTTCTCTTTTTAAAGTAAAAATGGGCTTGGGAAGAAAGTTTCCTGAAAAAGAATAAATGAATAACATGTCCAATGGGAATTCAGAAATTAGGGAATGGGGAAAGGACATTACTTTTCCTCTGATGTTTTGGGTGGTGGTTGCCAGAAACTGAGCAAAAGGCAGTTGTCTGATACAGAAATTCTTCAATTTTTCATGATGGAAAGCACAACATAGGTAAAAAACTAGAGAAATAGGGCAGAAAAGGTAGCATTCATCATTGTCCTTTATGTCCAAAGCTGATTAATCAGATATTGTGAAAGAAACTTTGTAAGCATAAGGCTGCCTTAAAATAAATAAAGTGGTTTTGAAATTATAAGGCTTCATTTGTTTTCAGTTGTTTAATCCTTTAGGGTTCATGGGCTGTGCTCTGGATATAATTTGGTGTTGTCTCTGCTATATCAGTGCTGTGTGGGGAATGGCTGTGCAGTGTCCTCAGGAGAGACCCAGCTGCACTGGAGAGCACCAAGAGCTGCTCCCTTTCCATCTGCTGCCAAGAACTCATTCTGGAGCAGAGGAAGGCAGAGCTGTTTACCTGTTCACTTATAGCCTTCAGTGAGAGCCATAATCCACCATGGGGACACCATCCACCTCAGCAGGTGTCACAAAGGCTGTTTGTTCAACATGAGCTGAGGACAGATGCTTTCACAGGCAGCTCTTCAGGCTGTCAGATTTCATTGCAAGCAGAGGCAGAACCAGAGTGAGTAGGGAGCATGAGCATTCAAACCTGAGGAAGGAGCAGAGTGCAGCTGAGGCCACTCATCTCTGCCTGGGACAGAAGCAAGTACCCAGTGTTGACATCTGACTGCTGTGTGCCATCCATCTGAGCATCCCAGAAGACAGCTGGATTTTCATCCCACAGGGAGGTAGTATCAGCAGAAAAGTGCCAGATGCAGAGATAATTTGAAGAAATGGGAAGAAGTGGGCTATTTACTGGCCTGGAGATGCTTTTATTTTCAACTGCTATAATTTTCAGCTGTCTCAATGAATTTAGGTTAAAGATCCTGCGATGCAGCTTAGTCCAGACAATACCAATACGAAACACACATTGGGGAGCATCACGGAAAGGATGATGGCATTTTCTGTAGTTCTGCTGCCCACATCATGTGTCCCTCTCTAATGCAGGATGAAATGTGACAGGGCATGGCCAAATGTGACAGGACCCAGCCCAGGATCTCTGCTCTGGCTGCTAGTGAGCTGCTGGAGTAGGCTATCACTGCTTCTTTTGTTCCCAGTGAGCATGGGGAGACAGAATTTAATTAATCCTGCATTAATGAGATAAACAACAGTGGAAATAGCATAGAGAGGAAGATTTTGGTGATCTTATGAATGAGGAGATTATGATCAGTTTTTGAATTTGAAAGTAGAGGTATTTAGAAGTTGGCATTCAGACTGGCAAGAGGCTTGACATCAGAGATAGAGTAACTGGTTGCTGACACACCTGCCAGATGGTGATCTGTCTTCCTCCTGCCCTGGTAAGCCCCCAGCTAGGAACTCTTCCTTCCCACACAGGGAGGTCCAATGTCAGGTTCAGGGGACAATTCACATGGATGAGCAGACCTGAATCTAGCAATTGTCCTTTCCCCAGCCTGGGCCTCTCTGCTGCCACCTTTTCTTTCCTGGAGTCCCAATCTGTATCTCTGCCTTCCATCCTTATCCTGTCTCAAGGTACACCAGGGCTCTTAGGACTTATACATCCCTCAGTAGACAATCTGATCTCATCTCAGCTGGCTTTGGAAGCATCTCCATGAGGACCATGCACAATGGATCTGAATTGGGGCAGCATAGACTTAAACATGAACCTTGAAGACACAGGCTTCCTCTTGCCACAGGCCTGGCAAGAGGACCCCTTACGCATGGACAAACCTGTAGGCACACACATTCACTTGCATACATTTTTTCCTCACAACAAATATTTTAATCTTTTTGTATGAATAAAAAAGAAGTTTTCAGAAAAAAACCCCAAACCAGTAACACCCCCCCCAAATCCAATCCCCCCAAAAGTCAGGATATTTTCATACAGAAAAGGTGCTGCACGAGAAACCTTCCATCAGAAGACTAAACCAGTGGGAATTTCTGTAGCAGCTCAGAAAAGCTTCCTGTCTGTTTACTGATCCTTTGAATGATCACATCCCTACCTGTAATGTTTTCCTTTATGCTGTTTTTGGCTGTTACATATTGTCATTAAGGCACAATAGACATAGAGGATTAGATTCTTGTGTCTGTAGTTCAGATGTCAGGCAGAGCCTTTCTCTTTCTTTCAGGTGTAATTATAAATATTCACGGTTGTCTCAAACACTGTCCAGGTGTTCACCTATAAATATTCACAAATCATTGTTGTGTAATACATAAGGCATAAATCTGCATTATCTAAGCATGAATGTGAAATTGTCCAGCCAGATCATGAATATTCATTGTCTAGATAGACTCTGAATTGCCCATAAACTGTCTCACATTTTAGCAGCTTGATCTCGGTTTCTTTCACAATTGAGCCCCCAGCTCTACACGAGGCTGGTCAGAGTGGAGACAATAAAATTTATCATCATGAGCAGTTGTTACTCATGGTAAAAGCACAAACTTATTCTGCATTTCTTTCTCAGTGTATAAAATGAGCTGGGACATGGCCCATCAACCTCCACTCCATATTTCATACTGTGTGTTTTCAGCCTTGATTTTCTCTAGGCTCAACTTGTTTTCTTTATAAGCCAGAGCAAGACTGCCTTTCTCTCAGAACCACAGACACAGTGTATATGGGGCTGTCTTACTTCATATTGCTGTAAAAGACCAGCTCTGGTGCCCAGCAATGAAGAATTAATCCCAGAATGTCTAGAAGATGTGTGAGGTCCTGCTTCTTTCTGTGGCTGTGCTAGAGCTGTCATGGAAACCAGGGGGGTCTGTGTTGTTCCCAGACTGCTTGAAGGCTATTTGGTGCCACTGAAAATTCACCAGGAGCTATGTTTTTCTGCTCCACAGAGGACCCCTGTCTCACCCAGTAAAGATCTCCACACATCATGTCCTCAGCATCTGATACCCACACATTAAGGCAGGATTTATAGGAAGAAGATAATACCTTGTATAAGACCATTTGATGGAATTGGAAAAAATCAAAGTTTTGAGCTTTTACAGTGGTCTCAAAGCACTTGAGGATTGTTTTGTTTAGTTTTGGTTTGTTTTTACCCAAAAAAAGAAGATAAGGATGTCTAGATTACGTGTACATATCTGCCTAGTTTAACTTGTAGATATCTAACTTCAAAGGAAGTACTTCTACTCTTTGTGCCTTTAATGCTTTTTGGGGAAGTGGGTAAGGTTAATTGACCTTTCCCATGAGCTGAGGAGGAATATGCTGCAGCATGGGGAGTTCAGAGGTAGAAACAGCAAATATGAGTAGAAGAGAATATTGACACTGTAGATGAATTGATAGACTAATCAAAACTACCAGAAACTTTGGATCAGAGCTTTTCCTGATAAAATCAGTGTGAGTTTGGCTCACTGACCCAACATTCTGGTCAGGCTTGGATCTACATTTGCCCTCTGCATGGGCTTCTGCCACAAGATGCTGTTACGTGAAAAAGCGTGTGAAAGCGCAGTGCAAGAAAAGTAGTAATCCATGCACAGTATTGGAGCATAATATTCCTCTGTGCTTCATTTGTCTTGTCAGGATGATGTCCTGCTTTTTGTCTCTCTCCTTGAGAATCCAGAAAGGTGACAGGCACAGGAGAAGTGGAGGTGAGATGATACATATTTACACTTGTGTTTCCAGTGCCCAGAACAGAGTACTTGTGACTTCACTGGAGAAATAATGTGGGAAAATCTCCTCCATTGCAGTTTAATTGAAACTCAGAACATTATGGTTCTCTCCATCCGAGATATATCCAGACCACCCAATCCTTGCATTTCCTTCACCATTGCTGCTTTATGTCCTCTTTGAAATGCCCTCTGGGTAGTGCAGAGTAGGAATCACAGAACCCTAGAAAAGTTTGGGTTGGAAAGGACAGTGGTCAGGTTGAGTTCACTCAGTCCAGATTCTTCTAGTGTCCATTTATGGTATGAGAGAAAGGACAATTGTGCCATACCAGTCAGGATCCTGTAAAAGGTAGCAGCTGCTGCCTAAAACCACAAAGATGCCATGAAATAAGTTGACAGCGTTTGCTTTGGTAGAACAGTTCTCCTAACATGCTTTTTCCTTGATGAAGGATTTCTTGTAGAGGAACTGTGTGCAGTGAAAATTCTCTGAGATTGATCATCAACTGCAAGGTTGATATCAGTAATACTAACAACACAGTACATTTCAGAGGAGCATTGCCCTGCTGCTGGAGGAGATACCATTTACAAAGGAAATGAAAGCCCTTGACCTAGAGATCAATTTAACCCAACTGCTGATGCCATTTGTTCTGTTTGCCGCTGTGGAAAGTCAGGGTGCTCTGTTTTTCTAGATCACCTTTTTTTTTCAAGGGAGCGCAGCTGGGATCTGACAGAAAGCAGGCTGCAAAGCAGTGAAAATCCCTAGATATTTGGTCAGATGCCTATTTTCAATATCTGTATCCTTTGCTGCAACCCAAATAACTTGTTCAGATTCTTTCCAGCTTTCACTTACTATGATGCCCCTTCTTTGTTCTAGTCATTTGTCAAAGACAAAAAAACATAAAAGCTTGGACAGGCAAGAGACATAGGCCTCATCAAAGAGGGGGAAGACACTGCCTGCCAGTAAACAGCACCACATTGTACAACACCTTTGGCTCACAAGACAACAGAGAGTGGCCTAAAATCCCTTTAGGGGAAGATGAGGATCAGGGAGAAAAAGGAAGAAAGGTTCCAAGAGCTTTCCAGAGCTAAAGCAGAGATGAACTGTTTACCAGCTCACACCTGTAGGATGGTAGTATGTTGGATCATCTTTTTATAGAGGCAACTCTAAAAAAATTAGACTAAAAATGTTAAAAGTCATGCCTCTTCTTCATGAAAAAGCCAATAAGCTAAAGCTCACAGGAACAAGGGTGCTTCTGACAGGATCCTGCCTGTGGCCCAGGAGGGCATTAGCTCTGCAGGCTTGGGTGTACCACAGCAGGATAGAAAAGACTACATTAAAAGGACTCATTAAAAGGACAGTTTTGTCTCTTGAATGCCAACAGAAGCAACTGTTCAGCATGGCCTGAAAAAGAAGAGTGTCTGTATGACAGAGCCAGAACACATAATGGTTGAGCTGTACATTTTCCACTTTGCTGTGCAAAAACTGCACAGAAAATGTTCTCCTCAGCTGTGCTTAAATCAGGGACTCCCAAGGTTTCCTTCTGGGGAGCTATGTCTAATCTGGCACATTGCTTGAGGATAACCAAAAGCTCAGTAGTCCTATTGCCAGAGTCTTGTAGTGACAGCAGCTATCAAGAGGGGGATACTCCTTCTGAACATACTTGTAGAAGCCTTCATGTCATGATATGCTGCATTGGGCTTGCATGGCCAGGTTTTGGTAGTAGGGGGGGGCTTGTGTGAGAAGCTGCCAGAAGCTTCCTCCATGTGCAGCAGAGCCAGTGCCAGCTGGCTCCAGGATGGATGTGCAGCTGGCCAAAGCTGGGCCTATCAGAAATGATGGTAACACCTCTGTGATAGGATATTTAAGGAGAAGGAAAAAACATAGGTTGTGAGAGGAACAACTCTGCAGACACCAAGGTCAGTGTAGAAGGAGGGGGAGGAGGTGCTCCAGACTCTGGAGCCCATGGTGCAGCCCATGGTGAGGCAGCTGTGCCCTGCAGCCCATGAAGGTCCATGGGGATGCAGAGATCCACCTGCAGCCGGTGGAGGAGCCCCACACCAGTGCAGGTGGATGCCCAAAGGAGGCTGTGACCTCAGAGGAGGCCTGTGCTGGAGCAGGGTCCTGGCAGGAACATGCAGAGCCATGGAGAGAGCTCACTCTGGAGCAGGTTTCCTGGCAGGACTTGTGACCTCATGGGGGACCCACACTGGAGCAGGCTGTGCCTGAAGGACTGCACCCCATGGAAGAGTGACCCACACTGCAGCAGCTCACAGAGAACTGCTGCCCATGAGATGGACTCACGTTGGAGGAGTTCATGCAGAGCTGTCTTCTGTGGGAGGGACCCCACAGTGGAACAGGGGAAGGACTCCCCTCCCTGAGCAGGGGCAGGAACAATGGGTGATGAACTGACCATAGCTTTGACTCCTATCTCCCTGTGCTGCTGGGCAGGGTGGGGAAGGTAGGGCTGAGGAGGGAGGGGTGAAGGGAAGGTGTATTTAAGGTCCGCTTTTACTTCTCATTATCCTACTCTGATTTTCTTAGTAACAAATTCAATTAATATTTCTAATTTGAGTCTGTTTTGCCTATGATGGTATTTGGGGTGTGATCTTTCCTGGTGAGTCCTCAACTCATGAACCCTTTGTTATATTTTCTCTCCATCCAGCCAGGG
The DNA here is from genome assembly GCA_013400955.1 of Drymodes brunneopygia. Lineage (NCBI taxonomy): Eukaryota > Metazoa > Chordata > Aves > Passeriformes > Petroicidae > Drymodes > Drymodes brunneopygia. The sequence continues at coordinate 1,084,060 of VZTZ01051319.1, read as the reverse complement.
TCAGTCTTTACAAATGCTGTTGTTTTAGGAGAATGTACTCACATATCCTTTGGCCCCTGTTTCCTTGCTGCACTCTGTTTTTTCTTTTTCCTTTAATTTTCTCCTTGAGGGCATGACATGGCCCATAATGTCCTGGCCCTGACATAAGTCCCTGCACCTGGGACAAAATCCAAGCCTTTGAGAGTCTTGGTTCCTCCAAAGTCAGAGCCTGCCACATAAGAGACGTGTTTCCAGAACATTACACTGAATATGGTTTTTGAGTCTCTTTTTCTGAGTATTTTCCTCTCCAAGTCTATGAAGCTGTGAAAATGGATTTGGATGGCCTTACTGCACAGCACAAGGGGCTACATTAGAAATGATCCATTTAACCATTAATGTAGAAAACATAAGAAACCTCAAAGACTATTAAACTACAAGTTCAGGGATGAGGATTCCTCATCTACTTTCTCTACAAATAAATATTTACTGCTTCAGAAGTTGTTATATACTATTAGCAAACACTTCCACTGAGGAAGTTGATGAGAAGTTGAACACTGATTTAACTGGGAGCAAATGCGGCCACCTGTTGGCTGAGGATGCTCAAGGTGGTAATTTTACAAAGAGAGAAGTCTTTAAATAGTTTGTATTCTCCGAAGTTTCCAGACAAAATCAGCAGCTGGAGTTCTTTCCATGTTTCTGCATGCAGGGGCAGACCTTGTGCTCTCACCTTGCAAATAATGGGACTGTAATTTCCATGTTGTTTCTGTGTTTAAACTGATGGAGAGTTGAGGATGAAGGGTGACATTGACAACGTCCTTTTAACATTTTGATTGGCAGGTCTCTAGCTCCTGTCACTCACAATACCCAGAGAGAAAACTATCTCATTAATAACAAAGAAAGAAAAAAAATGAAAGCCACTGCCTTGTGTTGTCTGAGTGCAAGTTGTAAGACTTTGCTGACACCTGCAAGCTGGAATAAACACCTGCATTTCAATCACTGGGAGGAGAAGTCCATGTATACAGATTTCAAATGGTTTTGTGCAGGTGGTTCTTATTTAAAAGTTAACAAGCCAGCCTTCAGTCAGAAAACCCCATTGTGATCTCCCCCAGGATGAGAGTGATCAGTGACGTAAATGTCATGGGCTACCAGGTTCTGTGGGCTACCCAAGCACAGGTAGCATCAGGCAGAGCATCCTTTAGCTGGCAAACAGTGAAGGGTGGGTTTACATTGCTGTAGAGTTCATGTGTATGGTTTTATGGGCACCTAAAAGGAGAAGAGCCCAGCCTGGTGCTGTCACTGCCCCATGACTTGCTCAGAGGAGGAGATGCATCTCCGCTCACCCCAGAGACCATGAGCAGTAGAGGCATTGCCCCTGTGGGGTGCATTGCTGGGGACTGTATGAAAGCAGAAGGGCCAGGGTGTGCTGGGGATGTGCCATGGAGAAGGAGAGCTCTCTCTGCAGGGATCTAATTCAGATGCAGCAGCAGCACAGTGCTTCCCACCCGCCTGCCAAGGGCGACGGCAAATCCAGCTGCCCTTTCACAACCTCTGTGGCAGCACACAGCACATAACAATAGAGAGAGAAATGAAAGCCTCTCAAAGTAAAACTGAGGAGCACGGAAATTAAAACTGAAGGGAGAAGCGAGGAAGGATTGCTGAATAACCTTTTGGAGCTGGTGCGTTCAGACGCCTGTGACAGTTCTGGGTGGCGAGCTGCAGGCTTAGAAACCTGGAGCAGCCCAAGCTATGCTTTAATTAAGTTACCTGTTTTTATTACAGTGCCCCAGATAATATCCTCCCTGCTCAAGTTTGCAGTGACACTTCTCTGTTCTTCAGACTAAAGCAGATTCAGCTTCTTGGTTGGTTTTGTGGATTGCTTTTATTTTATTTTTTTGAATCATTATGTCACATGTTCCCTTTAGGGAAAAGTAAAATGAAAAACCTTGCCTATTCTATGATTATAATTCAGGTTAATCTTCCTTGGACTGTAGTTTTCCTTGCTCTGTATATATATATGTAGAAATTATTAAGTGAGAAGTTAGAAGGCAGAGGAGGCTTGTTGCTGCTTTTTCCTAGTGCTGCTTTGCTCAATGGACCTTAGCAAAATTTTTTTACTCACCATTCCTTTCCCCAGTATTCTCTTCATCTTTAAGAAACCTAATGCTTCAGAAAACCTCAGAAAGATTTCCAGGACAGAAGACAGCAGTGTGAAAATCTTGGAAAATTAGCACCTTTCTCTGCACTATGAGCAATAGGAGCTCAAAATATCTTCTCCCCAGCAACTGATGGGCCCTCTCCTGACACAGATGAATCACCTCTTGGAAAATATTGGCTGCTTTGCCCATTCACATCTTGTTCTGCAGTTTGTGAGTCGTTGTCAATATCTTTTTAGTATTTTTGTCCACACCATGTCCACTCTAGAGGGGTCAAAGTTGTTTTCTGTTTCTGGCAGATATTGTTAAATGGAGAATCCCAGTGCAGAGCCACATTTGAGCCTCTATGGAAATTTTGGGTAGGTGTTCTGTTCAGCAAGTGATCACCAGTGCTGGACACCTCTGCTGTATTTCCAGCCCCTTCACAACCATGTATCTGTGCATCTTTGCTTCCAGGTGGTTTGGGGGGGTGGTGTCCTTTGTGAAGGAATTAATTTTTTGTGGGAGTGTGGTAGGGTGCTCAGAGTTTGGGACTTTTGGCATGGTTGTGATGTCCATCACTCCTTACATTGTATCCCACATCCTGGTGGTCTGTCACATCAACATGGGCTTGTTTCAACCAGATCAGGTCCTTTCCCTGTGCTGTTCTCAGCTTTTTAAAATGTTATTTTTCCTTTTCCCTTGGATGCAGAGCATAGCATGAGCCATGATGAGTTCTCAGGATCTTCTGCTGTTACACTGCTTTGTCTTCCAGCATAAAGTTCCTATTCTCTCCACAGTCCTTGTTTCTCTGGCTGAACCACAACAGGAAGCTTCAGGGAGTGCCACAGAGTTGGGGTAAATAATAACTTCTAAATTAATCCCAAAGCAAGATGAGTTCAGTTGCAACAATGTTTTTCTTGCTGCTTTAATGTGAAATGAAAGAGATCCACACCCCACTGGAAATGCAGGTTGTTTTTTGAAAGTGTGAATACCATTTTATAGTAGCATCCTTCTCTTGACAGCTTAAAGGAAGGACCTGAAAAGGGAGCTGTTGTATTACCTACTGTGCTTTGTACAGCAGCGTGGATTTTTCTCTGTTTCCCCTGGTTTTCCAGGAAAAGAAAAATAATTTGTCTTCTCTTAAATGAATGCCAAAGATGATGGTAAATAAGTGCCACTTTCTGACCCTGGTCTCTGCAAGCTCCATGATGCCTGTGGGTAGGTCTAGGCTGTAACATAAGGCCATCCTTGTATTACATGCTGCATGGACTTCATGATCCCCTGGGCTTGAATACATTTGGGTGCTTAATACAAAACCTGCTGTCTGCAGGTCAGCTCTGTGACAGGAGGACAGGCAGGGCACACAGCCATGCTAGTGACCAGCTGGCCACTACAGACAGGCCTTACTGAGTGGTGATGATGGCTCTTACTTGGAGGTTAAAACAGTTTTTTGGGCAAGAGCAGGAAGAATGAGGGTTCCCTCTAGGAAACGTATAGCTGATCCATATGTTTCAAACCTCTTTTAGCAGCTTGGTCCTACAAAGATGAGGGAGCTGCAGCTGTACCGACATCCAAAGAACATCAGTGCATGCAGCTGTACTCTGTGTGGGCTACTTCCCCAACAAAGTATAATAGATGCATTTGCTGGAGGAAACCTGAAAAAATGATGTGGTGGGGTGACCCTGGGAATTCTACGAAGACTAATTCAGCTGGTGTGAGTCACTGTGGGCTTCCCTGCTTCTACCTTCACAGACACCTCATGCTCTCTGTTTTATCTTCCTAAGGTAAATGGCTCTCAGCATCCTATCCCCTTTCCTATGCCTTTTTCACAGCAGAGCTGAGCTGGAATACCTGGGGCAACAGGCCATTTTCCCCACCCCATTCCTATCTTCAGAGCTCAAAAGATGTCATGGTGATGTTAGTCCATCTGCTCCTCTTACTTTAGGAAAGTGACTTTTGATGTACTAAGTAATAAAGACCCAGCCACTTTTTTTTTTCTTCCTAGATCGATAAGCTCTAATTCTTATCTTGTCACTTTCTGGGTTCCCACAGAGAATACTACAGCCACAGCATCACATTCTCCCATGAATCCACCTTCCCTCTTGTGACTACAGCTGTTTCTGTGCTAATTACCCTGCCTAGCTCTGTTGGTTGAGTGCTTCTGTCATTAAATAAACACTGCTGTTCTATCAGCCTCTGGTGAATTTCTGGAAGCGCTATCCAAACACTTGGAACATCCTGCTGCCTCTGCCTCTTGTGGGGTAGATGTATGAAATTTGATTTCCTAAGGGTCTGTGTTTTCTCTGTTAGTGTTGCTCAGGAGGAGAGTGCATTAGGCACTTTTCCCACCTGTGTAGAAGGGGTAAAATGCAAAATATGTATTCTGTGTTTCTACAGGATAAAGAATGTCTTTGAAAAAGGATGGCCTTCCATCATCCTTTAGGTGGAGAAGTATGCAAAAAAAGACCTGCAAACCCAACTCCAAGTGGTTTCTACACCCAGTTTGTGCAGGTTCAACTCAAAAGGGTCTTGCTGTCTCCATTTCTCTTGAGCGTGTGAAATGAGCATGTCTTTTTCTAGCAGTGTTTGATTTTGACTTTGCTGGCAAATTTTCCTAAATCAGGGAACTAGGCTCAACCTTTGCAAATTGAACCAGCATCTGATAATTTAACCCAGACTGTTTCACACATTGTTGCCAGAGATGATCAACCTGCCTCTGGAATTTAGTGTGTTGCTCCAGGGTTACTGTGTGCTACAGCTGGTTGAATAATGAGGAAATCTAGATGACTCTCTCCTCCTGAACGAGATTCATGGCTATTTGCAGAGGCATTGCAACTCATTATTCACCAATATCCCAGTGACTGCTGGGAATTTATGAAAAGGTTTGCAAATTTTAAATGGTTGAAGAATACATTCTGGAAATGAGTTATTTGCTATTTGTCATTCACTGGCCTCCTTTTTGGGGGGCATATCTCACATACAAGTTTCAGTCACTGAGTCCAAGAACAAAAATTATGCCACATGACTATTCACACATCATGAGTGACTGGGAACCAAAGTGAGCCATTTGTGAACAAATTGCATTTTGGAGATTATTTATCTGTACTAACTGGCAAAGATTTATAAACATGATTTGAATTGTACGTGTTTGGGGCAAGTCAGTACTTTTCCCTGATGCTTTTCTTCTTCTGTCCAAGAATCTCATTTTCGATTAGGATACATGACATATATAAACACATAAAATTTTAGTCTCTTGCCTGTGCCATTGGGAAAAAAAATCTTCAAAATATGAGCAGGATATAACCAATACAGTAATGTCTTTCTGCTCCCACAAATAACCTGGTACCTGAAGACACTGCCTCGTTCATCTCAGATGAATTTAGTATTTGAAATTTAATGAGCTTTAGAATGATGATGGCTGAAATATCAACATTTGTATTTCACTGTTTATTAAAGCCTGCAGAAAAGGTGTGTATGAGAGATGGCCACATTTGAAAGACTAGGAAAACCTGGAGCAAGAAGCAATTTATAAGTAGGATGAGCCTGCAAGATGAGTGGAGCTTGGGAATATTCCCTTCCCTTGATTTTTGCATCTTCAGTCCCTGCTTATGAATATTGAATCCTTTGACTGGTTGATGAATGATTCATCAACACAAGCACTCACGCAGAGCAAAATAGGGAAAATGTTTGCTTTCATGAGTTTTGTTTAACCACTGTTTTGCTTGAGACAGAACAGAACTCAAGATGCATAGGGGGATTGCCAATGAAGTGCAGCTGCTGCAAGTCCCATGGCAAGTTTAATTTTGAATGGTACTTCACCTTTTATGAGTGGCTAGTGGTGACTTTTGTGCTCTGATGGGCAGATGATGCGAGGAGATTGGTTTCACCCAGCAGGACTCTGATCCTGTTATCCTCCTCAGAGAGCTTTGTAGTGCAGCACTACACAGGGTGCCGTTTTGATCATGCATTTTCTTTGCAACAGAGTTGTATCATATCTCTGTCATAATAATCTCATTCATTATTTGCAGAAAAAGGTGGAGGTGTCCTGTGAACTCTGGGCTGGGATAAAACAAACCCTTTAGTCCTTTCAGTCCTCTCTTGCAGAAACTATAGCAGGCCTGGAAGATGGAAAGTCTTTCCATGCAATCCAGTCCTAGATCACAGCAGTGTTCCAGAAGGACTGGGGATGAGATGGGGATAAATAGGGTCAAGGACATATCCTACATTCATGGTCAAGCAGTGATATAGCTACAAATAAAGCAAACTTCTCATACAGCTTCTCTTCTAACCTGTGGGATGGAGTCCAATGCTGGTGATTTGTCTGCCAGAAGGAGTCTCACAAAATGCACCCCTGGCACAAGTGGTGTGTGACATCCTGGCATGGGAGAGCGACCACTGCCATGAGACAGAGAGCAAGACAGAGGCCTCACTGCTGGGGAAAGTGAGACAGGAGCCTTCTGTCAGAAGGCTATGGGTTGTGCATGGCACTTTACAGCTGCAGTGAAGGAGCTGGTGCTGGGAGGTGGCAGGGCTGTGTCTGCATCACTGCTGGCAGACAGGAGCTGTGGTATCTGCTCCCCTCTCTGCAGCTTATTGTCTCTCCCTTCCCCAACCCGTCTGTATGATGAGGCTAATGATAGTTACCCACCATTTGAGCAGAGAGACAAACCAGACTGTGGGAAGAGTCAGGAAAAGAGTTGTCAGTCCAAAGAGCAGGGAGCATCTTATGAGAGGATCTGTTAGTGCAGGACTGAAGCAAAGAAGATACTGAAAGCAGATGCTTGGAGAAAGAAGGTCAGTCAGAGGAAAACTGGGAAATGTTTTAACAGGGAGCATATAGAAAAGAGGAGCATCCTTTCAAGAGACAAAATGAAGAGGAAAAAACTGTTAAGGCTTTTTTGTCTTTAAAGTCCTAGATTGTACAAATGGGGTCTGCTTACCCTGCTGTTGTTGGTTCCATTTCAGTAATGGCCACAACACTCTGTGTGTAGCTGGGGAAAAAAAATAATAGAACAATCTGGAAGTAATGAGTCAAGGATAATGTAAGATGACAGTAATTAATTCTTTGAAATAAAATTCCACAGGAGGGGAAAAGAAAACAAGCAGAAGGAGGGTTGGGAATGATGCCAGATGGGAAGCCCAGGGGACAATTCTGGGAGCATACAAACTTGAAATCATTTGGAAATCCATGCACATTCTTAGGGGAAGACCAAATCTGGGCTGAAAGTTCCCAGTAGAACATTTAAATTTGTAGGTTAAGTTGCCTGTTTTGCCTGGGAAGCATGACTTTAGTATAGATATGTGCTATGTTTATCACCTTCCAATGACTGCTCATTTACTTGTTTGGTTTATAAAGGAAGTTTCTGGGGATACAGAAGCAGAGAACTGTCTGAAAAATACTACACTGACAAATAGCCTGGCTTCCTGGTCCTGATCTCCTGATTGTTCACACTGAGTATGTGTATGTTGGCATGTTAGTCTCTAAATCAGTCTGGTATCCAGCATATTTAGACATCTTAAACATACATAAGTTTTAGAAATGGTAACAAATATTTTTAATACAATTTTTTTGGTGACTGTTTTTGGTGACAGTGTAGAGCTCTTAGAACCTAACAGCTGGGTACAGAGGCAGTGAGCAAATACAGGGAAGCAAAGTCTCAAACATTTCAGGATTTTGAATTTTTGCAGGATCCATGTGCAGCCATGCAGCCATTCATGTTCTGCTGATCTATAATTTAAAAGCCTTCCTCAAGGGGTTCAGAATAAACAAAGGATTCAGGAATTCGCATTCCTTTTAGTGATGTCTTAATTTACCATGAATGGGACTGATCTTGGAGGCTCAGGGTTTATCATCCATGGTCATGGGCTCTGCTGCAGGTACTAAAATCTGAGTCAGTCCCTGTTTATGGCTCTGGGGCCCTTATTGCTCTGAGATCATGTCTCGTTTCTCCATGGAAGTGAACAATGTTTTGTATGAATTCCATGCATACAGGTGCAGTTTCTGCACCTATGTACACCAAGATTCAAACTCCTCCTGAATCTGGAAGAGCTCAAGGCCGTATTTACAACACCCCTTGCTCTAAATTGCCAGCGAGGTTTGGCACAAGCCTCTATCAGCCTCAGTATTCAGACCCCTTAATTTGGACTAAAGGAGTCTCTCTAAGGGCTGGTAGCAGCAGCAACATGCCGTGATTTGCAATGCAGATCAGTTGCCAGAGGCTGAATAACATACACTTTACAAGGTATTTATTTTTGGCCCTCTGAAATGAAGCCTCAGAGCTCACCTCTTTTTGTTTTAGAAGAATAACAAGAGATTGCAGCAGAGAAGGTGGATGCTAGGAACAGAAGGAAAGCTACCTAGGCTGTGTGCACTGTGCACCAAACCCCACAGATAGTGAAACTCATTTTCCCTACAAAAGCTTGATAATATTAAAGACATTCCCATAGGGCTGGCAGGTGTCTCGTGTGGGTGTCCCAGGTACCAAAGGCATTTAGAGGGCTGTACTTGGGTAGCTAAATTGTTCCTGGCACGTTTGGCTGCACAGTGCTGGGCTGCATGGAGGTCTAAACCATTTCCATACCCTTGAACAGACTGGTGTGCATTGGTATGGAAAAGGTGCTGTATTCCACCAGAGCAGTCCCAAGGGAGCTGGCAGGTGCTGGAGTGGCTGCAGGACTCTCAGGCCAAATGCTCCAGGTCAGCCTGGCCCCTGACAGCCCTTTCTCCTTCCTGCACTCTCTCACTTGCTACAGGCCAATTTCCTGAGTGCAGAAGTGAACAGGGTTGTGCTCTGCTGCTTCCCAAGGATGGGGTGTCTGAGACGGATGCTGGTGTGTGCTGGATGGCCAAAGGATCTTAACTTCAGAGAGGTATGTAGAGGTTAAAGGAATAAGATTGGATGGAAACAGGGCCTCCACAAGTTATTTCTGAGGTGATGTTCACTCAACTATCACCTCTAAATGCTGAAGGCAAAAAGATGACTTCTGGCCTTCTTTGTCCACCACTACACCCTGGGTTTCACCCTTTCAGGCAGAGCATGGCTTAGTTTCCCTCCTCATCCCACCTTCTTGTTTTCCTCTCCCCAACACCAGTCACACACTCTTTTTCCCTTTCCTTCCCAGGCTATTTTAACAGCAAGTTTTAATGTCAGCCTAGAGAGAGAGCATCCCTTATTCCTACATAAAAATGGTGGGAAGTATAGCCTTACCCCATACAATCTCTTCTCTCAAAATCATCAAAGCTGGTAGCAGCATCACTCTCCTGCATCCTGCCTGCAGGTTTTGGTTTTACACAAGCGGAGTTTTCATTTAATCAAGCTCAGAGTGAATGAAAGCAGCACTATTAATTAAACAATGGCCCATCTGGTACATTGCAAATATCTACAACACTGGGAGATTAATATCAATTATATCAGAAGCTGGAGGGATGCAAGAACCTGCAGAGATACACTCTTTGGGTTGTGTTAGAAACCAGGCAGAAAGGAGTGGATTCCTGTGGAGAGATCTCTGGGCAGGGAGCAGCAAGCTTCTGATCCTATTGCCAGCTGTGATGCCAATTCTCTTTGTGCAGCTGGACAAGTCACATCTGTGAAGGTTACTTCAGGTGAAAGTTGGGGCAAATTTGGTGTGTTACTCTCAATTGTCCCTTTGAAAACACACCCTGTGTTCCTGCACCCTAGAACTCCTCCACCATAAAATCCTTTCTTCAAAACATGGTTTAGGGACCTGTGGAGAAAAGTGTCTACAAGGACTATGGATAAAACCTGCAACATCTGGTTTGAAATCCCTATTTGTAGTGTTTCAGTTCAGTGTGGTGCTTCCTGGCCCCAATCCAGAAACTCTCCTCTTATCAGTTCTAGTTCTCTCTCTAAGCTCATCATTGTGAGCATGCTGATTTGAAAACCAGATTATTTTTTCTACAAACCATGCCCCAGCCCACTGGCACAGCCCGAGACATCCCAGATTTCTTATAAGCAGCATTCTGTAGCAGCAGCTATCCAGAAATGCATGAAGGTTGATTGCTGTGGTGGCACACAGCTGATTTCTGTCACATGTGTGGCAAGTCTGGCACGTGTGGTGCTGGAGCTGTGCAGATGAAAAGAAATCACTTTTGGACGTGTTGAACCTCCACTTTTGACTGTGGTGGCAGCAGTGGGTGCGTGTGCAATTTAATGATGGCAGGGCATGTCACTGGATTTTCCTATGAGAACACAAAGAAATGGGACTAGAATAAAAAAAAAAAAAAAAGAAACCAGCTCTGTCATGTTATTTTTGCAGCAGCTGGCTTTATCAAGGTGAGGAGTTGTCTGCAGTAAACACTGGCTGACTGTGATGAATACCTATTCCATCAGAGATGGTAAAGTGCCACTTCACAGTAAGGAAGGAAAACCTATATCTGTGCTAGAAACAGTGACTGTAGATTTGTTATCAGATGTATGAGCTTTTCTATCTTCCACATTTAGTTTTCTGTGACAATTAAAGGTCACAAATGTGGCTTCTTGAGCAAAAGTTCCCTGTCTAAAACCCCAGCTGATTACTCATGCTGGTCCTTTTCTCCCTGAAATGTAAAACTGATTTTCAATTACAAGTCAGTGGACTTTTTACTTGAGTGGGAATTAAGTCAATCAGAATACTTTTTTCTTTCCTTACTAGATTTCAAAAATAATTTTGGCTTTGGGCTGAGTAAATCCAATGCCAGACACATTGGCCTGCTCAGACTTAAAGCTGCTTTGGCCAGATGGAATAAAGCAAGGGTGGGAGAACTGAGTTGGAACAAATAGAAACCATCCCAAATCCTCAAACTTAATAATCAGCTTGGCTTGACAGAGTTTGGAGGCTAGGGAAGCGTTTAGATGAATAAATACTCTTTTGCATTTCCTCGCTCTGGAAGGGCTCCTTGAAAGTTTGCTGTCCCAGATGAGGCTATAGGATACACCCATGCTTCTAATGGGAATGCTGCTCCCCTCACTGGGGAAACAGTTTCAGGAGAAGGTCACACAACTTTGTGCTGCTCAGTGCTAGGAGGGGGTCCAGGTGCAGCCTCACATACGTTTGCAAATGGTACTAAAAGAAAGGGGCTTTGGACTCGGTTCTACCATCTGCAACTTATTCTGCATCCTGCTCTATGGGAAAGAACTCATTTTAGAATGAAAGTGCACCCCAGGAGAAGATGGGTCATGTTTGCAGGCTGTGGAGCTGCCAGCCCTTTTGTGATACCTGTGTGCATGAGAGATAAGTTGTCCTGGTCTTGACACAGAGGGATTTGAATGTGGCTGGTTTGCTCCTGTGAAAGTCAGACTTCCTGCTCCCCCATCTGCGATGGAAAAATCTCTCTTTTTGGTCTGTTTTTTTCCCATCTGTAGATTTTATTCTATTTATTTTATTATTTTATTTTATTTTACTTTATTTTATGTTTTTAATTCCATAAGAAAGATGAGGAAGAGGAGTTGAACGCCTAGAAAAAAGGAAGGAAAGGAAACTGAAGGTCAAATGTTGCTTAGCAGCAGTGCTTTCTTCCTTGCACTGTAGGATGTTCCTGAGAGTAAAAACTGAGCAGGAAGTTGTAGATGAGGAACTTTACAGAGAACTAACATTTTCAGAAGCCTTCCAGATTTAGGACCATGAAGAACAAAGAAATAAACCTAACTTTGTTGATGCATTAGACCTATGCAAGATTTTGTGAAGCTTTCTGGGAGAAATTTCTCGTAGAACAGACACTAGGCAGGAAGAAGGTTTCCTGTTTACTCTAGACTAATAGTATAGATCTGAGTAAGTTAATAATTTCTTACTGACCTCATCAATCTCAGGTCAAATTGGTGTTCTCAACTAATTGAGGGTAAGGTCTCCTTGGCAGAGATTGGATTAGATAGAATTGTAGTCCCCTCTGTAATAAGACTTGGGTGTGGTATGAGCCATCCTCATCTTGTTTACACATCTGTCGCCTTGTAAATTCCACATTTTTGTTTTTATTGATGCTTTTACAGTTTGACAAATATTTTTCTATGAAGAGAAACATAATTAACTTAAGTCGTTTATATTAATCAGAAAGGGGAAGACTCATGCAAAACGGGTAATTTTGCACTGAGCAGATCGAGTAACCTAATGAATATAGATGATGCTGATTTATGTGTTTACAGAAAAGTAACACTGGGCTGGGGGGTGGAGAAAGAAAACAGGCCAGGAAAATGGACTGTTAAATGATGTTCTATGATTTCTGTGGAGTCCTGCTCAAGAAGTGTTTCAAATGTAAATGCAGCTTTTCAGTGTGCTTACTGGGACTAAATTGCTCAGAACGACAAAGCAAGACATTATAGATTCACTGTTTCTAAATGATGGGCCGACCCTCAGTCCCATAAATGAGACACATTGTTAAGTGTTTCCACTCATTTATTTCACTGGGGTTTGTGGGGCAAAGACATAATTCTATCAGGGAGAAGGTGTATTTTAGAAAAGCTAATGTCAAGCTCACTACCTCCTTTAGAGGACTTGCATCGAATACTAGTAGGAAAAAAACATAATGTTGAAATGTCAGCCTCATAGAATTAATGACAAAATACCCAAGGGATAATGACAAAATACTCCTGTAGTGCACTGGATAGCTGTACATCAGATGCCACATAGGTAGAGGAGAGTTATTCCCAATCCCATTTGATGCCCTAAAATTTGCATATTGAAGGCACTGTGGATGTGTGCATAATGAAAAGCATCTTGGCCTTTCATAGAACTGCTAAAATCTGTACAACAAATGATTTACCTTCAAATTCATTTCTAGCTTAGCATCTCAGACCTGGCACAGGCACTTGAAACCTCAGGGGAAAGCTAAGAAAGTCCTAATGTACACCCAGCAGTTGCACAATGGACTCTTATGTTTCTTGTTTCTCCTTTCTTGAATGAAACAGGTAAATCCAGGCACAGGGTTTTCCTTAGCTTCACATCTCCAAGAGGAGTCATTACCTCCAATATTCAATGCCCTTTTATCAGAACCTGTTACAGCTCTGAACAGAGCAGCCTCAGATTCACAGCTTTGTTTGCTCAGGTTGCCTAACACGACTAGATTTTGGAGTCATATTTTATTAATCTTTTAAACAATCAATAATGAGGAGGAATAAACTTTGTTGGAAAGCTCCTTTTCTCCCAGAGGCTTTCAGAGAGGTTTGCAGACTGCCTGCAGAGAGCACAAAGCGGCTGTTTAACAGTGTGCAGCTTAATGTGTGCTGCAAAGTAAATGAAAAATATCACTCGTTACCTCATCTTCAGCTGAAAATGTGGGGAGATGAAATATAATGATTCTGTAATGTTTCTGCAGGCATTTGTCCAAGGCTGCAAAACACCGATGCTGCTGTTGTGAAGGATGGGGCTTGAGTGGTACTGAAAGTAAATTCAGCTTTAGCAAAACCAGCCCTTTTGTAGCTTTTAATGTGTGTTGGCTGCCCTTGCTGGAGTGGGGGTACTGCAGGTATGGATGCTTTTCCTGTAGCAGTGGGCATCTGGCAGCTCTGAGGTAGGCACCTCCAGGGGTTTGGTCTGAAAACAGAGCAGGCATTTCTACCTGAAGTGGTTATTAAGCACAGGCACCAGGTACTTTGTGAGAGGTTTGCACCTCTGTCAGCAAAATGCTGCCATCCTGACGAGACATTTTCTGAAGATCAAGCCAAAGATCATTCACAGAAATGAATCAGGAAAGCCCTAATGTCTCTGTGATGGGGAAGGTTGGACTAGGTGAGCATATTTTGTTTTCCTTTTGGCTCTGCTGTTTGCGAAGTGCTTCACAGTTCAGGTTCACAATTCTGATTTCTGGATTACAAATTGTTTTCTCCCAAAGGAGGGATCCATGCCAGTGCCTAATTTTCAATACCATTTGCTTCAATGTTGCAGTTCAGGCTTTTCTGCAAATACGTACTAAGGACTGTCCATTTTTATTTCAGTCTCAAAAGCTGCTAAGCAGTTTATTCAAAGAATTCTAATGAATAATAAAATAAAAATATTACCCGGAAGCAGAGAGCAGGCCTCTAAATCTTGATTGAAAAGCTTTTTAAAATTATAAATGATTGAAAGACCTCACGGCTTTCTGGGGCCTGAGCCTCCAGGACATATTTCCCTGTCTCAAGCCCAATATTGTTACTGATTATGCTTTACAGGAAGTTGTAAGACACAACCCCCTCTGTCTTGTGTTAAACATGGGACACACCTTGAATGAATGAATGAATGAGCAAAACTAGTACACAATGGGGAGTAAACACTGGCAACTTGGACTGTCAAATTACTGCCTGAGCCACAGTCAGAGCAAACCCCTTTCTGCCCCTCTGCAGGGTGTCTTTATGGAGGTTTTCTTCCGTTTGCACCAGTGAAAACCTTCTGAATCTAGGCAAAACCTGAACTACTGCTCTGGTACAAGCCATGCCACATCAAGTATGTCATGGTTGTTATTATTAGTACTAAATCTGTTCGCTTCAGAATGAGCAATGGTTTGGAGTGCACAGTTATCCGTGGGAACCACAGAACCACCAGACCCTTGGAACAGAAACGGAGGAAAGCTGATCAACAATACATTCAGTGCTTTGTGATTTGTGCACACTTGCAAAAATCCCAGAGAATTGCCACTCTTTGTTTCACTGTTTACCATCTTCAACAAAGAATACAAGAGCCAATGAAAATAGTCCCTATTGAGTGTTGTGAAAATAGCAGCCAGTTTTTCCAGGACATTTTTAGCTTCTCATGGACCCCTCTCTCTGCCTTTCAGAGGACACGTCAGTGGTGCTGAGCTGCAGAGAGGTGATGCTGTCTGGAGAAGCTCTAACAATGCTGGCAGCCTCCCACACACAGCTGAGGTGGCTCAGTTTGAAGTGTGCTCTGCTTTTCTACACAGAAGTGGGGGTAAGGCTGCCTGGTGGAAGTTAAAAAACCCCAGCTCCTGGTTTGCTTTTCAGAATCTGTTTTGATTAGATCATTGCTCCTGCAGAGGCCCAGCTGCATTGCCTGGATTCAGTTTTATTTCTTTTTAAACACTGCCACCTATTTCTGTTCTGACTTCCTCCTTATCATATGATCCTGGCCATAGATTTACCTGTTCTGTCCTTGAGTGCCTCTACAGCTGAGATGGTCTCTGCATCTCACTGACTCCTTGTGTTTTCTGTCCTCCACACTACATATTTTGGTAGCTGGGAGAGACAATAAAGTTATTTTTCATCTGAAGAGAAGAGCTAAAAGGGATAATCAGAGTACAGCAGAGCTTTTGAATTCCAAAGTGCTTTGCCTACACCCACATTGCAGATGACAGGTGACAGTTTTTATTTTCTAACCTGAGGAAAATTGCCTGCCTGTGCTGAGAGGGACATTCCAGCCATTGCATGCCAGGGGCCATGCTGTGCACAGAGAAATGGTCTTATTTCTGTAGATGTGCTGCTACAATTTTAGCCCAACTAAACAGTCAGATGTGATCCCAAAAGACACCAGAAATCCTTGGCTGCTAGGAAAATGTCAGGGATACAGACAGAATTTTTGGTGTCTCTCTTTTGCATGTGGGATGTAGTTTTGCCTGTTACTGAAGAATTGTGAAATAGGGGCCATTTCTGAAGATTTGTGATCATGAACTCTCTGTTGGAAATGTGTCTACCATGCTAGATGGGCAACTTCAGTCAAATTTCTATACAGAAAAAGGTGGCAAGTATTAGCAAAAAACATTTTCCCTTTGGCACTGGTACCTCTTACACTGTGCTCATATGCCTTTTAAAATACATTTGGCAAAAAAGTGCAAACAATTTCACTATCATGGTTTTAGCTGATTTTGGTCTTACTAGGACTTTACACTCACCATCACAGTTTGGGAGTAGATCTCATACTATTGTGCAAATATTAGCAAATAATACCATCATTTCAGTTTCCAGATAAAAAATGTGGTAATAAATGAGGAAATTGGCAAACTGAAAGTTAACTCTAGACCGGAGTTCAGGTATTTTGTTGTATATCTTTGCTCCCCTAAAATGTGCCTCTCTCCTTCCTACTTCCCTGAATTTGCACTTCCTATCTTATACTCTTGTACACTGTCCTCATGAACTATTGAACAGCTAACACATTCCTTACCTGAGGGGTTTCACTCATGTGGTTAAATTGTCCCTATGTTTCTAAGTTTATAGAGAATTTTGAAGTTTTTTTCTTGAAAGAAAATGTTGTTCCTGGAGCTATTTCTGGAGATAAGATCATGCCAAAATGCCCTTGACTTTGAAGACACTTCTGAGTCCAAAAGTTACTAGAGTTAAGATGCACTAGAATAAAAAATGCAGCTGGATCTTGGGTCAGGAAATCCAAAACTTTGATATTTTGCTACAGTGTCTGCATCTGGAGTACTTTTCTACCCAGTTTCAATGCTGAGGATTCTGCTGTTACACAGTGGCTGTCCACAGAATATTCATCAGTAACTCCTCTTCTTCTGGGGGTCTTTTGTTTAATATCCAGAAAAGCTGAGAAACACAATGAGTATTTCCAGGTAGTTACTTTCCCACGAAAATAATTGCTATTGCTGGCAGAGTGCTCCTTGGCATTGCTGGAAGGCTCTGTGTGACTTGGACAAGAGAAGAATCATCAGTGTCACTCAGAAGATCATGTGCAAGGACCTGCAACAAAACTAGGGAAAAAGCCGGAGAAGTTTTTTGTCTTTTTTTTTTCTTTTTAATAGAAAACTGACTGCTAAAATGGTCTCTTTGTGATCAAATAGAGAACACATGGTTTTTGTTGCTTTCAGTTGTGAGAGTCTCATGACTACTATGAAATGAGCACAATTTCTGTGGTTTTCAGATGCCTTTTTATATTAATTTCTCATGTGCTGTTTTAAAACCATACCTGCACCTAGCACTTCACTTAAGAAGTGAGTTTTAAACAGCTGTAACCTGGAAGTGGAGTGGTGGTGGGGGAGGGAGGGGCTTTTGCCCCCAAAGAAAACAGGCTCACCCAGGGCTGAATGGGCAATGCATTCATATTCCCATACCATTACTCAGATATTCTCAGACAATTAGGCAGGGAAAATGAATTTAAAATTGAATGCTGTTTAGTACAGATTCTTGAAATTACTTTTATTAATCAACACTGATTTTTAAAACATTTTTTACATAATAATTTTTGCTGTTAAAAAGAGTAGCAGGGAACCTAACAAAGGCTTGGGAGCTAATGAATCTGATTTTGTATTCCTTGTGTCATGGCCCAGAAGCCAGGCTCTGACAGATTTCTTTATTGAACCTTCAGTCAGGCTTTTTGTGAGAGTCATTCTGTAAATGAGGGTTTGTAAGCCGTGACCATGGAAAAGGTTCATTGTCCATAACAGTGGATGGTCCAAAGGCCTGATTAATAGCAGTGAACAAACACTTTCACCTTGAAGGTCGCCAATTCAGCTTTAGCCCAGTTTGGCAGTGACAGCAACTTCTTTGCTTCTCAGAACTGTAAGGGGCAAGAACGATTGACAGAAACTCATGTGGCAAATTACACCATGAAAATATACACTGGGGACAAGAGGGAGAACTCTCCCATGTCTAGGGACATCTTTGTAAGGGTTTAGCTAGTCTGGTAAACTTCCCAGAGACCAATCTTTTTGGAAGGCTCTGCAATGCCTGTGGAGAAACCTCTCTCACCATTTGTTCTCTTTGCTGAGCCTAAATGGACTCATTAGCCTAACTGGCTCATATAAGTACTGTCCCAAACATGAGTTCTGGTGACAGGTTTGCTGGCAAGACTGAGGAGCATTGGGGTGACACTGAGAAGTGTTTCTGCCATGCTGTGTGTACTGTGGCAGGTGAAGCTTTGTGCACAGAGTGCACGAGCTTTAATCACTTCCTTGGCAGGGGTATTTCCCATTTCTTTCTGTCGTTGTGTCTGTTCTTGGCTTTGGTATCCATCTGTAAGTTTGCCAGGACAGAAGCTGTTTCCTGCAATCATACAGTGCTTGGATCATTGAAGAGAGCTGAACCTCTTACTGCCTCTGATTGCCATTAAAAATACAACATGTTGTGCAGTGGGTGAGGTGGAGATAATTTCAATGATGCTGCTCATGCTGACTCTATTTTGTTGAAAGATTTCAGGAGCTACATTATGACTGCCAAGAAGTTGTGACTGCAACAAATGTTCCAACTCTGGTTTCTTATGAGCATGTAGAACTTGTGAAGATTTGTTTGTGAAATGAGAGTTTGGCCCTGATGAAATCAAAGTATTCCATCTTTAAACATACTTCCTGGGCTAATTGGCTAGTTAAGAATTCACTGAAGATTAGGAGGAAGAACTACGTGCTTGTATTCTTTCTTGAATCAGGGATGTGACCAGATGTCAGTTGAGATGGGAAGACCAAATAAAGATCCCACAATGAAGTGGATCTGTAGGAATGGGGAGGAAAGTGTGATGAGGCAGCTTATTGCTGATTAAGCATCTGCTAATCATGCCATTAATCAGAAAATCAAAACCAGACTGCTGGATGATAGGGTCAGTGCACTAATTCTTATTAGCAGCAAAGGGAAAGAAGGGTGAGGGTGACTGGTGTGCCTTCCTCATACTGCTTTCCAAGTAGCTTGGCAGGCAAAATTGAATATTACTTTGTTTGCAAAAATTATTCTTTACAACGATATTTCCGTATGCTTCTCAAACACTCTTTACTGTGTACCTTCAAAGTACATAATAAATTTCATTAATTTACCTTCAAAACATGTTCTACTCTGCTTAGCATCTCCTTGTGTTTGCTCTTGCAGCACTTGTCTATGTTGTTATGGAATTTGGGGCATGAATGGCAAAATGTGAATTTAACAGTGCAGCACTCACAACTGGAATGAACTGTCAACTGCTAATTATTCACTAGGAGAGTTCATGGATAACTGTGAATAACAGACACATCTGAGAGTTTTCCAATCTGCCTCTGAACATTTCGTAAGTACCAAAATGGTGGCATTCATTGTATGATTTATTTGTTGTGAAATGTTTACTTGGCTCTGCTCCCATGTCTGTACCACCAAGCCAACAGCAGTAGGACCCTAACAGACTTTCTCGTGAGATATCCAGGGCTTCCTTTTTCAAATCTGTTCAGCAAATACAAGAAAAACAGCCTTTTTTCCTGACATTTTAGTATTTCCAGCTTCTGTTTGATCCCAGAAGCCCAGAAGCACCAGAAAAACAAAAGCAAATGAGCAGAGAAAGGATTCCTTAAAAGAGACCTTTCTCAAACAGAAGTCATTGGTAATCAGTGGTTCCTTCATCAAATCCAGCTGGAGACTGTGTGCTGGTCTGCAGGAAACCACACTGAACAGTTCTAACACTACCTTTGGGATCCTGCCAATTTTAAAGCCTCCAATGAAACCTCAGGTGAACATCTAATGGTGAAGTGGAATCAGTACTGACATTTTCCCTGAGCCATTTCTTCTGTATGGCTGGAAGTAAAATGTGTGCTGTCGGGATCCTGCAGCAGCCCTGTGAGAAACTTCTATTTAAAGAGACCTGTGGACACCCAGTACTGTGCTATCAAAACTGAAGCTGACCCTGTGTAGCCCTGCTGTCAGCTTGGGCTGCAGACCTTCTCTTGCCCCTTCAGTCACTGAACCCTGTGTGAGGACTGTCAGCTCAGGCTCTCTGGGGTGGCTTTCAGAGCTGATGGTTCTAAAGCTTTAAAGCAGCTAAGAAAAAAGTTTTCTTGTAGCCTTCCAGTACCTAATGGTATCCTATGGGAAAGCTGGGGAGGGACTTTATGCAAGGATGTGGAGTGATAGGACAATTGGTAATGGCTTTCCACTGGGGGTAGGTTTAGATTAGATACTAGGAAGAAATTCTTCTTCTGTGAGAGTGGTGAGTCACTGGAACAGATTGTGGATGCCCCAGCACTGGAAATGCTCATGACCAGGTTGGATGGGGCTTTGAGTGATCTGATGTAGTGGAAGGTGGCCCTGCCTATGGCAAGGGGGTTGGAATTTGATGATCTTGATGGTCTATTCCAACAAACTGTTCGATGGTTTTAAGAAAATAAACTGTCACTGAAATACTGATTTTGGTTAAGAGTCAGAAATCTTAACACTTCTGGGGATATTTGATGTTTTTGGCTCTGGTTAATGAGCAGTTTGTGTACTACAGTGGTCAAGTTTTCACATGTCTCAGCAACTACAAAAGCTAGAGAGACTAGAACAATAGCAGCAACAGAAAAAGATCCTCCCTGAATTCCAGGAGCTGAAGCATTAAGTAAAAGCACTGGTTTTATAAAAACTGGCTGTCCTAGTTTTGGCCAGGATGGAGCTAACTTTCTTCATAGTAGGAAGTCTGGGACTGTGTTTTGGATTGGTGCTGGAAACCATTAGCAGAGGGATGTTTCTGTTATTGTTGGGCAGAGCTTACACAGAGTCAAGATCTTTTCCATTTCTCACCCCATCCCACCAGCGAGGGAGCTGGGGATGCACAAGGAGCTGGGAGGAGAGCCATCCAGGACAGCTGATCCCAGCTGACCAGAGGGACATTCCAAACCATATGGCATCTTGCACAGCATATAGAGCTGGGTAAGAAGGAAGGAGGGAACATTCAGACTGATGGCATTTTTCTTCCCAAGTCATCTTGAGGTGCAGTGGAACCCTGCTTTCCTGGGAATGGATGAACACCTGCCTGCCAAAGGGAAGTGAGGATTAAATTCCTTGTTTTACTTTGCTTGAGTGTGTGGTTTTTGCTTTACCTATTAAACTGTCCTTATCTGAACACACAAGTTTTCTCACTTTCACTCTTCCAATTCTCTCTGTTGTCCCACGGCGGGGTAGTGGTGCTTAGCTGCCAGTGGTGTTAAACCATGACACTGGCAAAACTCAGTTCTGCTCATTCTCTGGAGACTGGCCTCATATATATTGGCTTCTGTGTTTCCAGTGCATGCTTGTCAAAACATTTCACTCTTCCTTTCCAACCTGTGTGGTGGCTGCAGACGATCCCAGCTCCTCCCTGCCCCCCTGCCTTGTTTGGATTTGAAAAGCATAGCTCTTTTAGGTAACAGATGTTTCTCTGCCTAAGGATGCTGCCCATAATGGGGAAATAATCTCCTGAAATGGAAAAGGGACATTAACCTGGGCTTTGACATATCAGATCTGAGAGGAGAGTGGAAGTATTCCAACAGTAACCTCAGACACAGCCAGGCTGGCAGGGTTGCCATGGCAATTAGCTTGTTTATCACATCAAGGTCCCCATAATCAAACAAATTCAGAGAGCACTGAAAGTAAAATATGCCTGTCTGTATGTATTAAGTTGCAAGAAAAGTGGGCAAAAGATCAGTCTGTCTCAGCAGGTTATCTACTTTTGATTTAAATAAAATAAGCATCAGATTTTTCAGCAACTTCAGTGTCAAGAGGTGATACTGATCAAAATACAGATATTGTTGTGGCATGGGTACAAACTGAAAGACATATTCAGATGTGCAAACTGAAATCATACTCAATTCACAAGAAGAATTACCCAATGTTGGTCAATGATAGTTTTTTTAGTCCTCCCATTTTCATTGTCAGGCAATCATAAAGTAGTGTTAATTTGGGCCTTGGTTTGACTGGAGTGAAATAACTCATAAAAGCTGAGAAGTTTTATTGTATAAGAAAGTGTTTGCCTAAGAAACATGTATCACCTTGTGGGAGGATCCAATTTTAAGAATAAGCAGATTGGAACTATATTTAACAGATGGATGCTTAAAATTTGAATTCTTTAATTCTTGAGCTGTTATTGATATAAGAGCGACTCTGTGATATGCAAGCTCCTATACAATTTTACCTGGTTACAAAGTGTAGCAGAATCAGTTTAATTTTGAAGAGAAGCAATAGGTTTGATTGAAAGAAACAGACATCTCCAGGCATCAGTTTATATGAGATATCTGCAGTAATCACTAACCTGCTTAGCTGGACTTCAAAGGTCAGGCCACGTGTTAATGGAAAAATCATTCCCTTTGGATTCACAAAAAGTTCTTCCACTTCACCTGTGACTGCAGATTCAGTAGGTGCAAATGAACAAAACCAGGAATGTTACTTAGCTAAGCATGGGAGCTCTTGAGCAGAGAAATTCAGTCAGAGACCCTCAGCCTTCCTGCAGGCACTGGGAGCCCAGGTGTCTCTGCAGACTCTGCCTCCCCATGCAAATGGCCTTTGTGCTCTTTGTGGGCTGGGCCTTTGCACACCTCATTGGAAAGTTTCAGAAACAGAGAAATGACCATACTTGAGAGAAACTGGAAGCTTCCCGTCAGGGTCTGCTGAGGCAGAAATAAGCCTAAAACATGCACCAAAGTATAATGTTGTAACTGAGTAAATTATATGCTTCAAAAGATCCCTGCTTGCATATTTAGCAAGTGCTGGCTATGCATCTACTCACACCATACTGTGTTTATTTGAGTGACTGGAACAATTCCTGAGGTTAATCACTAAACTAACCAAAGGCCTTGACTCATTTGGAACTGATGGAGAGAGCTGCACTTATTCCTCAAATTTATCAAGCAAACACAATTATGCTGGTCCTGACACATGGCTTGACTAACAGCACAGGCTATTGGAGTAAAACTCCCTGCCTTGGCATGTGCCTCTCAGCCTCAGAAACTGTCACGCACCATGAGGTGAGAGTTGGTGCCCACCCACTGGGCATTCCCCCTGATGCCTTGTTTTCAAATTACACTGCATGACTGGAAACTACAGAAAAATATGACATCCTCTACCCTGGAAACTTTGGATATATCTGCAGATAATTCTTGCTAAGTGGTTTTCTGTTTGTAGGATACCAAGCACTCTAGTTGGCTACAACAAGCAGGACAATAAGCAAGATGAACACACAGCATTGAGGTCTGAGATGGTGCCTGAACCCGCTGCCAGTGAACTTCCAATCAGAATTTTCAATGGGAACAAGATCTGAGAATAGCTGGAGAAGAATGGCTCCCAGCCACATGAGCAGCCCGATGCAAACTGCTGATCTAAGCCCTGCTTATCAGCCTTTGCTAAGGCTGGCACATACACAGAGGGTGTAACTGCATGTCCATGAGCCATCATGATCAAAGATCCCCTCTCCAGCTTGTCTCCCTGGCAAGCCATTGTTGGTACTTCCTCCCCTTGCCTTTCACTGCATGTTTCTGCATCCTGTACAGCTGTTGTTGTTCAGGAGGTTTCTCCAGGAGGGACTTTCTTCCCCTCAACTGAATGTCTTTTTAAGTAAACTTTCTGCTGGACAAACACAGAATCACAAACCTGTAAACAGATATGAAGGCATGACAATGAATCTATCATTTCCAAGTTTGGTTAATTTATAATATGAAAACCTTTCCCACTTCTAAGGTAATAATAATCATAGCCTTAAAAAACCTGATGGTGTTCCTCATTCATGACTAACTTAGGTGTGCAGTTATGGACATCCCCACTCAAGAAAACCCTCAAATATATGATTAAATCCTACTAAAGCCCAATCTTAAGAGTTTAGCTGAAGTGGCACTTAATTTGTTACTGCTTTAAGAGTCTCTCTAACAAATCCTGTCTAAATATGGAATTATGAAGCAGAGAGTGATATCCATAGCACCAGAACGATGACATTTGATCCTGGTTCTGGACAGGACGGGGTTAATTTTTTGCAGTGGCTGGGGGGTTGGGAAAAGTTAAGACTCAGAGGTTATTCAATACCACCTCATGTATTGCCGGGGGAGGGTGAAGAGAGACTTTTCCAGGGAAAACAAAGTGCATCCAGAGAGAAGGGGTCTCTTCCAGTTAGGAAAGTGTGGCTGCAGTTGGGTTGAGCTCTGCAGTGATGATTTTTCATGTGAATCATTCTCTCTCTGTTTTGTACACTTTTATTTTTAATATTGTTTCTGTTACTGTTTGTTTTATCTCATTGCTGTTTCCAGTACATTATTCTCATCTCAACTCATGATCTTAACTTTTGTGTCTCCAATTCTTTTCTCCAGCCCACTGCAGAGGGGAGAGGGAGGGGGAGCAAGCAAGTGCGAGTGTGGTGTGGAGAGTCTCAGTGGGAACACTAAACTGGGGACTACCATTCCTAAACCACAACACATTTACTAACAGAGGTGGTCCTGAGCACTGCCTGCTTTTAGAATAGTTTTCAATTTTCTGTTAATCAAGGTTGTAGGATTAGGTTCGGTTCAGTTCCAGACGGCTGGGACGAAGACGAGAGATCTCTGAAATTAGGTCTTAAAACATAATGTTTATTGTAAAGGGGGGTATGTGCAGAGGACCTGCCAAGGGCTGCCAGACGCAGCCTGGAGCAGGTCAGAGAAGTGAGAAAATAAGTGTGAGGGAGAGAGAGTGTAAAAGAAGTCAGTGAAGTGGCAAGAGGAGAGAGCTAAGAGCTAAAAGCTAAGAAAGAGTGAAGATAGCATGGCTAAGAGTTAAGAGTAAAGTGTGTAAAGCTAGGAGAGCGGGTCTAAGAGCTAAGAGTGAAGAGTCTAAAAAGAACAGAGCTAAGAGCAAAGCTAAGAGCTAAGAGAGAAGAGGCAAGAACTAAGAGTAAAGAGCAGGGCTAAGAGCTAAGAGTAAAGAGCAGGGCTAAGAGCCCAGGTTGCTGTTTACAATACAATAAATCATCTTCTCTACTGAATATTCTAATTTTCATTAACCAATCTAAAACAAGTTACAAATCTTATAACATTTGCATACAGCCTATAAGAACTACTGTATTACCATATGGCGTTATATTTTAAACTCTCAAAACTGCTTCTTGGCCCCTCTGACAAGTTGGCAGGGTCTGCTCTGACCCTTGGACCTGTCTGCAAGCAGAGGCTATTGTTTAATCAAAAGAGGGATTACCTTCAGTCGGCCATGCCATTGTTTTCCAGTTGTTCAGTAACTGGGGTTTGGTATCTCAAAGCTTGTCCTCATTTCAGTTTCGCTATTTTCAACATCTTTTGCCAGGTAATCATATTTATAAGGCTTTCCTATTTCATCCTCCCCAACATAAGGTTACATCCTGCCTGCCCTGGAGAGCCCTCTGCAGCACCCTTGACATGGAATTTCCTAGCTTCCTGTACCATTTTGGCTGTGAAGAAGCAGGTGGCAGTAGAGGCACAGTACCAGCCTTTGGGCACCTCATCAGGTGCCATACAGGCCCCTGGCAGCACTTGGGTGCCAGCTGGAGGGATGTGCATGTGGACATGTCACCCACAAGTAGGAATGTGCCTGGTGCACAGTGAGATGCCTATCCTGCCCTCCACCTCCCACTGCCAGCTCTCTGTAACTGCATTTGTGATGTCCTTGTGCTTTGGCTTTGCTTTTGGTCACAAAAGTTGAATGGGACAGCCCACGTGTCCGACTGCTGCCAGGAGAATTTGTTTTCAAGTAGGAAAATGGGAAACCTGATTACAGAGCTAGTGTAGGGAGACGTGAGCTAAGAATTGTAGAATCATAGAATGATTTGGGTTGGAAGGGCCCTTAAAGGTCATGTAGTCCAACCCCACTGCTAATGTAGAGTAATATGTTTCTTAAAGAAAAGAAAAGAAAAGAAAGCCTGGACAGGCTTTATGATGACCCTTTTAGAGTTTGAACGTGAGTGTTTCATGTAGCAGGATTGCAGAAAAGCCAGCTCTTCATTATGTACACTCTCTGTGTCTTCTGGAAGACCTGGTGCACTTTAGCAATCAAAAGGAAAATGTAATTTTGACAATTCTTTAAAAAAGAAGAAGCAAAGGGGAAGGGGGAAAAAGGTTGAAAGCACTAGTTTTCTCTATCATAGGTTTATTTTAATGTGGTTTTGTGATCACAGAAGCACTCTGCCAAACTTGTCCTTTTTTTTGTGAAGTGATGTGGATGAAGGTTCAGTCATTTGCTGGAGTGAAAAGCTTTTTGTTCTCTTTAAGTAGGGACCAAATTGCAGTGTGTGCCAAGGAGAAAGTAAGAGGAGTGAAGGTCTTGTATCCTACTAGTGAGAAGTCAATGTAATATTTGAGGACAGTTTATCTAGATGCATACAGCTTATGGCATAGGCACCAGCAGTGCTATAAAGCCAAAAAGCTTATTATCAGGCTATGAGACAGTAATTAAAAGAAGTGTTTCCCACGGAGGACTACAGAGACATTAGTCTGCAGCAGGTGGCAGAAGGAGAACTTGACAAGTATCTCTGTCCTTCCAGGAGTGCATCCTGGTGACAGCCAATCCTCCTCACAGTGCCTTGAGCCATCTGCTCCTCTCCCAGGACAAGATCTGGTAGTCAGTGCAGGACACATGCAGGGAGAGACAGCGCTGTGACTGAACCTCACTTCATTGTCTACTGGCTCCTGGTTTGGACAAAGAGCTGCATTTTGCTGCTGGTTGTCATTGCTGGGCCTGGTCTGCATGCAGAATAACTCATGTTCTAAACACCTAGCTGTCCTTGTGTGGCACTGGTGACAGCTGGGTCACTGGTCCCTTCAGTAAAGTCCTGCATGTCTTGGTTGACTACTGATTACCACTGACCCAGAGAGCTGTGCTTTCTCCCCAAACTTGGGGAGATGTTTCCTGAATCTAACTGTCCCAAATTATTTTCCCTGAGTCTTAGTTATTCCCCCAGATCCCGTGAAACTTAGGAATTCCGCAGCTGAAGTACCCTAATGATTCAGGGTTGTTATGATTTACAATCCTAATTAGATCCCTCTGTGAATTATGACTGATCCTCTAATTGTGGAATAGCCTGCTACGCTTTTCAACAGGATTTCTGTCTCATTCAGTGAACATGATAAGTC